>OZ004642.1:6898897-7498897 GCA_963924495.1 Nemapogon koenigi
ATGTTCAATTCTTTTTTATAAGAGGAGAACCTGCCGTTGAAGATGTCAACCTGGTTGCCATACTTAATAGCCACCTCGTTGTACTCGCGACACTTCCTGACTATCGGGTTATAGTATGAGGTGTTATTTTTGCCACTTTGAAAAACTAATATATTAGGATTACGTGACCTATGTCTGGTATTTACTTGTAGGGAAGACAGAAGATGGGGAGAGTCGATGTGGGTGGGAGTGGAGAATTTTATGTAGGTACAGGAGGTCGTATCTGCTACGTCTATCCTGGAGAGATATCGTTCCGGATTCCATTAGCCTTTGGACATAGTCCAACGCAGAGGAGCAACATCGGTACGATATAATCTTTAGAAATCTCCGTTGGATCCTTTCGATGTTATTAATCTGAATATTATAGCAGAAGTGAAGTCCCAGGGTCAGTAAACTCCTTGGTAACCCTCAACACAAAACCCATCATTCTGTTAGCTCTACCGATAATGTGCTCATAGTGCTGCCGAAAAGTGAGTTGATAGTCAAAGTGTACGCCGACATCTTTAACAAGCGAACACGGACTAAGACTTCGTTATTAATTTTATAGTTGTAAGTAATCTTGTTGAGCTTTCTAGTAAAAGATATTACTGAACACTTTTTTACATTTAGAGTCATGCAGTTCTTCAGACAGTGTTTGTAATAATAGGAATAACTTATGTACATAATCCGACAAACGACTAGATATACCTCAACAGAACTGGCCACTCGTTGAGTATAGCCTCACAAATACCATCGCCTAAACGAGGGAGACTTGGTCTTCCGCTGGGTACCCTAGGACCGTAACACAGTTTCGGGAGCTGTAAGGCAACCCGTGAAGAAAGAGAAAAAAAGTGTTGATACTTCTCCGTCACTTTGTCGACTCTACCAGATACTGAATGCATGTGAAATAAAAATGGGTAGTTTGTTTTTCTGGTTAAAACAACGCTGAAATAAAAGCTATACTTTCAACAAGTTTCGAAATAAAAGGCGACAAGGTTCTGGAGTCCGCAACCCGTAACACCTGAGGTGCTTAGTTTAGTTTGGAGTTTTAGTGGCAGTACAAACATTTTGGACTTCTTGTGAATTTATTACAGCAAGGCATTTCCTATTATGTAGCGAAGTATATTTTACAGAACTGCAAATTGTGGTGATCTCAAACATTTGTGGTTAGTTATTGTCTTTATATAAGTGTCATTTTTGCATTGAATCCCACAAGTAGGTATCATCATCACTACATAATAAATAACTCAAAGTCCCCCGCCGCGTCTGTCTGTCTTTTCCTACTAAAAACTACTAAACGGAATTTGTTGCAGTTTTCACTAATTAAAGAGTATTAATTATGGACCTATCATGTTTAGGAGCTGAGCATTGACAGTATAAATGAATCAAGTCGGGAAAAAAGTTACCCCAGCGCGTATTCATGGTGTATGCTGCTGTCTAATCCGTCAGAGATATAACAAAATGATGTAGGAAAGAATTATGTAGAATAAAATGATCTACAAAAAGTCTGCGGTTGCATATATAATATAGTTGCTATATATCTCTAATAGATAAGTATTTATAAGCGCATTTATGTAGGTATTCAAATTGTTGTAAACCTATATGAAGCCAGGGGCGGAGTCACTAGTGACGATGCCGATTTTTTTAGTCACACGCCTGCTTCTATTCTTATTATCATATCCGTGGTGATTCACGATAACTGCAACGAGGTTGCGTTACAATGCATTTGACGTTCAAATAGTTTGTACTTGACTCACGTTTTGTTAATGAGTACAAAGGTTAATTGTTGCTGATATTAATATGTGAAATATTTATCCGGTCTGTACCAGGACGTTTTCCTTCTGGTGTCAATTACTCCATTCACTCTTCAAAGGAATTCTTGACAATGAAAACACACCATTATTCGATTTATTCGAACACCACTTGTAAAAATTACACGTGTTTCAATAAAAAGTAACAATATCGACAGAATACGTTAAATTTTTATACTATCCCGTAGCAAACTAAAATGAATCGAGACGGACCGTTTCAGGGAAGCCGTAAGTTTTTATTACGCGTAGTTAACTTAAAACATCAATATTTAATGCTATCAGTCAATCGACCTCCAGAATGGGCGGAAGGTATGCGCGGCATGCCCCACCGCACTGAGAACGCTGGTCAATCTTCTATCTTCTCTTGTAAAGTAATAACTCTGTGGTAACTTTACACGACTTTCTCCTTTAATGTTATATATATAAAGGTGTTGATTCCATGACATACGGGTTCACGTCTAGACCGATATATCGTGTGGGTGTTTATTGGCGAGAATTGGGAGCATCCCGGTTGTTCGACGAAATCGCTATCCGTTATACAGGCGGCTATTATTTGATGTCACTTTCGGACAATCCTGATTTTGTATGACGTTAATCTAATAATGGGTAAAACTTTCTCTTTCTTTTATAAGTGTGGTGTTTAATTTGATTTTGTCCTTTCTGCTGTAGGTAAGAATTTTAGAATTTTAGATTAGAACGTTAATAGAATGTGCCCTCAAATTGTTAGCAAAATTCTTTCACGCAATTTCTGTATTTTCGCCCCTGACTGATGTGTAAATTCAAACGCCTGTTAATTTTTGCTGTTTTCCAGCGCAATATGATAAAGAGTGAGTCAATTTGCTAATTTAATCATGAACTAATACAAAGTTCATTTACTTAGTTGTTGTTGGAAACAATGCATCAAATTCTCATGATTCTTTAGTCATAACGACTGTATATACACAATCAATATTCGTTCCACGGTATTTTAATGGGCAAAGTTTACATAAAAATTATGCTTAAATTATCTGAGGGCAATAAAACGTACAGTATGAGAATTCCCGCATGCCGCGGTCGCTCGCCCCGTAGCGTGGTCGCCAATTGAGTGCCACACTCGTTAACGGTTCATTCATCGGTAGCCATATGGACATCGCTAGGGCCACCAAAATTCTTCGATTCGAAATTCATATTTTATTTTACTTATAGTGTAGAATCTGACAAATTTCCAAGATGCTGTCATCAGTGGAAATTATAACTAAATACAGCAAAAAAGGATAAATGGATGCACCAAGTAGAGCCTTCCATTAAAAGTAAAGTTCGATTCGTCTGTCTCTGCCCTTGGGATAAAAGGCGTGATGATAGACAGATAGATATATATATATATATATATATATATATATATATATAGATTAAAGTTCCTTTCCTTAAAGATTGCTAAACTAAATAACATTAACATTTCTCTAGGAAATCGAGTTAGAATGGAATCAAATCGACTTGTGTAGAAAATAATCTTTGTTTAGAAGTTTTAGTTTCAATATAGACAATCTGAGTTCATTCAGAACAGTATTGTATTTTAGAAACTTTATTTAGGTCGATGTTATATCAAACAGTCAAGTGTCATAGACTTAATTTTAGAGGAGGTCGAAGATATTCTTACAAAACTTTAGACTCTATTTTGAGAATAGTTCTTCCATTTCGACAGCTGTTGCTTCCAATTTTATCAATATAGTGTTGCCACCTGTTTTCTTGAATATGGACAAGTTGCTAAATGACAATATTCTCTATAAAGGCCACGATGTTAAAGAAACATAACATTAGAGCTCCACATATGAATCGCTTCAGCAAAATATCATTAAATTAAATAAACAACATTCATATTTATTATGGTAGCTGGCGCGATTTCAGTCATATAAACAGATTGAACACTTTCACGTGCCAGATTTAAGGAATCTTGTCCAAGTTTGCCATGGTTTGCCAACTTTGACATTTCACACAAATTTCTTTACTCCAAAACTAGTATAACCTGTGTTAAGACAACGGCTTCATTGACAAAATTACATGACTCGAACTAAAATAGTTGCCTGAATTTTTAGATTCGCTTGATATGAGATTAGTGATAGTTCCCGAGAAAAGCACATTTTCTAGATTGGCTTACATTTTACAGCTGCTGCTCCGCTCCTTTAGGTCGTAGCGTGATGATATAGCCGATGACCATTAATGTGGGCGATGGAGTCAGTGTAAAGGGAAGCTGATGATAATAAAGAGCAATAATTGCGTTATTTTTCGACTATATCTGATATTTACACCATGTCTCACTTGACATGTTTTTCTTCTTAAATTATCACAAAACGTAAAAATTCTTTAAACTACTTTGTATCGTCAACACACCTTCCTCAATAAACGGGCTTTTTAACTGTTCGGTTTAAATCGGACTGGCAGTTCCTGAGATTAGCACTTTCAAAAATACATACAACATATACAAACAAAGTTTTTAGCTTTATATTGTTACGAGCTAGGGTTCGAAGAGATTTAAAATACCGATTAAATAGACAAACTTTACTTCAACACCACAAAAATACAGTTAAATAATTAAACACTATAGAATAACATTTAGTCGCACTAAATTCCACTTCACTGTTTCGCTTTGGTCGCTCTGATTCGCACTGTGTTATTTCCGGCAAAGATCGTCTGTTTATATTGCCCACCGAACATTCGAGAAACGCCGAGATTGTTGTACAAAGTTGTAGACGCGCCTCGAAGCGGCTCGGCGCCAAATACCTACACACCGACCGCGGCCGATTTTGGTACCTATGGCAAGGCACATACGGATCATTCTAGAGACGTCTGTCGACCTTGATGTGTTTAGGTGCGATTTAAGTACCTATTCGTTACAATATGTTAGTGAACATAGAAGAAGATAAAATAATACTAAAACAGGTCCTTATTTGAAACATAATATTTGGTTACCACATAGTGAGAGTGCACATGACACGCCACCGACACAGTAAGATCCTGATTGGGCGGACTCTTCAATTGCTTCTTTGTTCGGCGTTGAATTCTCCCGCGACACTCATCAATCTTCCCAAGCCTCCGTTTATAACTCACGCGTGATACTAAAAGGAGCATGTATCACAAGCACGACAAAGAAATCATTTTATTATTAACTAACCGCTCGAGTGTGGCGTGACGTGTACTTTTTAGGACCGCCTCAAGAGAGGGGCGAAAAATTGTATCTAATATTGCCAATTTCCTTTCCTTCCTTTGTTAAATCTGGCTAGGAAAAATGATACTTTATGAGGCGTTTTTCTCAAAGGTTTACCATAAAAATTGTGTTTTCATGAGAGGTTACTTATAATTCCTGCCAAATAGTTTGAGCTTTTGATATTCGTTGGGCAGTACGAAAATCGAGTGGGATTTTTTTTTAAACTTTGTACTATATTTATACTACAGATATATAGTATAAACTCAAGTTAGTAGGTATGTAGGTAAATAATTCAGAGCTGTGGCTCCAGCCTAGGTGCAATCCTCTCTCGAGCCAAAAAACTATACTTCTTATAGATATATTAGAGCACGTAAAGCCTTCCGCACAGCTTATAATGTCACAGCGACAGGCTTACTACCTGTTACGTTATGGACATCACGCTAAATGTGGACAAGGAGTCGTTTTAATATTGAATATTTCTTCGATATTCTTTGATTAGGTACCGTCCTAGATCGCGCCACCATACGGTCCACCCAAAATCGACCACAGACTCATCCAATTCTTGTAACGGTCCGCCATCCGTTTTCAAATCGTTGTAATTGCGGTTGATTTCGATGGCCGGAACGATCTGTCACACAAACACGGATATTTGACACTTTGTTTAATCGAATCTTGTGTGTCTGTATCAGTGAGTGAATTGCATGTAATCTAAATCGCTAATGTGTGGCCTGTGTTCAATCTCGATCATACGGCGGCCGGACCGAAAATTTTCGGTGAGATACCGGACCAGTGCGTGAGCTACTTAATCTTACTTAGTTTCTATGTTGCATAAAATATGCAGTTATGTATATGAAATAAATCATAAAACTGTTATAATAACTACATTATTGTGATTGCTACTAAGCTTGAGCTATTGCAACCTATGTAGTAATCAATAAACGTGGCTTGTTAGGCATAATGCTGCAAGAGAATTACTTAGCTTCATATCGCACAGATATACGAGTACCTGAGCAAAGGTTTCGTTTATTAAGAAAAAAGTAAATTCGTTTACCAGAAAACATAAGTAAAAGTTTATCTGGTGTACGCAGCTTTTCCGTGATTAATTCAATCGGATGCACGCGGCGGGAAACCCAACTCTCCTTTGGGGAAATGGCAATGATCAAAAGTGCCTTTGATACAGTCTGCGGCCGTATAGTAGCTTTTATGCGGAACATTTCTACCTACACTTTGTACGGTTGTTTTATTCAAAGCTCTATTTCCGATACATAGTAGTGTTCGAACTAATTATAGTGACATGTTTGATCAAAAAGGACAAATAAAATAAGTATCTCTATTTATGTTCGAAATCCGCAGATTCAATTAAAATTAATTCATCCGTTTATGTATTAAGAAAAATCTTACTTACTTCATTTTACACTAGCTTTCCGCCCCCGGCCTCGCCCGTGGCTATTTTCGAACAAAATAAAATTTAGCCTATAGTACTCAGGAATAATGTAGCTTCCTATTAGTGAAAGAGTTTTCAGAATCGGATCATTAGTTTCAGAGATTACCCTCTATATCCAAACTTACAAACTTTACTTCTTTATAATATTAGTATAGATAATATAATGTACGAATGGGTTTTTAACCGAACTTCAAAACAGAAGGAGGAGGTTTACAATTCGTCGGAATCTTTATTTTTTTTATGTATGTTCCCCGATTACTTGAAGACGCCTGGACCGATTTGGATTTCTTTTTTGTTTGAAAGGGTATACTTCGCAGGTGGTCTCATTTTTTAGTAAAAATTGGTTCAGTAGTTTTTTAGAAATTTTGAAAAAACTGACTTTTTAAGTACATTTTTTTTAATATCTCGATGAAATATGTACCCATTTTGACGACTTATTTTTTTAAGACTATAATTATTTATCGACAATATCTTACAGACATATGACGAAAATTGGTTTAGTAGTTTTTCAGAAATTCAGTAATTTGTCTCTGTTTACGGCTGAAAATTATGTATCAGAGAAAAGCCTTAGCAACGGTTGCTATTGACACGAAGTTGTCAATTTTTGTATCGACGGTGGTCTAACAGCTATAGGTATGGTATGGTGCAGCTCAGGATGCCAATGGTTCAAATCCCATCCACAGCAGTATTTTTTTTATTTTTCCATATTTTTTTTATTTGCGTCATTATTTGTCTCTCAGGGCAGCAAAATCACTTAAAAGGGAAAAATAAATTTACTTTTAAAAAAAGTGTACCGACTTCAAAAATTTGCACTGAAAAGTAAGAAATAATAAATATTTCGTCGTAGAATTTGAAGACGGTTGGTGCCCAAATTAGAAATAACTTAGTTCCCAAATTCACTAATCTAGACAATTCATTAGAAACCTACGATCATCAGTACAAACATAGATAATATTGAACAGATCTTTATCTTCTTAGATGTTTATTACTTTGTATCCTAATTTGGCACCAACCGTCTTCAAATTCTACGACGAAATATTTATTATTTCTTACTTTTCAGTGCAAATTTTTGAAGTCGGTACACTTTTTTTAAAAGTAAATTTATTTATTATAATAAAAAATCTATGTTGTGGAAATTTATGTAGGTGAAAAAGCCTCATTGTACGGTTTGTCTGATACATTATCAGAGCTGGCCACTCGTTAGGTATATAGCCTTAAAAATCTTCGGCTAAATGAGGGAGACTTTGTCTTCCGCTGGGTACCCTGTGGCCGACAACGGTTCCCGGGAGCTGTAAGGCAACCCGTGAAGTTTTTTTTTAATATAATGTATTTGTTATTTAAAAAATATTTTCTTATTTTCAGGTAAGAATCGAGCCATCGTTACTTTAAAATTAACATTATCATCATCATAAAGGCTATTTGGGTAAGATTTCATGCATTTTTCAAAATGAACTGTTTTTCCAATTTTTTTGCGGACTAAAATGAGGTTGTAGGTTAGCCACCATTTAGGCAGGGTTTAGAATTCATGAAATTATGTAAATTAGTATCTATATTTTAAAAGTATTAAAATTCTATTTACTATAAATAAGTTTTAATTTTCCGCAACTGTGTCATATTATTGAAAATTGTTAATATAGTTTTTCTTACCAGGAAGTAACATATTAAATGATTCAAAAGATAGGAGTCTTATTATTCCTCAAAGATAGCACGTGACTTTTGACTCAGTATATCCATTTGGTCAACTATGGATGAATAAATATCGGTTATATACTGCATACTCAACGTCTGAATGGAAACGCGATACTTTGATCACTATCCTCTTGTGTTCTAAGTGAGTAGGTACTTGTAATGGGTCTATCCTGTACTTTTACAAACGGTTGGTAAACTTATGTAGGCGTCATGATTTGGAGAACAATTTCCCACTGGGACAGAGAGCCTCATTTCCGCTCTAAGTTCGCGCGTCGCTGACGGCGACGAATCTCGAAAATATTATTTTAAGCACCCAAGTACATGACGCTTATCCGTTGAGGCTTACAATTTTTACTGAAAAAACTGTTTGCGTTATTATATTTTTCTGTCTTGGAAAAGTGATTAATATACATAATCAAATCTTGTTACGAATTTATGATATAATTTTAATTTGTAATCATCATACAACCAGCGAAGGTTTCAAAATACATCAGAAATTATTTACTGGTTTTAAAGTCTTGACTCTAGACCAGAGTCTATTGAGGCCGTGAAACTATTAATAGCGGTTAGGCAGCGTTTGGTCTATGATGATGATGAAAGCTTCACAGGTTTCCTTACAGCTCCCGGGAACCGTTTCCGGTCCCAAGGTACCCAGCGGAAGACAAAGTCTACCTCAGTTAGCCGATGATTTTTTCAGGCTATACCTAACGATTGGCCAGGTTGTTGAGGTTTAGTCTAGTTTCAACAAAATAGAATTGACTACATGTTCCACTGTAATTACCTGTAAATTATACTCGACTCGTAAACTGCTCATATTGTATATTTTTCCCAAATTTTCTAAATATAAATAAATTGTATTCGTTGGAAAAATGGCTCTGTATTATCGTAAAATTTAACATTACATTATACTATTATTTAGTATAATATTTCATGTAACATTTCAGAAACAAAGAGGCTTGTAGTCTGTTGTAGTTGTATGGCTATGCACTAAAGTATGATTACATTGTCCCATTTGCCAGCGTTTCCGCGTGCATGTTGCCAAAAACACGAAACTGCGCTCAAGCTTTGATGCTTGCAGTTTATTGCTTCCGACTTTCTTAAAATAACTCCCTCCGTTGTCTTAATCTCTACAATGACTCGGAGGCGAGGGTATTGTGTATAATTTAATAGTGTTGTTGCCTTGTGCTATTTCACAGTCTGGCAACCCCGTTGTGTTGTGTCGTGATTATAGAAACCCGCTATCAGCTCTATGTATTCTCATACATATCTTAATTGTCTATATTTTCTCAATGACATTAAGTTTTATATCCACTGTATTGTTATTGCCTTAAGACCAATACAATCGCTCTATAGTATTAAAATGTAGAAATGATTTCCAATATTACTCAGTTATTTTAAAAGTTAAATGTCCGCCTATGTATTCTTGAGAAAAAGCTATTAAGCTACGAAAGAGAGTTACTAGCAAACCAATTTCAATTTATCTTATTTTTGTCTTCCCAACTTTTAGTTTAGAGTGTAAAAGCCGTTAAAAGGAATGCCTCTGTGTTGGATATTTCCGTAAGATATATTTAGGTGTATCCTCGAGTAAGAGCGTACCGGAAGAAGTTCAATTAAGGTTGGTATTTAAGGCTACCATCTACCGACGGTATTTGATTGCACTTCTACCCCCTCGCCCCATGAGACTCTGAGCTCGGGTTTTAATTTTCGACTACAGTAAATAATCGAACTCTATTAAAAATATAGCCTCTGCCAGAGGAATTTTCTTTTAATATTGCAATTATGGTGGTATCGGCCGCCAGCTTCTCGTTATAGAGTGTAATATAGCGATCGTTAAAACTGATTAAGCCATCTGATACCTTGGTACACTTCAAACGATTTCCTCTGAGCATTTGAACATTATGGAGCAAAATTTATTTCTGTGTTTAGGTCTTAGATGCAGTTAACCCAAGTTAAACATAATATCTCACTACTGCAGACATACAGGCACATAAATATCAACACTACATGTCTTTGTAGCTGTATATATCCAAGTTCGTGCTTTAAAAATGCAATATAATAAACGTTATCTTAAAACACGACTCGTAATTGGTACTTACCTATAAGTATGATTGCAAGGTTGTTTTCTGTAGCCTTAGCGATCAATTAAGTTGGCTGTATCGCTGAATATCTCATTTTTACACGTGGAAATTTTTGAAATGTATAAATATCATCCTAGTTCCATGGATGTAAAGCGTGCATGTGTGCTACCGATTTTATTTATCTCTAATATATCTTTAAATTGTAGAATAAGTGGTAAATTACTAACTTACGTATGAAATGTGATTCCTTGAGATTTTTTATGAGTAATGGTGTTGTTTTTGCATAATTTTACTACACAAGACGGCATTGTTTTTTATTTTCTTAATGGCGGCTGATCAGCATAACCGAATGATAATGTGTGCGTGAGGCTCGTATTTGCAATGAAACTGGCATAACTTGGTTGCTTCACTTTTGTCTTAACGGCGATCCGTCCTCTCCTTTTTTACGTCCATGCCTAGTTCTATATTTTTTTAATTTTCTAATTTTTTTATGTAGGTATGTTAATTTTGATTTCCAGAAAATCCTGTCTTAGTGAAGCCTACGTCATAAAACGCAAACTACTGTCTAAATTTTTAGCTTCAGCAGTTTCGGCTCAGTATCTATCAGTCTGATTTTATATGTAGGTATACGATTGACCTAGATAAGGTAGGTGCTGAATTGCAGAGTGTCATTTCGATCTAAAAATAAATAAAAAACTCAGCAAATAACACTTTGAAGGTGTTTACGCTTTTCATTTACAAACAGTATGACAAGCTGTATCCATGTCGGATGGTTATGCAGATGAAATGCGAACTCGATTGGAACTCGACGGCACGCCCTGTCTCATCTCCGGTATCGTTTCACTTACCGCGCCCGCTTCCCAATAAGTAGTTGCTTTTTTAACTCGACTCGGCTGACAATTCGAAAGTAGCTTTTGCTTATTCTATTGTTTGTTTTACGTTACTTCCTACAAAGTTTAGTAAATATTGACATAGTAAAAAACAATGTAAGATTTTGTTCTTATTCGGAAGTTTTATTTATTATTACTTATTATATAATATTTATTATAAATTACTGCGGTATAATTACATCGAAGGTCCTAAGCTTTCTTATTTTTTCTGTAGGGTTTTAAATAGTACCTGATTGGATTTCGTGATCTTCATAAATCTATCAATATTATTATCACTTACGCCAAGTAGAGACAATCGAATGTAATTTACTATACTATCCTGATTGTCTCTTTATGTTCATTACACTTACTGCTTCAACTTCTGCTAATTTAGTCAATATTTCATCGATTGCAGGATTTCCTAACCAAACTAAACTACTTCTACTTACCTACATTGGCTACATTTAATTTATTTCCCTTACGTTTTTCTAAAACACTTGTTACAACTCAGAAGTCGAATTCGAGTTACACAATTTGAACTCTTTCAGTATATGGACACTCTTCATTGCGTTTCCGTTCGAGCCCGGATCCTGGCTGTCCACTCCAGTTTATGGAGCTGTAAATCTGAGCCAACCACTCCGCTCACCGACATTCCAAGTGCAATATGTCTGAAACAGAACTAACTTAGTGCGCTTGCAATTTTAGACTCCAATAAATACATTTCACTGGACACTTTCGTTTTAAAGTAATTGATTACGAGTTCGATACGCTGGGCTACACGCTTTTTCTGAAACGTTCTTTTTGGTGAATTGGGTGCTTATTATTATTGACAAACAGATAAAAAATATATTTTTCATTGTTTTTATTTTTTAATATTTTCAATTTAATTCTATACAAATAATTACAATTTAACACTTTAATTTTTTTTTTTCAAGAAAAAGACACTGCGTCTTGCAATTCATGATGATTCGGTTCGATAAATTCTTATCCGGAATAAAGCCGTGCTACGAGCTACGAAAAGCAATCCGTCACTTGTCGTAAGTTTATAGAGATTGTTCACTAGGCAGAATCTGTGCTATTTTGCCAAAATACATTAATTAGCTTAGTAAATAATTCTAGATTCCTTTTGGAACATCTTTTGGCTGAAAATTGTGGCCGGACCTTTTAGGTTCATGATTTTGGCCGTATAGATAAGAATCTACACTAATTATAAATAGGTTCTGTTTGTAAGTTTGGATGTAGAGGTTATCTCTGAAAATACAGATCCGATTCTGAAAATGATTTCACCAATAAGAAGCTACATTATTCCCGAGTGCTATAAGCTATATTTTATTTTGTTCGAAAATATCCACGGGCGAAGCCGAGGGCGTAAAGCTAGTTATAAATAAGTTTAGACACAGAATGATCATCAGAACCGAATTTATTATTTTATGGCACGACGAGTGCTTTGACCACACCTTAATAGGAAAATGTGTTGTTAGTTGTTAATCTATAGATAGATGTCCAAGAGCGTTCACCGGACGATTAGGTGAGAATGTGGCAACATCGTAAGTTATTCTCTAGCTAGGTAGACGGGGCAGTTCATTTGCGGTGTTAGTAGATAAGGTCCCTATGTTTCTCACAGTGGGTTTAGATTTATTGCTCCGTAAATCCAAAGAGCAGCCGCTTCGCCGATGACTTGCAATTCACCCCTCCCGGAGTGTACTGCGATGCTTTTAAACAATTTCCTTCAGGGAGTAGGGACATTAATTAATTTTGCTTCATTGTTGGTCCGTTCGCATATCCAATTTGAACTCAATTCAACATTTTTTGCCGTTCCGTTTTTGCGGCTCGATCTGTCGAAACCATATGCTATTATATTGCAATCTGTTCTGTGCAATCGTCTAGCATTGAACTCGTTTTGATTATCTAAGTAATTTTCATTAAAACTGTCACAAAATAATCTGCAAATAAACCTTCTAAAAAAAGTGTACCGACTTCAAAAAATTGTACTGAAAAAGTAAGAAATTATAAAAATTTCGTCGTAGAATTTGAAGACGGTTGGGTACACTTTTTTTTAAAAGGTTTATTTCTCCCTTTTAAGTGATTTTGCTGCCCTGAAAAACAAATAATAACGCAACTAAAAAAAAATGGAAAATTGAAAAAAATATATCTGTGCATGGGATTTAAACCATGTGCATCCTGCGCTGCACCTTATACGTTTCACCGCTAGACCACCTTGCTAAGGCTTTTCTCTGATACATAATTTTCAGCCGTAAACAGAAACAAATTACTGTATTTCTGAAAAATTACTGAATCGATTTTCGTCATATGTCTGTGAGATAATGTCAAGAAATAAGTCGTCAAAATCGGTACATATTTCATCGAGATATTAAGAAAAATTGACTTTTGAACTCAGTTTTTGTAAATTTTCTGAAAAACTAATGAACAGATATCTATGATAAAAAAAATTGGACTAATCTGGAAAAATGTATCTGTCGATTAAAAAAGAAATCATCAAAATCGGTTTACAACTAACGGAGTAATCAATGTACATACAAACATAAAAAAATACGGTCCGAATTGAGAACCTTCTCATTTTTTTTTTGGAAGTCGGTTAAAAAGATAAAGTGATTACTAAAATTTAATTTAGAGATATTGTTTAAATACTTAAACAAAATTCACATATTTTACTTTTCGCTTGCAAACTCGTAGCAACTGTTCCTTTGTAAGAAACATCATACACGAAACAAAGTAAACCAAAATAGCTTTTTCGAGTCGCTTTTCTTTTTGTTCTGAAATAGCTTTTCAGTAGTTGTTGTCAACTAGAACGCGGTGTTAGCTCGCAATCTCTTTGCGGCGTCCATATACGATAACACCCTTCGCTAAGCTTTTGTTCGTCTGAAATCCGAGCCGAGCGCCCGATTGTCGATGACTTGCTTTTTGGTATACTTGCACAGTTAATTGTGGCAGCAAAGTAGATGTATATGAGAGTCCCGTAATGTACTAGAGATGACATAAATTAATGATTGTTTCTGAATTGTTAGCATAACTTGTCACATGTCACAATTGCTTCTTACATATAAAATTGAAGCGTCTAACATAGCATAAATAGCTAGTTCTAGAATTTTACTAAGTCTATGTTTGTCCAAAATAAGCCTCTGAAGGACTGAATAGGTACTTTGATTGATGGTACTTTCCGTCATTGTAGGGTGTATCAAAGTCAGGGCCTTTAGCTTATTTGTGTGAATATGTTTTCAAATACATATTGCAAATGTTGGCGTAAATAAGACTCTCCTTTCTAAGACTGTATAGAGCTTTTTGTTCATAAACGACCGTCATTTTACTTCAATATTGTAAACCGCTCCCATTCATTTGAAACAGCCATCAGCGTTTTCATAACAGTTTCAGTAACAAAACCGATTCGAAGAGATGAAAAGGGAACATAAAAATCTCTCATTTAGGTTTGTACGAGTTCAGAGAAATTTCACGTGTAGGTATTATAGAGTGTAATTAAGGTCAGGGCGGAGAGTAGTGAACGAAGGGCGGGCGGGAGACGGCGACGATCGCTTCTATAGAGCATCGGTCGGCCGATACTCCGTGAAAAAACGACAAGAAAAACTGTATAGGCATGTTTTATTAATTCTTCGTACACAGACAGCTCGCGGAATGAAGCCGACCGCCATTTTTCTGCGGACGAGATTTAAATATGGAATTCCGGTGTGCGAGCAGGATGGACTCACGTGCCATTGACCTTGTGAATCGCACGCGCCGCCGTTCTGTCGGTGCACTATTATTGCAACCTTGTAACAACGGGCTGCCAGCAACTTCACACGACTGCAGTTGCACCGCAGGACAAGACTGACCTATTTTCCTACACGTCGAAGTCGAGTGAGAGAGCTTTCACTAGCTGAAAATTATTATTTCCTTCAACTTTACTTTCAAAAATTGCATAATACATAATTTAATTAGACTATAACTTCTCTTTTTCATTGTTCAATGCATTTTATCGGTCTAAAAAACTGGAAATGATACTCGAGTTCGAAGTAGGTCGCGTTCGCGTTTCGACTCTACACGTGTAACAAATCGAAATACAGCTTTTGATTCTGTGAATTGCAAATAAAACATCACGACATACGGCGAGTATTAATTAAAATCTTTTTTTAAGTTTCCTGATCGCTTATCTTCTTGTCACAATTAACAGGTACAAAACATGCAAAATATCGAGTAATTAAGAATATTTATTTACACGTTAGGGTGCAAATGAAGCAGTGAAAATTAAATTGTACTTGTGCGGGCACTGAACAAACTTAATGGTCACACGACATGCAACAACCATGATTACTGTTTTCTAGAGCTAGTAAATTAAAATTTTAAATTAATACAACACATAACGATATGATTTAATTAAAAATAGTATTGTTATGGTGAATCGTCACGCCCATGGTAAGTACATTGCTATACCCGTATGCATTTTTAATACAATTGACTAGGTATTTATTCTTCAACGATGCGTTAGGAATTTGAGAAAAAAAAATTCTGGATAAATAATTTTACTCGCAACAACAGATGGCTAGTCCACATACACATGGGCCTTTTTTCTTCGACATTCTCAGGTCGAGCATACTCGGGCCGGACAATCCATGGTCTTGTTGCGAAAACATGTCGCGAACACAGGTCGCGAATCCATAAGCGAGAAAAATCGCTTAACGCGCCGAAAGATGTTTTCACTTCAAAAACTATTAAAAATGATGATTTATTCGTCTACATTTTTCTCTGCACGGATCATTTTCTTACAAAAATAAATCAGATGAATTAGAAACTTTATGGTAGTTAATCAGTGGATAAAGGTGTAACAGTTATATTCAAAAATCCGTAAATATTATTCAATAGATAGAAATTATTTTAAATTATTCATTTATAGACACTTGTCGCACGCATATCATTCAGCGATTTGGTCATTCCGACAACTTAACACTTATCACGACAGGTTTTATACTTTTAAAGAAATAAATTTCGAATAACGGTACAGCCTGCGGTACAGCCACGCTACAAAAGCCCATCTACTTTCCCGGTAAAATATTATGTAGGTACGCATGTCCATTTATCGCTAAGTTAATGCAAGAAAGACATGGTTTCGTGGTATTTCAAACAGTTATGCGGCTCGGAATCGAAAGCTCGTTCATTAGTCGAACCCCTCGTCGTATTGCAAACACTCGATGCTCACTTCTCGATACACCCGTTGACTGCTTAATTAGGGAAATTGTTTGCCTACTTGTTTGTAGTCAAAGATACTCAATAGACGGTGTAACCTGCATTGTTTTAAAATCTTAGAATGGAGAAAATTATTATTATTAAGTATTAAGTATAGCCATCTCGAAATATATTTGTATTTTAATATCGTATTTATAAACCATAATTTACATGTTTTCTTATTTAAATTAGTAGATACTATAGCGATAAATTTAGAATCCAAAATGTTTAAATTCATTCTGGGGAAACTTTCAGTCTTTCAGATTCAATGTTTCACTCTATTAAAAACAATGTTGATACATTATGTATTTAAATTTATGTATCTTTTAATTGAAATGAACAAGTATCAGACAAACAAAAATAATCTTTTAGATGTTCATGTAAATAACCTATAGTACTAGCCAATTATTTTTGAATTTGTATTTGTATTCTATTTAGATTGATTTAATTTCTTGTGAAATGTTAATTTCCATAGAATCTCAGTTTCTTTGGAATATGAAATTCAATACCCACCCAAAACAAATTGTTTAAAATTATTTTGTATATTTACTGACCCAAATTACAGAAATGTTTTGATTTACCAATGCAGTTAGTGAACTAATTTAGTCGCGGTTGTTATTGTTTAAACCATAGACTTTCCTAAAGTAGAAATAACAAAGTATGTTTTCAAAATATTGACTGTTATTCCTGTAGCTAAAGCATACCCGGCCAATTTAATGAAAACCAGTTTAAAATTTTGTAAGAATTTCTGCAAATGTCTCTAAAATTTTATCGATAATAATACTGGTCGTATTACATTTTCCGATTTCGAAGAGATACTCTTAGCATGAAGTATAAAGATACAAACCGCAAAGCAATCTGATGATGTTCTATCTGTTTTGGACATCTCTGTCAGATAAGTTGAACTGAGACTCGATTGTACTGAATTGCAACCACGAAATATCGATTTTAATTCTGAGTAAACGCAAGACCACCAATCTCGCAGACAACAAGTTCCTTGTAGACTTTACGATATCTTCTGTTATCGGAGTTCCACTCTCCGATTACTGTACAGACAGAACATCAACTATTATAGGTACTGCATTTCAATGAGCGGTTAATATATTTTTGCGATTATAGAGTTGCTTCGAAATTCACAGAGGGATATATTTAGTTGCCAAGTATCAAAAATGTTAATACAATTTAATATTTCTTCACGACTAAACTAACTCTATTTTTGCAGTCAGATAAAAGTATTTAGTTTTATTAAAAAATAAGTTACTATTTTTAGCTTGAAAAAATGAATAAAACATTCTCGGCACGTAGTAACATATCATTATCAACAATCGAGGACCTCGTGCGCAGAATTAAAATCTTACGCCAACACTTGCCAAACGCAGCGCCAAGACAAACAGCAGTTAATATTTTATCAAACATATTTTTACGTTATTTGATAAGTTAGACGGTCATATGATGTAATTTTACATTATTTATTTCATATCATAAATTTAAAACACGCCGTAACTGCAGATAATTTTATTTAAATGATTATAAAAATAGAATATTAAATAAAGACACCTAATTCTTTTGTAACTAAGAAGATGCAGGTAGAGCCACTGGGCTAGAGCTTGTACCAAAAGTGACACATTGCTAGGAGGATAATGAATCAGAATAATAATAAAATGCATATTTATTTATCATTTATGACAGACATAAGAATAAATACCTACTCAAATTTATGTATTTACTCAAGGCCTATCCCAGAACTTGTTTTTCTTCCTTTACGATGGGGCTCACTTATAGTTCCCGGGAATACTCAGTGATGGACTATTTAGCCAAACCTCTTCATTATTTAACCGACCTAACAAGGGGCTAGATAAATTAGCAACTTAGTTGGTATGACGTAAATAAAATTACGTTCATATTATGTCCATAATCATGGTAGTAAAGTTGCCAGCATAATTATCATAATTAGAATCTCTTAGCTCGTCATCCTAGCATCATTGAAAAAAGGAAACTTGCATGCATACCATCGGCGTGAGATCATAACTACCTAGAAGTGACTCATTTACCCGAATAGCTTAAAGATGGCAACATGCCTTCGTCCTCAACCAGTTATATTATTTTTTAACTTTAGTATATTATAGTTTTTATTTCAGGATAGAGTCCCAAACTAAATTTGTTTTCGGCCAAAATAATTTTTATTCTTGACTTCAAAATAGACATGAAAATAAAGAATAAAAAATAAATTAAATAAACGTATATGGGGTCTGTGGGGTCAGTAATTCAGTATTTTTTCACCTACTGCAGCCGAATAAGTAGGTAGCTGTTTTTCCTGAAATTCGATCGGACTCTTATCTATCTCAGAACATATAAAATACTATATCTGAATAATATTGAATAGACTGTAAAAAGATATAATCTTTACATATAAGTATACTTACTTAATCTTATTACGGAAAAAATCACACCAACATATAAAATTTGACAAATATACATACATTACCATGAAAAAGCTCTTGTTCGATTTTCCAATAGGAAATTTCAGTTTTCCACTTTTAAGAATGATGAAATATTTGTGGAATTAGCCCTTTCACAAGTATAAATAAGTTTAAATAAGTAGATATATTTTTTTAGAACTGACAAAAAAAACTAAGTATATAGTCGTTGTTCATAATGGAACCAAAATTAGGGAGAGATTGGTAAACACAAGGGAAAGGTGTTTTTCTTGTGGATCATCGTGAAATTGCAAATAAGCTGTAAGGGAAGAATGTTTTCGTTAAAATTGTAGACACAGGCACTAATCTTATACATATAGATTATATAGTGGTGTTTTTATAGTCTCTCTGTCTCTTAACTCGAGGATGATGAGCATAGACTCACTTTCGTCGCATTGAAATCGCACTTTCTAGTTGAATTTTATTTTTTATATTTCTTATTTCTTAAATCATCACGGTCTATTACTCGTATGTTCCATTGCAAGGTGGCAAGAGAACAAAAAATAATCTATGGTTGTAGATTTCATTTGACAGAAATATTTTTATTAAAAACTAGCTTTCCGCATATTATTTTCACCTATTATGGTTTGAGTTTATACAAAAACACGTTATCCCGATTTTTTATTTTTCGGTAAATTTTTCCAATTTGCCAAGTACCAAAGAACCTTATGCAGACTTATACGAACATTTGAAAAAAAAATGCCAAATCGGTCCAACGAACAGCATTTAATTTTTGTTTTAAATATAGATTTCAAAGAGGGATTTAACATAGTTATAATTCCCTTGATATCAATTAAGTCAGGTTTGTGATTTACCTTCATCAAACACAATGATACCCACAAAATGTTTACATAATTTTGTTTATATAACGGATTCTGTAGTAATTGTTACTCTATTTAATTCGTCGGAAGGATAATTGCGTGAAGTGGATACCGCATTACTGTCCTTCCTTACCAACATCCGCGCGTTAGCCCGGAAACGTCCGCAATAAACGGGCCCTTCTTCACTTAATTAAAACAACTCTTAAGGTAAACCTATTTTGGGGTCTCGGCGATATAAACCGTTCTCGTGGTTTACGATTATTTGTCAGGATTTTGCCCACGTTTTATCTTGAAGTTTCTAAACGACATCAATTTAATAAATACATAGTGGTGTCGTTTATGATATTTTAGGTAAGTACATTGCCTAGTGGTGTCCCACTTATGGACGTTTTCTATCTAGTTTAGTTTATAAAAGTTAGTTTTTAGTTCACGATTTAGCTACAACTACCGGGAACCGTTGCCGGCCCCAGGGTACCCAGCGGAAGACAAAGTCTTCCCCATTTAGCTCTGTTGATGTATGTAGATGGAAAAGCCTCTTTGTACGGTTTGTCGGATAATGTACATAGATTTTTTATTATAAAAAACCCATTTTAGTTGGTACATGGTCGGATGTGGGGATCAAACCCGCGACTTCTCAGTTGTGAGCCGACGTTTTACGCACTCAACCACCGACGCCGCATTTGATTTTAATTGTGTTAAATTTATAATTATTAAAGTTATTATCCTAGTGACTTTCCGAGTTTCCGACTAAACATCACGGCTTGGATTCGAATCCAGTTCGAGCAAAAAATTATATCATTATCATTAAATAAAGAAAATGTATATAAAACTAAATCTACTAAAATAATATTACGAATTATTTTCACTATTGTTTTAAACTTAAAAGGTGAAACAGACTTTAAATTCAAGACAAACTTGAGTCTTTATTTTACTGTCCTAATTGTACGCGGACGAAGTCAAGTGGTAGTAAAATAATAAATTAATAACAATTCAATTCTATCTCTACTATAAACGTAATCTGTCGACCATTTCACTTCCATATCAATTAATTGAGCATAGTGTTACAGTATTTTTAACCGCCATCATCGGTATAACACCAGCTAACAATAATGGACACTTAAATACAATTGACGTCGCATAAAAAGCCTTTTGTTGAATATTCATTGAGAGTTATTGATTTTTCATCAGCTCGCGAGAGTTCCGACAATATGTGCGCGTGCGCCGACCGCACAGTTATCTTTTTATAAATTATTTATAATGCTACTCCCCTAGCTCCTCAACTCTCGAGCCCGTATGTCGACGCAATACAGGAAATGTAACAATTAATTACTATCATAAACCGCCTATTGTCAGCTCATCTCTACAAATACTTTTTGTCTAGTCCACAATAGACGTATTTGAACAAATATGGTACGAGTCCCTTCAACATTGTCGTGGGATTTATCTATGAACATAAAAACTTATCAGTGTGATAATAATGTTCAGTAGATATGGACATATTTTCTTTCTGAGAATTTTAGCATAGGTAATTGATATTCTATTTTTATACTTTACTAGCGGACTCGGCAGACGTTGTCCTGCCCAAACGTTGGCTTGCCTGCACTACTCTACCCCTACCCTACCCCTACCCTACCCCTACCCCTACCCTACCCCTACCCTACCCCTACCCTACCCTACCCTACCCCTACCCCTACCCCTACCCCTACCCTTCCCCTACCCTACCCCTACCCCTACCCCTACCCTACCCCTACCCTACCCCTACCCCTACCCCTACCCCTACCCTACCCTACCCTACCCTACCACTACACCTACCCCTACTCCTACCTCTACTCCTACCCCTACTCCTACCCCTACTCCTAGGCAAAATTAAGAGCGTAGCCGGGCTGCATTTTCTCCATACAAATGTATTCCCCTATTTTCTTCACGGATAATGCCTCTAGAGCAATCGTTTCTTTTTTATAAAATCTAGGTTTACTGTAGGCATGCCCCTGTCATTTACTTTTTTCCAACAACTAATTACCTAAAAAAATAAGCCCTTCCAAAAACCTAAAAAAAATGCCTCGTTTATACCGCCGTGATCAGACGACTACCAGAATAATTTGAAAAGGTTTTAATGTAAAAGAAAAATAGGAGCATAGATCTACTCTTTCTTTAAATTTCAATACCAAAAATAATTAAATCGGATCAGTTTTGGAGGAGAAAACAGGGGAATACGAAACGTCTATCTGGTCAAGGTTTTATAGGTATAATTGGTCTGAGCTGCAGTTGTCCCTATCGCACTCTACGGGGGGGATCAAAGGGTGAGGCGACGGCAATAGTTTCTTCAAATACCTATTTCTCAATTCCCTTGCAGACCGTCTACGCTCTTAAGTTTCGCGAAGCCGACCAAACTGAAAATCAGTACTACTAATGATCTATTAAATTACTTAAATTACATTTTGTGACTATTCAATTAGGTCTCGTTCGCGATATTATCACTTTTGTTGAGTGTCGGAACGCGACATTAGATTCTCCAACACGCACGCGAATTTTAACTTTGTGCGGTGACATTAGGAACACATCTACATTGCATAGACAACAATGAGTGCTTTTAATTTAAAATGAACTTTATTGAATAGCAATAAGGTTCAAATTGACTCTGTTATTATGGGAAAAAGAAAAGGGCTGTTTTTAGGGGTTTTTCGGCAATTATTCGAATTGTCTCACCTTTTAAAACCTTCCCTGGATATCTAGGAATATTTTAAGACTAAAATCAGCCAAATCGGTCAAGCCGTTTTCATGTTATGTCGTGACAACGGAAAACGGGTTCCATTTTTATATATATAGATTTTATATTCTAGTCTAGATATATTATACTGCTTATAACTAAATCGGTAACTAAGCTGGTCCCACAAACTATGTACAAAGTAAGTATATGTTAATTCTGAATATTATTGCCATGTCATATAGACAACTGTCAAGCTCGTCCACGCAACTATGAATCTTATGAAAGCATTATTAATTTATTATGACAAAAGTTGGTGAATATCGATGGCATTGTTGATTGTATTATGAATCGAGTAAAAACTAGGCGTGGTGTATTTAGAGTTGCCAGGCGTCTGCATATTGTGTGTGTAGTTCCCACTGACGTGACGACACTGACGCACGCGCGACCCATGTTTTTTATACTTTAAAATAAAACGAACCTTCTTCAATGGTATAAGGTATAATGAATTGAAATCTTTTTATTATCATAAGTTTTTGACAGTATCCTATATGGCATTGTTACTCAAACCGCCTAACTAAACTGACTGGTAAATTTATGCTTTCGATTTTTGTCCTGGCAACCCAAGGTGTAGTGCGTAGTCGCGTGTGGCCGAGTACAGGCCAGCAGCGGTAGTTCCGGCGGATCGCCTCTGGGGCCCGCAACTCGTTCCGAGGGACTGATGACCGTAAGATAACGGACCGTTGTGGTGATTACGTTTCTTGTCAGACTATCAGTGCCTCTTTCTAACACACATGGTCATCCATCCGCCTGACAAAGAAGCGTACGTCCGCATACAAAATCACCCTGCGGAATACCACACGAGGCCGTCATGTGCCTCGCCCTGACGCCCGCAACCTCAAACGGTCTTGGGAACTACGGATTCCATTCATTTTAGCAATCACTACTGAGCTCGCCTCTGTTACGAGGAAAGGGCCATTAGATTAGATAACAATCGTCTATTGTGCAGTTGAACTTCTTTACAAATTGATGCTAATTATTCGTTGGAGATTTTATCAGAATGTGAAATACTTTCTTTGGAATATCTTAATAGTCAATAGATAATGCTCTGAGTAATTTTTTATATATTTCTACATGTGAAAACAACAACATAATTAATGATTTTAATTACTGTACATACATAATCAGTTACTCAATAATATTTAAATTTTATTTCTCTATTACATTCCGAGTAAATATTATTGTCACTTATCATTATTTATTTAACAATAATATTTACGGATTTGGTCAAATATCAACTCTTTCAGAAGTATATGACCGTCATTAAAAGGCATAAAAACAGTTTTTAAGGATAACCCAACAAAAAATATCAACATAGGACCAGGAACATACAAGGTGAAAAAACGACCAAAATAAACAATAAATCCCAACCGAAAGGTCGAAGGCTCTTACAGAAAAAATAAAGGCTCTGGTGGCCGCAGCGTCTCGATTGGCGTAGCACCTGCGAGCCAGACGTACAAAAAATTCGCGCACAAAGTCTCGTCGCCAGACATCGCGCATAGACGGCATAGAGGAAGAAAACACAAGTTCACTTGAAACTATACAAATTCCTTCATACGCCTCGATTGCTCGAAACTGCTGTTGTGATTTCTCTTGGCCCAGTAGTTTCCTTCACTTCACGTGAATATTCCTTTGTAGTTGTTTGGCGCTCTCCTTTTAAAGCTTCATGCATCTTATTCGGGCTGGTAGTTTGACATCTCTTTGATACATTGTTCAAATATTTAAAAAGACATAAATAAATCCACAATCCACGTTTCAATAAAACTTGAAGTCGTCCGTTGTGTGTAGCTAATGAATTATGAATTTTAGGATCAACACTGAGTGAGATTGTATTCAGAAGGTTTACAGTTTGGGCAGAGATCAGCATAGGCTTTGCTAGTCCATGAATAATGCCAAATGGTCGTGAAGTTCAGACAATGAACTGAAGCTAAGTATTATTGCAAATATTTCTAGGAAGAAGAAAAAGGATTTGTTTGAAAATACATGAATATAGTGTGTAGAAATAATTTATAATTATATGATATCTAATAAGTGGTAGGTACATACTCATAGCTACATACATACCCATATTTTTTAATCATAACTGTTTTTAGAATTTAAGTCTCTGTCCATCGTCTGGGTGGTTGTCCAGAATATGCTCTGAAACGTCTGAGTGAATTATTTTAATGCCAACAATCTGCTATGTGTTCCAACATCAAGATGTAAACGATTTCCAAGATAAAATTAATTTATATACCTACATATATTTATCTTTTAATGAACCGTGAAAGTTCTGCCCTTCGGTAGAGATTTAGTCTGGAGGTCATCAGACTTCCTATAATTCTGAAGTTATTAACTTACAGTAAGTAGGTACCTACCTAAAGGCGTCTTTGTTATTACATATTGCAGAAATCCCACCCACCCAAGACATGGAAATCAGAAATATTATTAACGTCAATTCAGCTAAAGTAAATGCCGTATCCAGTGAGAAAATAACATCAATTTCTCTTCATACAATATTACTCACTTGACAGTTGCAAGAGATTTATTCAGATTTGCGTTCCGTCTGTCTCGCCGCCCACGGCAGACGATTGTCTGCATTGGGTAAAACGAGATTTTACTAATGTACCTCTGTATATACATGTCTATACCTAATCGTAACATGATTTATCAATAAAATTGAGATTTTGATGCTAAATTATTTTATGATTTAAACATGACCTGTCCTCATTGCGAATAAATGTTACTACTATACTCCAAAAATATTGACATTTCCAGATCGATATTTTGATTCTAATTTAGTTTTATAATGGCAGTATAGGTAAATAAGTAAAAATATTTAAAAGTCGTGTGTACCACATTAAAAATTCTCAAATTCACGTATTGACAATCAACTCACAAACAGGTAATATTAGATTTAGCTCTGTCCTCCAAATGAGTCAAACAAAAACTACGTTACATGAATCCATACTAGGATTTTCCCAGAATAGTATTTTTCGCATCACTTGACTAGATTATTGTAAGTAATAGACTTGATAATATCCCAAGACCCGAGAAATATATACCTACCTACCTGGGTGTATACCCGGGCTGAAAATGCGTCGATAGGTCAGTGGTTTGGAGTGGTTCATTATTATGGCAAATTAACTAAGCACTAATTTTTTTTGAGAAATTCGTGTTCTAATTTATTTCTCGTGCTTTGAAAGCAGAATTTCTTTGGAAAGTAATTGATCAGCTCTATAGGTAAGTGCAAGGCTTGCCACTGGTTCTGGTTAATATGGGCAACCAGGGCAACAGGCTAAATGTGGACATTCTCCTGGCCATGCAGTAAGATATAAAGAGATATAAAGGGGTGAGGGTTGGGGAGGAGTAGAGTTAAAATGAGCTACTCCTTGCGCCAGCCACCCCTTCCATCTCTCCATGATAGACCCTGGCTGTGTCTATTTCGCAGCCGGATACCACGTTACTTTCAACTGTGAGGAATGCGGCCACTGACCAGCTTCTCATGTACACCGCCCCCCCCCCTGTATATTTCCCCTCCCCTTACGTCTCCGTTCTGTCTATTCCTAATGTGCAAGTCTGACTCGGAACACAAGCTCGAGTGTACAGAACAGAACACATTCGCACGCGTCGACACAGCGTACCGTTTATTTATCGACTGTTTATATTGTGTCTGGTATACCAGCTGACGTGACGTGTGTGCCTTCGTGTGCCAATTTGACGGATTTTGTGGGTTTTGTTGTCATTGTTTAATTTGTGATTTCGTATTGTGATAATTGTGTGAATGCAAGTAAGTGTTTTGTAATGAAATTCATGAAAATGGGAAAATATTTCAGCTTATATATATGCGCCTGATTATTTGGATGTTTTTCCTGAACAATGCTCAATAATTAAAGTTAACACATAAATTTGTATAAATTTGAATGTTTATATACTCGTAGGTACTAGTAGAAATTAGTGTTCCAATGTTGACATAATCCTGTAGGATTTAAAAAATCTGAAAATGTGTCTAAACGATTTATTTTCTTTTGAATTTGAATAATTAATATTTTTATATTATATTAATATAATTTGTCTTTAACAGTAATTTTTACACCCGTTTCCTGTTAGATAGGTGTATTTAATAAAGGTGATAATTTGAATGCATCTCCACCTTTAAGTATAACTCTCATAAAATCTCAAGGAAATCGCATTACAAAGTTATACAATGTTTATCTCCCTCAGACAAATATGTCACTCAATATGATAGAGGGAAATAACAACATTGTATACCTACCTAACTTTGTACAGAGTTTATTTGTAAGGCTAAGGAGGCAAGTGTCCAAATACTTAGTTAAATAATTTTGCTCTTTATTTATCTTGGCTTGGAAAAATTTACAAATTATTTTCCTTTGATATTATTTTCTTTTGAAATATGAGAAATAATCTGTTTAGCAGAATATTAACAATGTTTCAGATTACTACGCGCGCTATTTATAGTTTATTTATACGAACTTTATAAACTCTTTCAGCGAACAACTGAACAACTAAGTGAAAATGTTTCTATATTGAGGTCCATGTTGATGTCAGTCATTAAATAAGTTATTTTATAATTAAATATTACAGAATAATATTATTATCTTAATTTGCGTTAGTTTGAAAGGAGTTATGTAATTTAAAGTCCCTATTGTGTAATTTATAGGACCTCACTCAAAAAAAGATTAACTCACTTAAGGTTCGGCCCGTAGGCTGTACCGTTCTCACGGCATGCAATTAAACTGGGGTCAATCTCTCATCTTGATAGATTGGGTCAACGATATGCCCCCCATCGTTACATTATTTCATGACAAAACCTCTTTGTAGTTATATTTCAACCGGCACTTTTGCACTTTCAGATCTATTATTGTTATGATTAGAAGATGCTTTCCTGAAATTTCTGAAAATAATAGTCTACTATTAAAAAAGTGGCAGTTCTAGGCCCATAAGTGGAGAGACAAGCTTTTGCTACTTGTTCTGTTTAATAGGATGGCTCGCTAAATGTGGACATTGTTACTAGTGGGGATTTTGTTTGTTTTTAGGGTTCCGTACACAAAGGGTAAAAACGGAAACCCTATTACTAAGACTCCGCTGTCCGTCCGTCTGTCTGTCTGCCACCAGGCTGTATCTCATGAACCGTGATAGTTAGCCAGTTGAAAAATCTGTGAAAGATGATGTATTTCTGTTACTTGATTTTTTTTGCTCTTTTTTGCTCGATATTGATAACGGCAACAGGCAGACGCTTTAAATATTCAGTTATATATTCACTTTAAAAATAAATAATTAAATTAAAATAAAACAAATATTTAAGGGGGGCTCCCATACAACAAACGTGATTTTATGCCGTTGTTATAGATAATGGTCCGAGTCCGACTCGCACTTGGCCGGTTTTTTTTATTAGCGAGTGATGAAAATTTTATGTAAGAAACGCTGTAACAATATTTATGTATTTGATTGATGCGAAGGAGTGCTCTATCCTCTCTATTTTTACCATAATGGCATCTTGATCCATGAACTATAAATTAAAGCTAACTTATCTGCAAGATGACAAGTCATTTAAATTATTAACATTCGTGAAATCGTTCTGTAAATGGAACTGTTTGACTTTTTAATCAAATTTTAATGTGAAGTTCTTGGTACGACCCATGAAAGGTTTTTTTTTGTATCTAATATGAAAGAAAATCTTGTTGTTGTGAATTTGGTAAATAAAAATCGTATTTTCTGGTTGGATGCTTTTGTCGTTATTTAGATTATAATTTGAGAAGCGACGTCCATCATGTCAGACGGCTTGCCACTTATCTCGTTACCCCGCCATGGCCGCGTATGATGATAGCTTTGCAAACATAATAAACGTGAAGTGTTCTTAGATCAATATTATATATGTCATTATGTAATGCGTCTACTTATGTTACATATGTTGATATGTTTTGATATTGTATAGCGGAGGTGACGATCGCCTCTGTGATTCATTTTTTAACCTCTATGGTAGGTATATCATTTTGTTGTGTTCATTTTTACTTCATTTTGATTTTATGATCACAAGATTTTCTCTGAGACGAGCAGCAATACGAATGCATTACAAACTATAATCTCTAAATCAAGATTCGGAATCAGACAAGCAAACTAAATAATGTAAGTATAGAAAAAATAAAGCTATAGTGTCTTTTTTGTTTTATTTACACAACTCTGAGCAAGTTACACAATGTCTAAATTTTTTAGATTTTTTTGTGCGTTGTGTGTGTCCGTCTGTATGTTTGTCCAGAATAAGCTTTAAAACAGTTGAATTAATTTTCTTTTGGTAAAACTTTCAGCATTAAATTTTGTTTCATTAAATTAAGTATACACTTATGAGCCCTTATGAAAATGAGACTTGATCTTCCGCTGGGTACCCTGGAAGCGTAACACGATTTCGGGAGTTGTAAGGTAACCCGTGACGAAAGAAAAAAAAAACGATCGAATTTATACTTGATTTAGTTGATAATAAGTATGATTTTATAAACCGTAAAGACACAGATTCACCTTATACACGTAATAAAAAAGGCATTCGGTTACACGTGCACATTTTATGAAATAAACATTTATGCGACACGGCCTATGTAGACTCCCAAAGTTCGTAACCCGCGCGCCCCTGCAGTTAAATTAAAAGGTTTCTATAAGGATTATGGCCTCCCGTATTCAGCAAGTCGACTGTGAAATTGAAGATGCCTCTGTCAAGTAGTAATTTTAATGCAATCAGTATTTTACAAAAAATATATATGTGCGTTGATATTTATAAGGCTATCGTTTTGCGGTTGAATAGCTTTTGTCCGTGGCTCTACCTGGTTTGAGTGAAGCTTTAGATAAACCGTTTATGGGTAAAACGGCTAAGTGTGCAATACGATCAATACTACAGATTTAAAAAAAACTTCACTTGACTGACTCAAGTCTTTACACTTTAAAAGGCTGTATAATTTTATTGGATTAGACTTAGAAAGTAAATGTTTTTGCAGGCTATTTGATTTTTAGTATTTGATGGACAGCAAAGTGGCTAATGAGCTTCGTTTTTCATTCTGTTAAGTTAGTTTTCAAAATACACCAAAACTGGCACAGGAAACTTTTTTGTCATTAAGCATTGTCTAACGGTATTGATGGTATGCCGTCGTCACCTCGCTTCACTAGTGTTAGTTAGTTTCGCAGGCGAGCCTAACAAAGCATGCAAATTCGTCGTCCTACAGACAACTCATTTGCATATTGTCCGTTTGTTTGTGAATAGTTTCTATCTGTTGAGCGCTTGTCGAAATTCGCAATGCTAATAATACAATGGCCAGACGCACCTTGTGTATTGCCATCGCATCTGTTTCGATGCAGACAGGAAGACGGTCCATAATCAACCTTAACCTAACCGAGTAAGCGGGAGAATTGAGAATTCTTTACAAATTCACTTCCAATATTGAAACTAAGAACTAGACACATAAATCAGTGTTCGCCTCCGCAACAGCTGAGTGATGGCAAGGTAACATGGATTTATTCTGCACGAGTTTAGATACGAATTTAGCATGTGCTAGATAAAATGGGTTGTTCATTCATTAAATGTTTGGTTGCTGCCCAATTTTGCTTAAATTACAGTAGATTATATAGCTTCGTTCATGCATAGCTTAGACAAGTATTAATTCATGATGATATAACATTTTATAGTTTGTGTGAATTGACATTATGTTTGTGATGCTCATGAACTCAGTTATCCAGTAGGTATCAAACATTTTAAAATGGTAAATTTAATTTTTAATGGTTAAATGTCTCCATATATTGTTTGGACCCATATAAAAGATGGGTACTATAAAGCATTTACAATAAAAATGAGTTTAATTTTTATCGATGATCTCCATTGTGTAGAAAGTGTTGAATCAGACAGACGGTAGCGTCAAGAGGCCCCATTTGGTAGACAGGATATTTGCGGACAAGTTTGGCAGTGAATGCCAGGTCGTCGGCCCGGGGCGGTGGGGCGTGGTACAAATTTGCATGTGTCATTGACCGGTTGCAGGCGCGGGACTGCGGCCTACACTTTTCCTTTCAGTGGAATACCGCGAGTTAGCTGCGTTGACCCCCTGACACGGACCGGCGCGACGCCTTAATCTACTTTCCAGCTTGACAGGTGCTCGCCGAAATACTCTCTCGGCTTTCCAGACAAATTATAACGACAAGTATTTAATTAATAATTTAATAACCGTCTATTAAGTTTTAAGTCGATTAGATTGGACATTAATTTGTGATTTATAACTGCATTCGCTTCCGTCTTATAAAATTCTTTGAAGAATGTTTTAAATGTATAGAGTCGTTTTCAGATATCATGACTTAATGTAACCCCCTCCAAACTATCGCATAGTCTTATATCGAACGTACGATTTTATAAACTATATTTAAACCCATAAGGAGTTCGGGACGCACCCGTTAGCCGATCGTTAAGCTATTGGCAAGTGAACAGAAAGTTATTGGTAGCAAAGAGTTGGGCAAGAATCTTCCGGCCATCAAACACGTCGACTGGGAACGTGCGAAATCCAATAAAGAACTCGCACCACCTGCTCCTTATTACATTCTTTTGACGGAGCCTCCTGCCTCCGTGAATTTGCCCCAAAAGTTTCCCCGAGACAGGAGATTGCTTGTTGTTCAACTTTTACTTTAGAAATTTGTTCAATTAGCATGAACGATGGTATAAAAGATCCTCTGGGAATGCTTTTATAGCGCTTGAATATTAAAGTTCGCTTCATGTTCACTTTCGAATAAAATGTTAGAAACGTTTACTGCAAGGTGCCGACATCCGCGCTCAATTTGCTTTTAAATCGATTATCTGATATTTGCATTTCTTTAACAGGTTTTTAATTGATAAATACATTTGTGCTCTGTCCATAATATTGATGTGGGCGTCACCCGATCCTTTTTAATATTTAATACGCCTTAAGATATCAGACAAAGAGCAAACACTGTATGACATGTAAAGTTTCATAAAAAAATATTCAGATGTTTCTGAGGCTGTTCTGGTTAAACACTGGGAATTGGGAAAAACAGACAAACCTAAAACAGTTGCAAATTCTATTTTTTATTTGTAAATACATAGATTTATAAATTCCCTAAGTTATTTTGCTTTCTATATACGTCAATATACAAAATATGGACATATTAATATAGAATTACTACCACGTGCCATAGTTGGTCGTGTGGGACAAGGCAGTGCCCAAGTGGGTGTTGTGATCTCAATTGCAAATACTTCATTACCATACGTGCATTGTACTTCTATATTCTATAGGTACTCACGGCACCTCGAAGCTACTTCATGATAAAATAGAAACTCGAAGTGATACGAAATTTATTTTACACCTTCATAAAATTAAAGATAGTCATATAAATAGACTTGGATTCTTCAAATAAAAACATGAAATTCTTGGATATACATTTTGCTATTTATACTCCACTATTCGGTATATGTATTATGATCAAGTGACGGCATTTTAGTAGACAAAGACAACTTACATTTACGATGTCTATAGCTAACATCCTGAAGCGCTTTGATCTATTTTTAGCAATTTTTCAATTTAGTTCCCGTAGCTTGCTTTAGATGACCTACCCATTCTTATTCACGGTTCCATTAAAATAAATTGAATGAAATGAGCAATGTAAGTGTTACACTTATATGTTTGAGGCCACGTTTTTTTGCATTCAGTAAACCATTTCTTTATTAACTGTTATTTTTATATCCACAATATATTTTCCATCGTCCAAATAGGTATACCGAATATACGAATACTCTCTTGCTCAATATCAATACCATTCAAATGTTTCCTGACTCGTTATGAACCAATTTTAATGATTTCATTTTTATTCGACAGAATATTCATGCGAATTGGTCCAATTTTTTCATGAAAATTGATTCAGTAGTTTTTCAGGAATCTATCTATCCATCAATGAAATATGTACCGATTTCAATTTCTTTTTGTAATGATAAATATATTTAATACGGGCTGAGGTTTACTCTAATTTGCCTACTTGTGCTTCATAATTGGAGGCCAACTACACTATCAAACAACAGCGGATGGTACCGTATTAATTAGTACCGTTCTTTAGTTTAGTAGCGACTTGTGCCAGAATTTTCGGTAAATGTTGCAATAAACTTCGTGACTTCGTATACTTTCTTGTTGTTAATTAGTCGAAAGATTTTTTTACATGGTTAAATTAGTAGTTCAGTAACCCTTTCATTGTAGCATATTAACACGAACTTTTCCAGTTTAAACCAAACCTAACTTACAAAACTTACTTTCTGCTGACTGAATGCATAAAGAAACAAAGATTTGGTTTTCTAGATACCATTCCAGCTATATTAATACACTTCACAGGCCAAACAGTAACGGAAGGAGTCCTTGAACGAAAATAAAGTACAGAAGATTAAATGCAACTGTGCTTAGCGTATGTCTCGCGCTTAATCATTCTTCTATTTTAATTCGTCTGCGGCCCCCGACGGTTGACGACCTCAGCTCGCCGTGGGCCGTTACCGCCGCAACTTGCCCCAATTACTCACATTCTTATTTGAAAACGCCCTTAAGAATGTTCCTCATTTATTAGATGGCAAACTTACGCTCTTGATTGCATATATTCTTGATGCGGAACTAAAAATTCGTAAATTGGAAATATATATACAACAGTATGTTCTAATAAGCATATCGTAAAGACCCTGGTCATGCAGTGCTTTAGCTTAGCATAGAAAACAGGAAAATTACAATCAGCGTGTATTGTGTTTATTTTTTGCGGCTATCCATATCCTTCCCATTATTATAACTCTTATTGTCTGAACTTGAAATAAACTAATTTTAAATTCATTATTTTAAAGCTACGTTATTTCAGAAAACGGAACACAAATAGATTAACTATATAGTTATAACATATAATTTTGAGTTTTTCAGTTTTCCTCTAGGTATAAATTGTAGAACAGTCTGGACCTTATCCACTTTTTTTTTTTTTTTTTTTACGTGGGGAAATGCATCTTGCATACCCGCGCCCTCGGGGGTGAGGGAACAGGTTATGTGGGACTTTAACCCACTAAAACCCCACGGTACTCCATCTCGTCGGTTAGTCGGCGGGCCACGGGAACGCGTTAGCATTCTTCCGCGACCCGCCGCCGGGTGGCCGTAAGGCCCCATCTCGCTCTGGTTTTACCCAGAGCTGGCGCAGCAGCGAGTACAAACTGCTGCGCCTTCCACCTTGGTCCCCGGTTGAGCAGCGGCTGATTTCCCCCTCAACCGCCACCGGAGACCGCGGCGACCCGACTGCGATGGAAAGTGCAGTCGGGTCATGCTTCGACCAGCAGCGCAAGCGTCACCGGCGTCCGCCTCCAGCCGCATGCGCGAAGAGCCCTGCCAAATCCACAGAACCCCTGCGCAGCGGCTCCACCTCGGGTGCCGCTTAGCTTCACCGTGGATAGTGTGACGAGCACTACCACGGTTACTAAGCCCCCCCGCCACGACAAGGCGGGCACCCCCGGGGGGGGGGACCTTATCCACTGTCGTTACTTTTTTTTTTATTAAAACAAAATTTGGGTTCGTAGATTATTAAGCTACATATTTGTAACCAAAATCGAAAGAAAATTTCTTATTACAAAATTTTTCACGGTTCATGAGCGGAAAGCAAGTTTAATATACTTTTTATGAAATTATTTCAGTTTTCTTAAAATAGTAACATCTCAACATGGAACTATTTTACAAAATCATTTCCTTTCATATTTAAAATCAAGTTTTAAATATAGTTTGGATTACAATATAAGAGAAAATAACTCAAGCTATAAAACTCAGAGCCATTGTTTTACACGTAGGGATTCCGACCGTTGTCATTTGCATTGTCATGCCAGTATTGCGGTCTCTGGCGAACTATACGCCATAGTATTAATATAAGCAAACTGCAAACGGTAGAGTAATTAAATTGTTTTAGTACATCATACATTTATTTTTAAACATCGAAAGTTTTAATTAACCTTATTGCGTTGTAATACATTCCTCAACGGTCAAAAGAATAAAGACAGTATTGACTTTGACCTGTTGTTTTGTTTAATATGGGTCAACTCGCTAAATGTGGGGATTATTACCTAAAGTGTCTCTTAATATCTACTTTACGAATCCACATTTAATTTTAATGTGTACAATTGGCCATGCTAACTTTTTGAACAGAAACGAAGATCTCGAAACCGTTTCGAGATATAAGCTTTCAGTACAATTTCTATTTATCAGATTTTAAATTAAGTCTATACTTTTTAAGATATTCAATAACAAACAATAACCTTAATTTGACCGATGTATGACGTCATCTTAAGCAGTATGAAAAAATGATACCTTTGCCTACAAAAAAAGGGCAATCGTCAATCTTTGAATGACATCTTTATAAATTATATTTTACGTGTAATTATTTTCTTTGTTATTAGGACATGACGGGATGAAACACTATTTACTTGCCATTGTAAAAAACTATTCAATTTAAATAAATATAAACACGAGTATATAAACAAGAGTAATTTTTAGGTTAGTCGACCTTGACTGACGTTTGCTTGACGTTAATTTGATTGACTGTCACTTTTTATGTGTAGTGGCCAAGATTATAATCCTGTTCTAAATTCTTGTGACGTCACGTTTACTTTTCGCGGGTAAAATTTGTAAAATATATTAAAAATAGACGCAATGGATAAAAAACAAAAATATCGAAATTAGTTTCTTAAAATGGGCTATATTTTCAAAACAAATTATAAAAAAAGTATATTATAAATATGTAGCATGGCCAATTGTACATATCTATATGTACTTACAAGTAAAAGTCACAAAAAAAAACTATTATATATTTAAAGTTGTTGTTGTGAAAAATACGTGTATCGAGCCTATTTATTATTACCTATCTTAATTAGTAATATGATTAAATTATCAAACTAATTATTATATTTTACTTCCTTTCAGGTACATATCAACTTTATATTTTAAACTGCACTCCACCACTGACTTCAGATTAGGTGAGCTGTTATTACGACGTAACATAGATAAACGAATTAATTTGTCATGATCTTAATTCCCTACGGTGTGATCTTAAGATGGATGGCGAGACACAAAAGTATAAAAACTTGAATAAGCTGAGTTAGCGACGAAATGTCCTTAACGAATTGATCAATTATAAATTCACTGATTAAAGTAGCCTCCAACTTTTTATCTTGTGGAATATAGATTCACTTCCACAGGTAGAAAAATTGTATATTAGAAGTTCCATTTACCCGGGGGAATGAGATATTTTCCAAGGATAAAAAGTCACTCTCCGACCTTCCAGATATCTCTGTGCAAAAAATGACGTCGATGCGGTGTTCCGTTTTGACGTGAATGAAAGACAAACCAATATACAAACAAACATACATACTTTCACATTTATAATATTGGTTAGGTTTATTAAGTTATTGAGTCCATAGATAGTTAATTTTCCATTATTTTTTAAAACCTACCTTTTTAGTACCTTTATAAAAGAGCCATAACGGAATAATATTTTAAAGAAGGGCATCAACAACCATTAAAAAATATTGTACTGGAGAAATTTAAATAATATACAGATATAGCAAAAAGTTTTACTACGTTTTATAGGAATATTGACAGATCTTCGAAATTCTACCCCTACTGGGATACGAAATAATCAGCTAGTCATAAATAAAGCTTATTGAACAATAAATAGCGTTCTTAATATCTACCTACGGGAAGGTAATCGACTACGATGTCGCATGGCCTGTTTGTCTTCAATTCATCAAACGGCCCGTTCGCCGCTCGTAAACTGCACGTAGTGACAGTTAACTATTAATCCATGTCACAATAACCTTAATTTTTGTACAAATAAGACTAGGGTGTTGTGCACTTCTTTATCTTCTTTGTTCTTGCATATAACAGAGCATTTTACTTATCAATTGTGACAGCATGACGAAATTCTTATCTAGAAGAGATATAAAAATACTTTCTTTCAGAACTTCAGCTCTTTATGTTTGAAGTTTTTAACAGAAATACATGAGCCATCCCAATTTTAGTTTCAGATAAAAAGAAATGGTACATGTTACGAAAGATAGATGATGATAAGTAGTAAATGAACAATAATCTTGGAACACAACAAAACCGATATTTATATTGATACGTCACAGGACGCATGTATTTTTCATCGCAAATCACTTATAGTTTCAGCAGAACGAAAATTGCCTGAGAGTGTAAAATATTACAATAAAGAAGATACTTCTAACAATTATTGAAAAGGTTATCTTCTATTTATTTGAGACTATCCTCTTGTTAAGTGCCACCAAGTACGAAAATAGGCGGAAGGATAAATTGTATCTAAATTACGCAAATAAATCTATTTTTATAACCTACAAGAAATACATACTTATTCGGAGAATAAGAGGCTTATAAGCTCCTTTAGTCTATATTAGTAACCTCTAATCCAAAAATAATATAAGACAGTCATTATATTCCTATTGCTTGCTTTTGTATTGTTATAGTTTCATAGGAAAATTCCTTCAATGCCTACGATATTATTTTTACATCAATGATCATTTACCAAACCATATAGGTCAGTATAGTCTATTTGTAGCAAAATGTTTATCTTAGAAAATCTTTGTTGCCATAATAAATCTAGTATATATATTTGTGTCAATTGCATGCAAATCGGCTCCTCATACAACAATGCGTTTTTTTTTCAGAACGAAAAAAACTATATTTAATCCTGAATTATCCATAATTACATAAACGGTAAGGTTAATTTGTTTGTTCCATTGGAAGGAACCCGCAGAGAAAAGCTAAATCAAACATTAACATTGCAAATACAAATTTTAGCGACATTATGAAGGGAAAATAAAATGGTACAAGCAGTGAATAAAACGGGAATGATGGAGAGATATTAGGATATATGTGAAGCGATGCGAGGGTCGGAATATTCTGTGAGATGAGATGAGCGGCAACAGCTGTGTTCACAGGCTGCCGCGCTTGTCACAGTACCCCGGACAAGGCCCGTAATCACAATTAAGCCACAAAGGCTTTTATACACACATATTCATCGTAATAATGCTGTGTTTATATTCAAATATTTAATTTATAGTCTATAAAGTTAACTTTTTTGATAGATGAGGACTAATATTAATTTTAATCACGTTTTAGTAATGAGTTTGTTGTAGATTGTAGATTTAAGGGTGTGGCTCGATAGATATATTATATTAAAAGATATTTTAAAAGTAATAAAATGTAAATATTCGTAAATAAACAGGATATAACGAACGAGTGGTCAATTTTTTCATGGTATTTTGATATACAAAGATTAGGTACTATCTAAATAAAAATGTTATTTAAAAAATCCCATTGGAAGTTATATGGCCGATAATAATATGGCACCCTTTGTGACATTTTGTAATTAATAATTCAAACACATGCAGTTTAAAATTAGTGAAATTTCTAACGAGACGCGATTCAGGAAAATTGCGGCGGAAATATAATAGGTGCATGAAATTATTACTCAGGATTTGCGGGCGGACAGACCAAACCGCCACGTTCCGGATGTATTAATTGCTCTCGATTACACGTGCATCCGTGCGGAAATGAAAATCAACGAGCTCGCTCGCCAGACGATATTTGGAGAGTTACCACATTTCTTTGAATGTTCTGAATACAATTGTTCATCTTGGTTATTGCAATGTTTATTTTTTATTAAGACGATGATTTGTTGATATTAATTACACATAGACTTTAAAATTATTAAATTACCTACCTAAATTAAGTGTATTTTAATTATTATTTACAAGCTATCCGACCCAGCTTCGCCCGTGGAAATTTTTAAAATATGCTTTTTCATTTCACTTATATAGAAATGAATGTAAATTTTAAAACTAAAAATAGCCTTTCCAATACTGTAATATATGATAGGCTTCCCTCCCTTTCCCTGGGTCAGAAATATAGCTCTGAAATAATGAAAATAAGCAGCGATAATGTTTTTTTTATTATTTGCCTTGCATTATTTGCTACTACTTCAACTGTCTCATAGTCTTAATGTGATCTTCTCACTTCTTTTTTTTTTCAACGAAAAAAAAGTTTAAAGAAAAAAGCGTTTTCACATTTCTAAAGATTTTCATCGTTTACTTATATAATTAAATATACATTACCACTTTAAGAAGTAATGAATAGCTCGCATGCTAGTAAAAGCTATACTTAACCACGATCACACACATAAGAGAAAATAATAAAAATAAATAATATTTACGGAGGTTTGATTCTATAGTCTTAGAGAAATATTAGAAAATACTTTTACTATATAGTTGTAACAAACTTAAATTTTATATGGCTGTTACGTTCAGAATTTAAAGGATGATCCGCTGTTTAATATTTCCCGCAACTTACTTTAGGTATTAGAAAGTTTCCCCACAGACGCATGTGTCCACAATTAAAGCCCCTCAAACAAAAAGTCTGGAGGCTAACTCGACCGTTCGCTGCAACCAGAACAAATTCAACGGCGCTTTTAATATTTTAGCTAAAGCGGTTTGCGGCAAGAGTTTTCTCACAGTGTCGGTTAAGTTTTGTTTTACTTCAAAAGGAGTACTCGCCAGGGAGCGTCTAGAATGCGCTGATTCGCCCCTGAATACTTGATGAGCCTCATCGTTTACGCTGAACTGAATTATTGCACTATTTCTTTTTGTCTATTTACTACCGCATTTTGTCTATTTAGTTAATATTTCATTATCACGGGTCCTGCGAATTGTGTTATAAGTTTCAGAGTACACAGCAGAATATACCTTCCTCATTAAGACGTCGAGTGGTAAAAATCATTGAGCTATTGTGGGACCAAACTTTTTTTTCAAACTTTTAAAACGTTCACACAGCGCAACGAACTCAGTTTTACGCGCGACTTATTTTGTCTTTCGAAAGATGTGAGCGAGATGGACTGCTATTAAAATCGATAAGATACCAAGGATAAGATAAGATAGACCAAGATTCACGTACCAGAAACATGAGAAAGTACGACTTCTCAACAAAACATGTCTTGCGATAAGCTAGACTAGCTAAACAATAGTAAATATTTGAGTGAGGTAATGGCTTTTTATTACGTTATTCGTAGTGTATTTTAAAGTGAAATAAAAATAAAATAAACTTTCAATAGGGGATTTAAGTTTAGCCAAAACATTTTCCAGATACTTTTCACAGATACACTTCAAACAGTTGAACTTTCGTCTGGTAAAGGCATTAAATCCACCAGACTTGATCTGATTGGATTGTGAAGGTAGACAAGCGTGAAGGAGGATTTTGTATGATGTGTCGGTACTAAATTTATCATTTTTCCGATAATTTACTAACAACATATTTTTTAATATTTTCACCTGATACTAAAGCGAGTAATATCCATTTTTTAACGTTTCCTTCCATTATAACCTTTACTGCTCACAATTATATTGTCGGTCGCCGCTCGACATTAAGAAATAAAAGCTCGGAGAAAACTCCCCTCGCCCTAAAGCTGTAAAATGTTCACCGAGCTCACTATATCGTTCACTCGTCGTTCATAGGATTAGAGATAATAATTAGGAATTCCACCCGCCATTAGATCGGTGTTTGTGTTCGAGTGAATACGATTTTCCTTTAAATCGGTGAGCCACCCCAAGGTTCAGGTCGCAGTTCTTTGAAACGTCTTCCTTTAAACCGACACACGCTTATCGTAGCATTCAAGTGAACGCAACTGAATAAAGTCATTAGCATGAAAACAGTTTTGTTTACAAACATTGCGAGACCGTCGCGTGTTCTAAGAATGCTCGACGTTTGGATCTCTTTGAATATCTACAAATTGTTTGTTGCCTTACTTTTAAATCATATTTTACTTAGCTAGCCTTATAGACTACAGCGCGTAGATATACAGCCAGTTGATGCTTAGCAGATGCCAGTTGATGCTTAGTGAGTATTGAAGCCGGGTCTTCCAATTTTAATGCTACTCTAACCGTTTCAAATCGATTGATAGATCTCTTGGAACATTTTGTTTTATTTGAAATTGAAACGTTAGCAGATAATTTTGTTCAAATAAAACTTTATAATATGTATTTTGTACAACATTTATTTTAGAACACTAAGATAACACTTGATAAGTAATAAACAATTTAGATTTTCCGTGATGTCGTTGAACACCAAATATAAAAGGTGCGTCGGTGGCCGAGTGGTGAAGACGTCTGGTATTAACTAGTCAGACCACTGGTTCGATCTCGGATCCCGGTCATGACCCATGGGTTTTTTTTATAATTAAAAACGTATGTATATAATCCGACAAACCACACGTAGAGGCTTTTTCATCTAAATATACCTCAACTCGCCACTCGTTAGATATAGATAGCCTCACAAATACCATCGGATAAAAGAGCGAGACTTGGTCGTCCATTGGGTACCCTGGCACTGAAACACGGTTTCGTGAGCTGTAAGACAACCCGTGTACTTCTACTGAAATAAAATAATTTGATAAAAATGTAATAAAGTAGGTATATTTTCCACGAACGCTTCGCTTAGAATTCTTATTTCTATAATCTTTACGGTGTAAGTACATCTTAAAACACGTTATATGTTAGGCATTATATACTAATAATTTCAATGGAATGATGACCTAACGAAAATTCGTCTTTTAACTAAAATACTCATAAGCTTGACCTTTCAACTGACATTAACCTATGATCCTTCACGAAAGAACACAAAACAAAGTTGTTTTCAAAATTCGCAGCAACAAACTGGTGTTAAACAGAGTGAGTGATCGTTTTGTAAAGACAGCGCTCGGGTTATTCACCGAAAATTTGTTTATTGTATGGACAAAGGGCGGGCGTCGGACGTTGGAGCTATATCGTAGCGATTAGCGCTTCCAACCCAACTTCCGTTTGGCGTCGTGTCTCTACCGCACTGATTACATAGAGATGTTTCACTTTTGTTTCCGCTTTTGATAATTAAATACTGCCTCAATTTGTAATTAAATTATTTTATGCTATTATTAACTAAAGAATGAATTACCTACCCCTCTACAAGTAGTGAGAATTAAGTTAAGAATTAAGTTAATGTAGAGATTGTGTTGCAAATCTCAATTCAACTAAAGATTTTAAGAAAGTAGTGATTTTTTTATAGGAAAGTCGTCATTTCAAGAAAGTCATCCGACATTCATTTCAGATGTAATTAGGATTAAATTGAAGGAAAACACGGTTAAAACCCATGTCAAGATCCAAAAGTCTGTGGCTTGAAAAGGTGGGTGGAAACTGGCTAATTATTTGAGTAATGCATTTGACATCGTGTACCTTTATATAGAGTCTATCGCGACAGTCGCCCGGCCGACGACCGCCTACCGAGGCCATGTCTCGCCCTACCTGCAGAGGCTGCAGATATCCACTCAGACTTCTCTAAATTGTCTTTCAAACTAATTAGATGAAGCTTGTAACTTCGTACTTTGAACCTATTAAATATTAAACAATATGGCTTTTTAATATTATTATTTACGCCCTTTCACTGTTAGATTTTTACTTGATTATCTAAGTACCTAAGTTGTTGTTATTTTTCAATCTTCACGAGTGTCTCAAGGCACATGCAAATATTAGTCGATGACATTTTTGAGGTATTAAAAATCAATTTGTAAATGGCTGATCCAGGAATTGAGCCCCTGGCCACAAAACAATTTATTATGATCTATATTTTGTTGAAAGATATCAAACAAAACCGTACGTAATTTTTCGAGGGCTTACAGAGGCATTTTATTGCTAGAAAAACTTATAGGATGACCATACGATGAGCAATTTTATAGCTGCCGATAGCAACTAAAATGTTAGGAGATAAACAAAGTGAAATATAAAGTGGTACCGCGATGCGAATTTGCAACAATGTACATATTTGCTCACAACCTACTTGTGTAGCGACATACCTGATAAGAAAATAATTGTATACCGCTCTCGCTTACGATTCGATAACATCGCAGTTACGTGTACATAAGTAAATCGTTTTAATTTTTTACTTTGTGTGCTCTTTTATTGGGGGTATAATATGCGGCTTATCCAATAGATACATTGTACACGGAAAAAATATTAGGAAATTTTCTTATGAAATATAAATTAACTTTTACATAAATAGGTAACAAACAAATCAAAGTAATCCCGTGTGTTCCAAGGTGCCCAATCTTTCCTTATTTTTAGGGTTCCGTAGCCAAAGGGTAAAAACGGAAACCCTATTACTAAGACTCCGCTGTCCGTCCGTCTGTCCGTCTGTCACCAGGCTGTGTCTCATGAACCGTCCGTGATAGTTAGACAGTTGAAATTTTCACAGAAGATGTATTTCTGTTGCCGCTATAACAACAAATACTAAAAAAACAGAATAAAATAAATATTTAAGGGGGCAACAAACGTGATTTTTTTTGTTCGTTTTTGATAACGGCAACAGGTAGATGCTTGAAATATTCACAGAATATTGAGTTATATTATTCACTTTAAAAATAAATAATGAAATACAACTTGTATGGGAGCCCCCCTTAAATATTGTTGTATGATACAACAAACGTGATTTTTTTTGCCGTTTTTATAAATAATGGTACGGAATCCTTCGTGCGCGAGTCCGACTCGCACTTTGCCGGTTTTTTGTATTCATTTTGACCAAGTATTTATTGGAAGTAATTAGATCAGAACAGTAGAGTCGCCAAAATAGAACGTCTATTTATAAACACTGATCAGCTTTTACAACTGATGTCTGCTGTCCATACTAATTATTAAATAACTATGACAATTATTGGTAAAATAGGTTCACAATAATGTCAAAGGATAACACAAGAAATAGAAGTAGGTACACAAACTTTCACAAAACTAATTTTCTGAACAGAAAACTTGTAGCTTTAGCAACGGACAAAGTTCCTATGAAATGAAGAATCTAATTTTAAGTTTAACTTATTACTGATGTCGTAGACCCGTAATATTTTGAGGCTATCTAACAACTAGGTACCTGCCTACTTAGTCATCTCGCATAGTTATCAATCTATACATAATACAAAGCAATGTGCAGATTAATCTTGATATTGTTATCTAATCTTTTAAATCAAAGATCGTCGATAGCACTAAGGTCAGGTGCACTGGAAACCGAAGCCATATGTCCTGTTTAATATGGGCAATTGGAAATTGTAGACATTGTAACCATTTTCATGATACACTAGAAAATAAAAAAATATTAATTGCCAGGGCGCGATTTATTTTTTGCAAAACGTATGAATAATTTAATGTGTGAAATAATGTAAAATATTTATATAAATTTGATCACGTACACTTTCTAACTGGCAGCCTCCAGACATTCCATTTTATCTGTTTGACATAAACGAAGTCTGGAATTTTGAATTGGCTGTGATTGTATCGGCTCGTAGCCCGCGGGAACGTAGCTATTTCCTACCTATTATATGGTAGAAACGAACCCGCGAAGTACCGACTTCAGACTCGTGTGATGTGTTTCCACTCGGGAATTTATTTTCAATTTATTTATATGTTTGAGTAAACGTTGTTTCTGTCTTATTTTGTGAAGAAATCTTATGTACCTACCTATTTATAGAGATTAAGGGATCATTAATTTCGTCACTAGCTTTCCGTCCCGTTTTCGCCTGTGGACTTCATATTATCTTTTATCCCGTATTATGGTTTTGAGTTCATACAAAAATCCCATTAAAAGGACTTTCAGTTTTTCCCGATTTTTTTAATTTTCCGGACAACTTTTCAAATTTTTCTTTCCCTAAATCCTGATGCAGGCATTTAAAAAATAAGCCAAATCGGACCGGCCGTTCTCTAGTGATGCGCATTTAATTTTTATTTAATTTTTATTTATTTTTATATATATTAGAGCAAATGTATTTCGATGGTTTTACCTCTACACTTCATGAAATCAGTTGACGCAAAGTGTCTTTGTATCAGCCAATCAGTGTTTCTTTGATTGCTATTATTACAACCAAACACTCTTATTATAGGTTCTGCAGCAAATTTCTTGCTAAATGAGAGAATAGTGTCAACAGGTGTCGGTAAACACTTAGAATGTTTTAAGAATTTAATAAAAAAATATTTGTAAAAAATTAGCGCAATCTCGAGTGGTTTATTAAGCCATTTAGAGTTCCACTATCCACCCCCCACCACCTGGCTCAGATAAGCTCGATGATAACAAGCAAGCAAAGTTTCAAATCAGTACGACAATAATTAGAAGTAGGTTAAAATTTACTTCCTAGATTAGTTAACATAGTTATAGTTACATACAAAATCCTGTAAAAAGCATTGTGAAATGGAAAAGCAAAAATTATTTAAGTTTATTATATATTTATACACTTTAAAAAGTGTTAGTAAGGTATACGTGCCTGAGTGATGTAAACAAAAACTTAATCAGCATAAAATCATATAAACATATGGGAACAAATTTCTGCTGGGATAATCGTTTGCAATAAAAGAACTCGTTTAGCCTCGTCCAGTTGTTTCATTCTGCCCATCGCGGACAATGGGCCCGTGCCCGCTTTAGGCACTCGACGTCATCCATCAGACCACCCTTATTCCACCCACCCCGTACACTAAACAGGTGAAAGGTCGTATTAGCTGAGTTGGATTGTGCGTGAACAGCCAACGTAAATGTACGCACGAAATCACTCTATTTGATTTTGTAAATTGTAGCAACCGCTTTAGCCTTTTGGTAATTTAATTACAGGTGGAGTTTAGTGTAAAAATGTTGTTTATTAGCTGTGCCATGTGTTAGAACACGCTGATTACTAAAATATGTAGCTATTTTATATAAGTCACATCCTATACTATACTTATATAGGAGCATGCTCAAAAGAAAGTGATAACTGCCAAAAATACAAAAGTTAGTTCAAATCTGCTTATAAAAGTTATATTTGTTTGTTTGTTCGTGTTCCATAGACTCAAAAACTACTGGAACGATTTGAAAAATTCTTAAGGAAGGCTATTTAACATCACGCTACATACCAGTTGCGGGCAATCAGCTAGTTGGTAATATAATAATTTCAAATGTCATTCGTTTTACATGTTACATAGGGTAGGGGGTTTTGATTTTAACCCCTCTAACCTCTACTACGTGTTTTTATTTATTTGTTTATTTGCAGTTTTCTACCCTTTCGTTAAGAAATCAAAACTTTTCAAAGCGTTTCGTTTATATTTATTTAATAGGCAAGCTGGTTTGATCACGGTTAATCCGCAATGTCAGATGTCCAAACAGAACGGAGGCTCGCGTGACTGCCTGAGTAACCCCTGTTTCGCTGCCCCACACTAATAACTTCCTTCCAACCTAAAACCGCACATTAAATTAGAATTGATATTATTTTCATTTATTTAGAGTTCCTAATTATTTTTTAATGGAAACTCCAATTTCAATTATATTTTGTCCTTTGAAAATTATTTTAGATGAAGCAATATAAATACTAGTAATTAGAATTTAACGGAATCGATTAATATTGTTTGTATACAAATATTTATAAATCAAAAACATAAACTGTTAGAAGTTGAAATTTATGAAAACGATTTTTATATAAAATGAAACTTGCAAAATACTTTATAAATGACAAAAGTGAAGTTCAGTTTCCTGAAACTTACATATTTACACATATTGATTTACGCTAATTAACCAGTGTTAACGATATCGTAGAGGTACTAGACTACAACCACTTTGACTATATAGATACATCTTACGGTATTGTTTTGTTATCACTTCACTGTTATTATATGTACTATGTATCTTTGTTTGTTTGTTTGATCGCGCTAGTCTTAGAACCTACCAGACAGATTTGAAAAATATTTTTGCGTTAAATAGTGCTCTTGTTGAGGAAATTTTTAGGCTACATAATATTTTTTTAACAATAATTTTAAAATATGCCGAATGTCAAAAGCTTAACATATTTGGTGAACGTTATACACATCATATATTATGACTGGACAGAGAATGGGGAAGTAAAAAGATGTCCTTCTTAATATTTACCCACAAATCAACTGTTTACCAACATTGACTCAGCCATTTCTGTGCGGGTTGGTCGAACTGTAGAAATCAGTACAATGGGTCGCTAATCGCCAACGGACAGCTACGACGAATGTGGCCGGCTGCGGGGGCGACTGATTAGTAATCGATATCCGGCTCTTTCATCCATATTTTTGTGTCTACACTAAATAATGTTTACTTTTAACAGCGTGATTGCTAAATATCCAATAAGTACTATAAATATTGAAGAATCTTTCAAAAATTGCAAGAGATTAATTTATACCAACATAATAAATATTTGCTTTGGTTATTGGAAATAAAATACAAAGGGTAGTATTTAACTGAAAATTAAAAAAATGCCCATTTCCCATCAAAAATATTGATTGAACAGCAAAATACTCACCTCAAAATATTATTATCGTGTTGCACTACCCCTACGTGAAAGGTCATACGTGCTCTGGCTAGGGTCAGCCAGGGTGGGTTTATGTACGGTTATAAAAAAAACCCTAACCTACCTCTACGTGTCAACAGGGTTACATTGCAATAAATATTTTCTGATGTGCAATTAAAAATTAACCCAAATGCAAAGAAGAAAGAAGCGAAACTTATCATTTAAGTGGATGGAAACAGAAGTAGAAGTGTAGATATTTCTACTTCTATGAAGGAATAGAACAATCGAAAATGCATCAACAAAATTGATTGTTGACAAGACAATATAACTCTTTGTCCGTTTTGAGTTTTTGAGTCCATTAAGACACTCTACAGTCGATGGAAGTTTAACTTCAAAAATAATTTCAATATAAGTCGACAAAATCTTTCACGATACACAGTTCGGCTTTGTGTATTTAGATGATTGTCCATAAAAACAAATTTTGACAAAAGGGCGACCGAACCGCTGACTGTTGGCCATCATGCCGCAAGGGGCGTATGATTAGAAATCAATAACCACGCGTGACATCCAGACCCATTCATTGTTATTCCAACCATTATCTATTGTGCAGCTTTTAGTTTGGCAATAATCCTCACCAGACAGGATTACGACTGTATTGAGTTTTTGTAAACATTTGATATATGAAACAATTTTGTTTAACTATTGTCATTGAAATTATTTATCCTTTCAAAATTAAAAAGCTTTAAATAAAACTCTTAATAGTATTATAACTCATATAAAATACAATTTTGGTTTCCAAGTCAAAGAAATCCCTATAGAATGAACTTCATTTCGTCTATATAATCATTATAACGTTATCTTATTCCTCATTCTTTGAATATTCATTCGGAAGTGCGGTGGTGCGGGCGTGTCTGCGATGCCAAATGTTCGGAGGCCGCCGATGCAGTCTGCACACGAGCGCATACTAAATCTTCCTTAATTTTCACCGGACCGTGTTCTCTTATGCAAAATAGCTGAGCAAGTTCTTGAACACCACTCTATCTTTGAAATACAAATTGTTAGAATTTTCGCTCTACTTAACTTAATTCACGTTGCCATCGAACTTTACTAATAACGAAGTTCATTTCATAACAACTCTAAATTTTCTGGTCTCTTCTACAGTCTAATGTTTCTCATTGACTTTCGTCAATAGTGCAATGGTTAGGACTTTAAACCGGCGGTCCCAAGTTCAAACTTCGCTTTAGTCAAAGTAGCTTTTTCTTGATTCGGGGGGCACGTAAATCCGGTGTCCAATTTTTTTCTGAATACAATTAAGTAACCTCTAGTCTTAAGTGCAGGTCACCACTGTACTGTTTATTATAAACCACTCGCTCAATGTATAATGTGTTATATGTAAGCGTTTTGCTGAAGTGATGTAATTTTAATTCAAAATACACTCGTATACAAAATATAACAGAAATGCAAATGTAAACATTTAGTCCACTGACGCAATTCACCTTATCCACCGCTTATACAGAATGCTCGCATTGTCAAAATTATTGGGTCACAAATTATTCAGATATTTTCTGTGAACATAATATTCATGCTGGGCATGGGCATTACATTGCAGCTGCACACGAGTTGCCAGTAAATCATTTTCAGAGGTTGCACTCTGCACTTTGCAAGCTACGCCTACATCTCTAGTTCATTATAGTGTATAATTTCATTGTTACTATGCAAATGATGACATTTTCGCCGCAGAATGATCATATTTTAATATAGAAGTAAGACTGTGAGAGATTGTCTCCGCAGAAGTTATTTGAAATTATATAATTTTCTGAGCTTTTTTGGTAGACGATATGTGGATTATTTTAATTAAATTTTATACTCGTGGACCAAATTGTTATATAGACCGGTAAGCGATGTTAACCAGTTGCTCATATTAAAAATATTTTTAAGCAGTGGGGATGGGGAGTCCAACGAAGGTTAAATATGTAATGTTTAAAAAAATATTCAAAGGTCATTGCGCCTACTCTACTAGATGTTTATTTTATGTAAAAAGTAATTTATGTTATCTATTATATTCTATACAAATTAATAAAAGTGAAGTATCGGTCTGTCATGTCCGAATTGTCCCTGATAAAGCAAATTTTGATGAAAGCGAATCATACTGGATATAATCTGATATTTAAGTATGCAGCCGAATTGTACCTAAATAAAATTAAAATAAGACAAGTTATATGTAGGTAGATACTTAGTAGATAAGTATTCTACCTCTTATAGATACGGTGTGAATTTTTTAAACCTTAGCGAATAGTTGATAATTTTTTATCGTTGCCGACCGTACCTTTCTACAAACGTGCATTATTAGCATCATGATAACTAGTCTGCGGGTATTATTAGCATGTATTCTTTCTAGTTCACATATTGCATCGCTATTTTTAACTAAGTACACGCACAGTTGATTTTAAGTTTAAAAAAATATTCAGGGTTTACCCATGGCTTCATTATATTCTGGAAAATGCCTAATTGAACTCCTAAACTTAGATTAATAATATTCTCTAAAATCTGTTCCCTCTTTTCAGCATGAAGAAAATAAGACAGCTATTGAATTTTAGTTCACATTGCACATATCGTTCAAACCGTGCAAACACTATAATCGCTGAAAGTTTTATTAAAATTCATTCATCTTTTTTGCATTCTGGACAAACTTTATCTTCTTAGCCGGTATCTTTATTGCTGAAGGTCATGTCTATCATAAAGAGCTAGAGATGATGACTTTCTTGACAATACGCCTCCATGTGCCCCGATCCTGCCTGAGCAGTCTTATCATACAGCGCGTCTGCCACCACCGATTTTATTTGGTCTCCCCATCGTGAAGGTAGGCGATCGACCGCGTGGTTTTTTCCGTCGACTTTTCCCAGCACGATTAGCATTTCAATGTTGTCAGGGTTTCTGCGAGCAACTTGGCCGAAGACTGGACAAACATAGACAGAAAAAAAGCATAGCATACAGAAGTGAAAACTTAAAAAGAAGCATAGCATACAGAAGTGAAAACTTAAAAAGTCCCAGCAATCTCGGGTCAAGCATAGTCGGGTCGGGCAATCCACGGTCTTGTGCCGGAAACATGTCGCGAACATACGAGTAGGTCGCGAATCCATAAGATTTCCACCTACCAAACATCGCTCAACGTGCCTGAAGAAGTTTTCACTTCAAAATTCAAATACAATTAGGTATATCTATGTAGATTTGTATTAATTTTGAAATAGCATATAAACACTTTTTATTTTTTATGAAATAACTTTGTACAGATAAATACTTCTGAACCGGCTTGCAAGCCATTGTAACCAACCGAGAGACGAGTCGAAAGATGTCAACAATGCGTGATTAAATTTTCAATGATAGGTGGTTAATTGAAACGGCATCAAATGGTATTTGAAGGCATGTCGGCAACCGCCGTGACGGGTGCAAATGAACCGACACCGCGGTAAGGACGCGACCGCATTCCTACTCGAGCCGACACCAGATATAATAACAACAACATATATTATATACTTAGCTTTTCGCCCGGTTTCACCCGTGTTTGATATGTGAAATTGACAACTTCAATTTTAACACGTTCGGTCTTTTTTCTCAGAGTATAGTTGCTATTGCTATATTTTACGGAACCCTAACTTTTTTTTTAAATAAAGCATTGTCAATCTGGAATGATATAGATTTATAATAGTAAATGTTTTTTAATTGCTACAGTAGTTTAGTTTTTCAAACTTACACTCTCTGAAAAGCTGATGCACGCAACCACTATCGCGTGTAGCACATTGGCAACAATGTCCTCATTTAGCGAATTGTGCTGTCACTTCAGAAGTGCGATCGCCTCCTTAGAACAATTACTTAGGTAATCATAAAAATCGAAAATAATCATGCCATGATTATGTATAAATAAATAAGTTGCTATGTCAGAGAGATTCAAAGGAAATACATTTAATGAACGAGGCGCAGCCATCCAACGTTCTAGTAGGTACTTTTCCTTTATTGAAAAGCTACAAAAATATTTTAGATTTTTTAATTGGTCAAAAATAATAAAATTATTATTATTTTGAATTTTTAATTAGCTACAAAAAATTGTGATCGATTATGAAAACGGGGGCAAAGTTTAACCACCCATATTTCCTATTCAATAAAACCCATTGAAAAAATAACAGCTATTTCACTTAGGGGATATCCATTAATTACGTGAGCTATTTTTCTTTAAATTTAGACTCCCCCCTCCCCCTTGGTGAGATTGAGTGAGATTTAGTGGGACCCCCCTCCCCCATACGTGAGATTTCTGCTACTGCAGTTGTTAAAAAACTACATTTATTTTTATAAAATCGGTATTCTCTATACCTTTTTTTTTTTCTTTTAAAAACTCTAAATGGTTCATTTTTTACTTTTTTTCTTAGGTACTCTTAAAATAAATGTTTTTAACCATGAATGTTTAAGCGGGCAAAATGGGACATTTCAAGTGAAGAAAAACAATATATAGCAATGTTGACGTGAGATTTTCAATTATACCCCCCTCCGTTTAAGTGAGATATGATGAAATTTTACTGGACAACTCCCCCCCCCCCCATTTTATTCTCACGTAATTAATGGATGTCCCCTTAGATATATTGAATAAGTAACTATGTGCTAAATTACAGTGACACCGGTGGATTATTTAAAGAGAAATTGGGAATAGTTTATCCCAGAAAAATTATGGTTATAGGAGCCTTAAGAGAAAAGATTAGTGTCGATGTATGAAGAATAGAACCCAGTATATCTTTCAGACAGTAACGATTTAATCACGGACCACTGTTCCCGCACCACTAATCTCTGGAGTAGCCGAAGCGAAGCGCGTAAAGCAAAACAACACACGCCATATCGCCCACTTCTTAGTAATTCTATTTATGTAAACGATCGTTTTTCTGAATATTTATGTTTTTGTTTTAATTTTTTTTTTTTTTGCTTTTACGTCTCTTTGTAGCTTTAAGTACCTGTACTATAATGGTCTGATTACTCCGATTCACAATATCCAGCAACTACACTGGCAAAAGACAAAATATTCATGAATTCGTTTTACAATCGTCGTATACTGTTAGGGAAAACCGTATTAAAACAGACAGGATATACTACAGGATTCCATTTTTAGGATTCCGTACCCAAAGGATGACAACCCTATTACTAAGGCTCCGCTGTCTGTCCGTCCGTCTGTCACAGGGCTGTATCTTTTGACCCGTTAATAGGTAGACACTTGAAATTTTCAGAGATGTAACATCAAATAATAAAAATAAAATAAAGTTTAAATTAAAAGGACCGCCATAAAAGAAACGTGTTTTATTCAGCGTTTTTTGCTCGATCTTAATAATGGCAATATGTACATACAATCTCAAGAAACGTTGTGTGATGTTTTATTATCTTCTCCGTGAAAAGCGTATCAAAATCGGTTCCGTAGTTTTGAGTCTATAAGGCACAGACAGACTTTTTCATATTTTGAAGACCAAAAAATTATTTTTCACAGATTTTATATATATTCCATTTAGAACGCTGATTGACAGTCTGAGAAATCCATTTGTATTCCTTCAATGCTCTCAATTCTCTCATTTAGCTGCTCTTCATCTTATCTCTATGTCATCCATCAGATAGATACTTAGACCAATCAATTATTACTAAGATGACGTGTTCTATTCTGTTCTCAATTTTGATTGGTTGGGTAATAGCTTCAATGTGGCCGTTATTTATTATAGCACCCAACAATAATCATTGATATTAGTACATAATAGTTGTATGTATGTTTGTACGTTATATCTATAATAGATATTGAGTTTCTATCATGTGCCAACTGCGCAACCGCCCCAGATCAAGTATCTGTGTGATATTTACACTGTATTTCAAAAAACTTGCTCGGCGCCGTTTATCGGTATGTTTTATCCGGTTTGTATATTGAACGCTACATGATATACCTACCTAGTAGTAACTGTTTCAAAATAAATTTGCAAACTTAGAAACTTCAAAGCAAACTTACTTACACTTACAAGTATCGGCACATTCCTAGTCATAGCCACTGGTAGGTACTTCCGAGACCTCAAGAACCGTGTTGATACTTATAAGTACATACAAATGCATCGTTTCTTTAATTTAAACCTATCACTACATTTTCTACCTAACACTGTCTGTCTTAGGTATTTATAGGTATATGGTTGTATTAAAAAAATCTCTAACACTTATTGGAGGTAAACATCAAACAAAAGCATTAACTGGAAAACGTTCACAGTTTTACATGGAATATGCTACCTAATCCGTTAGACATATAAAAATCATGTAGGAAAGAATTGTATAGAAATAAATTATCTACAAAAAAACTCTGCTGATTCTTACTTGAAAGATCTTACTGAATTATATCCGGGCAAAACCGTTCTGGATCGCTAGTTACATCACAAATGTGATTTATCTTCACGGGTGTACGATGCAGAAATGCAACTTGCAAGGCTGTGAAGCGCTCGCTCAATTGTTGCGCACGTGCACCTTGGAATGTAACTAATCAACATATTTGTAAGTAGTTGTGGTACTTACGAGCCGACGCCAAGATACGTAAACTTTAGAATGTCTTCGTAGGTATATCACTACATAAATATAATATTATAAAACTAAGTCCTTGGCCGCGTCTCTCTCTCTCTGTGCACTCCTATACTACTGAACGGTTTTTGTTGCGGTTTTCTTTCACGATTAGAAAGATTGATTTACGAGAAAGTTTAACGAATAAGGAACTAAGCATTACGGTATTATTAGTGAATCAAGTCGGGGGGAAAGTGCGTGCCAGCTCACTTTCATGGTGTTTACTGTTTAAAAAATTAACTACAAAAAGTCCGCGGTAGCATGCGAAGCTAGTATATAGTTATTTTTGAGTTTTTTCTAATGTTAAATGTAAACACTGTTGTTAATAGAAAGAATAAATTAGTTAGAAGCATTTACGTAATAGAGAGATAATTAATGTGTTTGTGTTTTGTGATTCTCTCCTGCTCTAGAATGCTGAGGAATTTTACTAAAAATAACTCTTTACAAAATGCATAAAACTAGGAACTGTTATAATGAATATAAAAGGAACGACAGACTCAAAGTTTGATTTATTTAGAAACGAACAAGGCTTCGAATCACACGATAGGAATTTGGCATTTTTTCCACGAAACGTTTTCCTCAGTTTGCAACACTGACCTTCACAATATGCACAGTTCAATGAGTTTCTGAGAATAATAAAATAATGAACGTGTAAACAAAATGCCGTAATCTATTTTAAAGTGGCAAAAATATTCATAACTACGTCTCCAGATTTTTTTACGTACTATTGTTTTAAAAACGAAACAGGATACGACCTATTTTTCAGTAGGCGCGTTTTAATTACTGGTCTCCGCTCTCTTTTTTCCAAGCAGAATATTTCTTTGAAAGCAAACTTTTAATTGTCTCTATAGTTCTTCAATCCTAACTGAAAATTAATTAATGCTAGCTCACTTTTGCGTTCTAGATCTGATATACTAAATATGTCATTTAGCAGTAAATTATTGTAGCAGGAAGCAAACGGTTATGATTACATTAAATTAATTACCAACATGCTTCGGTTACCAAAGTGCTCAAGAAAACAGCTGTTACACTTTTAATGAACTAACCATTCAGAAGTCGTTCCGAATTCTCAAGTAGAAGGACCGGTGTAACTAAGTTCGTAGCATTGTTTGCGGTGTTCACGATGAGGCTGCCAACAATCACTGAAAATGGGGGTAAAGTAGGAGACGGATCTTGGTGTGGGGAGGAGGGTTCTAGTTGAATGTCTGGGACGGCTTCTAATTTCGTGGTGCCGTCGCGACGAAGGACAGTCTTGTTGATTCGCCCACTGTACTGTAATCTACAATTTTCTTTAATTTCCACCGCACACAATACAACTTTTGATTGCGGTTAGGCGCAGCTAATTGCTAAAAATCATTGCCTTTTTTGTTCTACGAAAGTCTAATTAACTTAATTACTGTGATTCAATATTTTTTACTTTCTACCTATTATTACTTGGTTCTTTTTGTAAATAAAATAATAGCGTTCTCTCATTCTATTCTCTATGAATTACAGTCGATAGCCGACCTATATGGTTGCCTATTGCCTATACGCCTTGAACGAGCTTTACCTATCTCCACCTTTGATTTGGACTCGGCTTAAGGGCTCTGTGTTGTGGCGAGCTGGTATTAACCGAAACCTCGACGTGAGGGGCTTAGATGATCTCCCTTCTGTAACAAATCAGCCTTTGTCGCAAAGGTAGTTCGTACTACTACTGCTCGTATTTAGCTAAATACCTTAATGCTTACTTATTAGGGAAGCCTTGTGGTAAACTAAGTCAATTATACATATTACGTCGTCTTTAAGATTTGTGGCTCTAGAGTTTTGAAAGTATTTTCTATAAATTGATTTCCCTTGGGCTTCGTATTGATTTATTAACCTACTTTACGGATTTTTTGCATATTCTGCCCAGAAATATCGAGTTATAATTTACTTGTGGCACTTGTACTTTGTAAAAATCACGTCACAATAAAAGTAAAACCTCACAACCATAAAACACTACCTACACTTAAAATATAGTGGATAAAAAAGTAGCTTTAACAACAACAAGTAGCATGGAGACATGAATAAAATTTACGAGGAGACCGCATCTGAGTAACCGCACTTACTGTAAATCCAACTACTGAACTTTGATAACTCACTCTTGGTGGCCGAGTGTTTTACGGTCCACAACTCGATTTCAATGCATTAAAACGAGCGAGAACGACTCATGTTCGAGGTTTTTATCGAGAATGAGTTACAAGTGTGACTTCCTGGCTATCTTCTTAGTCGACATTACAGTCGCCGCCTGAGTGTTGGCCGCAGGGAACACTTTTATTAGCTGCTATTGGCTAGCCTTTAAGTGTCAACATTAACTCGCCTTTGACGCGTCTTATTGAAACTGAGTGCTTTGTACTCTTAGCTTTTCTTTACAGTCGTTACGTACCGAGAAGTAAATCTCAGCCAATTGCAATAAGAACGAACTCAATAAAGTCTGGGAACTAATTGAACTCTTATGCTCTTAGCTTTGTTAAATGGCGTTTGTTTTAACATTATCTGTTCACTGCACTTTATATAATTACAGCCATACTTACTTACAGCCATACATACTTACAGCCATACATACTTACAGCCATACATACTTACAGCTGTCTTAAACCACTGACTGATGAACAAATACTTCAGACACATGAAATACTCACGAGGAGTGCAAATGCGTCCGATCCGATTCCTATATTGTACTGACCACGTACTGACCCAATATTGACTAAATCTCAAAAATACCTTTCCTCAAAATGACAGATTTTCTTACTTTCAAAGTTAAAACAATTATCGTTAAAGAATATTGGTGCATAGCTTCGAGTCCAAGACTAACCATTGCGATATCGACGCATATTTAATGAAAGCAATCTAAAATAAGGCCAATTCCTACATTAATCAACTAGTTGTAGTCACAGACAGATATGTCAACGTACTCGTACAGTAGTACAGAGTATGAAGTCATATAGAGGTTAGCAACAAGCTGTCCACGTCTGTGGCGTCTCGTCGTCGGGAACAGGCGCCACTCTGCCCAAACGGGAAACTAGAAAGTCTTTACTCCCTTCGAGCTAACGACATCTGATATGCGTTTTATATTAAGGTTACGCCATATATTACGTTTTCCACTCCGTACTTGTTAGCACAACTCTAAGTACGTTAGTTATTTCCTTTAGCATGCCAATTTACTTCTTCAAATTAATTACTCTTTATTGGTATGAATTGCGCAAGTTTGCAGAAGGTCCCAGTTTAAAACATCTTCGTTGGAGATGTTCCATCCGCATGTATGCAAGTCGCTTGCATGCATAATATAGTATTAAGTCGCTACTAGAGTCGGATAATTAGTTCGATTTGGTTTACAACATAATTTTAGGATTGGAGTATGTAGTCGTCAGGATTTAAATACAAAACAAAATACCTGCTCTACAAATTGTATGCAAACTATACAGAATTTTGGAACATAAAATAAGTTTGTTACGCTGAATAATAGAGGTGTCTATTGAAAGTCCATCCCTCCCGACGCGACAGTCCTTTATGCAAATTTATGGCAGGAGCATTGACCACACAACAATATCAAACATTGTGTTCGGGAACTGCAGATCTTGTGTCAGTGTGCTTTCTTGTACAAAACAAGATAAATCTGTTTACTGTCCTAGTATTATTCCAGGAGTAATTTTGTTCTCTACGTCACGATCTAAGCCTCAAGGACATTGATACCATTAATTCAAGAGATCAAATTCTCGTAATTGTAGGGTGGGTCGGTGGAAGCACATTCCTCAGTGGAACAGGACACCGCAAAAGCTGTTCATTACGTATTTATGCTTCACCCGATTCTCAGGCCGGCTCACTAAGCGGATTGTCAGCTTATCGCTTTACGGTCGTACTCACCTATTTTTTACAATAGCAAAAAATAAATAGTTATAATATATAAGGAGGCCATTTACTGAGGAAAAAACGACAACAAAGCCGGGATCCCTAAGGCTTTCCTGGCCGGTTTTTCGAATTCCGTGACTCAAATAATTAAGTTTGAGGATGAGGGTCGTCGGGTGAAATTATACATTGTTATTGCCGCCATAAATCTCATTTTCGGTGAACGTTCCGCCCGGAATAACAAGTACTAGCTAACGTTGGAATTTCATATCGCACCTTCATAACTGGACCATACTTCTTCACTGAAACTATTTGGACGTCACTTTATCATGCATTTCCTTCAATGCACCTTATAATTTATCACAACTAGATCCACCGGAACCATATTACTACATATACCGACAAACGTCACTATATATCTACTAACTAAGAGGCCCTTCCATCTCAAAATACCCTCAACTGGGCACTCGGTAGATAGCCCACAGAAATATCGTAGACGAATGGGGATCACTTCCGCCATAGGTACCGTCAGAGCCTTGTGACCACTCGAGATTCGCAAGGTTTTATGACTAGAATATTATATGAAAAGTTTAAAAAAAATTTAAAGTCCTTGTACAAAACAAATTCAACTTTTATGAAGTTACTTTTATAGTATTACCACATAATATTCGCTTACAAAGTTTCAAACATTCCCAAGAAAGGGATTCTAGTCGTCTAGACAAGTCGTTTGCGAAACTCTCAGAGTAAATGTGGTTCGTCACGGCGCAGAACCGTTCGCAGTATGTTCGCAGTAGAATTGATAGCGATCACAAAATATCCCATACAATAGAATCAACGTCATGATGCAACCAGCCATTACGCCTCATTATCCGTCACACGGTGTTAACGTTACAAGTTTGTTCTCCATTACTTCCACATTTAGTTTCATGAAACCTCCATATTAACACTTGCACGCGTAATTAAGAACATATTGTTGTTCGAACAATATTGCGACAGCCCACAACACTGGGCTCATGAACTTCGTTTGATATTTCGAGATCCTTTAGGATATCGAGATTAAAGAAAAATACCAGTTTTACCCACTGAAAGTTTCATCAAAATTAATTCAGCCTATTATTTGCAACAACCAGACAGACGGGCATAGTTTTCTACGCTTTTTATCATGTAAATCACTCCGCATATAATGTTGGCATCAATTTTATATACATAGGCGTAATTTAATTTAAGTAAAATAAGTAGGAAGTTTTTAGTTTTTAGGAAAATAACACGATTTCGGAAGCCGTGAAGAAAAAAAAGTAGGAAATCGCAGATATAAACACTTAAATTTTATGTAAGTATTCATATAGATTATGTGAAATATGTGTAAATACACGTTTTTCGTCATCACGACTTGTTCATCAATCAATATTTAATGTAAATGGCAAGATCTGCATACATTTTACTTATCAGACGAAAAGCGTCTGTCAAAGTCGACTGTTGCGAGTGAAGAGTCACGACTCAGCCCTTACGATATCCACAGCAATTTGATACCGTAGATATAACGATAGTACAAGACACCTCCGTGCGTGCATTACTTGAATCTTGGTAATAACCACTTTACATCATAGATTTGACACGCATAAATCAGTCTCTCTAGTCCTGCTTGCATACGACCTACTTTCGAAACTTATTGAAGGCAGCTTTACTCAATTGCACAGTTTGTTATAAAAATATTATTTATAGCTCTGTGAATCAGATTTCGAGCAATGAATCTATTTACGGTATTTCAGCAAGGCCTACTTTTTTTTTGAAACGGAAAACTTAGATGGCTTGCGGTTGCAAAAGTCATGTATATATCTTACTGAGAACTTCTTTTAACATGGGACAGTATAAGGAAATTGTATGTAGAATATATAGGGAAATACTTTCTTTGTGGACTTCAGCTCTTTTATCTGAACATACTAGCAAACAACAGCTTTGGCACAGTCTTCATTTTTAAAGAACCAAACAGATAAATAAGGTAATATCTCCTTTGTTACAGAACAGCGGCGTGGGTGGTTGTCGATCAGCAAGCGTAGCGGCAGCGGGCGCGGTGACGGTCGTTGGTTCAGGCGCGGGCGCGGCGCGCATGGCGAGCGCGGGCGCACAGTTCCGCGGCGGCACGCAGCAGTGGGCCGCGGCATATGCGCCGCCACCCTGCCGCTACCCGCCGCCGCAGACGCAGACATATGCGGCAGCTCCCAGCCCTTATACCCCGCACCAGGTAAATGTTTATTTATGGATGTTCCAATCTCAAAATTTGCTAGATTTCTTTGGCTTCTTGCACCTCACCTTATAATTAAAAAATATTATCAACAGAAAATATATTGCCGCATTCGCTTTCATTATGACGCCAAGTTATAACTTATGACGCAATTTAACTAATCGCTATGTTTATCGTCATCACGTACTTATCAAATTATGTTCCTATAAAAATGTGTAAAATTTTAGGGAAAATGTAAATTGTAAGAGAACAAATTAAATATCATGGAAAATTTCGTAAATAGCATCTAGGGACTTTGCTGTGACGATAGACTTAAATTAACATAGCTTTAATATTATTATTATAAGTTTATCTTTAATTCTAGATGATATTAAGCGTCGTGTTTCTGAAATCGAATGGCGAAAAGTACATCCTCTCCGTAATCGTAAAATCCATTAGGGTATCGTAGTAATCTGATGCATTTGTGAAAGGTGGCGCCAATCGGGGGACATCATCTCGTAAACAGAAATTCTTCTAGAATGAAACTCGTCGTCTTATAGACTAATGAAATCGGGACATTTTATGAGCGACTTTACGAGCTGGCGGTCCGACCGTCTGCGGCTTATGTCCACTTCCTTAAATATTGTTAGACGTTTAACATGTTTACCTGCCAATCTTATACATCACAGATTTGGGCACATACCGTATAAAAATAAACCATTCAATAACATCTATTATGTGTGTTCTTCATATTATATGAATACGACACGGGTCAAAATTATATATCATTTCAAAAAGCTTTATCGCATTACAAGTACGAATAGATTATGTTTTAATACCGGTGCCTTACCCAGGGTTTCCATCCCAGTGGGAGAACTGGACAAACGTCATCGTTGCGGCAAACTCCGTTGAATTATTTTAAAGTCTAAAGATCTCTTAAACGAAGCGGTCACCCATCCAACCGTCTTATAGGAAAAATTAGAAAAGTTGCTTGGAAAATTGAAAAGTTCGGGAAAAACTGAAGTGATTTTTTCTATGGGATTTTTGTATGAACTCAAGACCATAATATGTTAATATGGGCTCCACGGGCGAAGCCGGGGCGGAAAGCTAGTTGTAAATATTTATTAACTGAACTGAATTCCTTTTTATTGCGAAACGGGAATATTTGATGTCTATCGTAGAGCATATAGATTCTCCGACTTACAGGTTTCAGGACTTACATATTTCAATACTTCTCTTTGCTTCAAAAAACACCATAGACATCTCGGTAAATGTAGACATTATTACCGTGTCCCTGGCCACGCCGCTAGATATAAAGGTCGTGATTGTGGTCGTGATAAATCATTAAATAGAAGTTGCAGAAACAAGTCTTTATCTGTCTTGGAATTTTTATGTGCATCATATTACTCACATCTGACCTTATGTAATGACTATACAGTACCTTGACGTCATTTCTTATCAGTTTAATCGTTGCGACGTAAAGGCAGTCTTCTTAAATCAATAGAACAATTACATTAAGCATACCTACTATTGACGTAGGAAGCTATATTATGCTGTTTGTTTTTCGTACATAATTTTAACTAAAGACTGACAAAAACGAGTGTTACCTACAGATAGGCACCGAAGTCTCAAAATTAATTTTATGGTGACAATTCGTGTTCATATGAACGTTTTAATTTCAAATTTTTGACAGCAAGTTCTCTATCAAAATAGCCAATTCGTGAACACGAACACCCAAGTCAAATGCCAACTTTTATAGAATTCAAATTTAGGTCGTTTTGAGAATAAAATGTTGATATTGGAATTGACTAATTCGTTTCACTTGTCTGTTTACGGTTTGATTCGATCAAAATCCGCTCAAATCATAACTAAATTATTGGTACCGATCTACTTTCTCGGATCCTTAGTTCATGGTCATAGAGTTATTTATTGAGCCAATCATTAATGAACTCCGGACCCCTAAGTTAAAGCTTTGTCTTATTTCGGAACTTAATAAGTTTACGGAGTGATGTTGCGAATTTGGTAGAAACTTGCTCGAGTTCCCTTCAAATTAATTATGTTAACCGTAATACGCTTAAGTCTTTATGGTTACACTTGTGACTTTCTTTACTACCTACTCTTATTAATTTGATATTATATCTTTTGTTGACTGCTGTCACTTATTTTACAATCAGAGAATAAAATAATGTTATTTTAAAGTCCGAAAATTCAGGGACTATTGTTTTATAGCCCACCACATTAATTCTAGGTAAAGATTTGCTCTAGGAGGTATGATGAATATATAGGATGCAAAGGAGTTAGGTATGTACCTATGTCAGGATCGTAGCAAATGGCATTCCATTGTCTAGTCTCTATCAACTCCTAGGCGTGATTATCTAGGCGTTCTAAGACCTAGTTATTGAGAAGAGGTCAAGCCTATGTATTAGGAGTAGTATTGACTTTGAAGGAAATGTGCGTGCACGTGCATTTACTTTAGCAAACAAACAAGGAATTTTCATTTTCTTTCCATAATATTAATAACTGTATTTTTGGGTCGTAGCTTAAATATCTTTATTATTTAGTAGATGCTAGATATATTAAATAATTAGTTTCAAGCGTGAAGCCAGGAAGCATTCTGTATGTATGAAACATCCAAATCCGCTCAACAGTTACATTTTCCAGACTTAAATACATCATTGTACCGATTTAAAAAAGATATTTTAGATTTAATTAGGTACTACTTATACAGTACCTACTGTAGGTTTGATGTGTCATGTTTATTAAACAGTAAGTACTTGGGTCACTAATATATTCAGATTTACTTTGCATTAGGGTAGCTTGACACATAATGCCACTTACTAAACCCTAATTTGATAAAGGACATTTGATAACGTGTATTTCCTTTCCCACGACAGGAACTGAATCTACGTCCGTCCACCATTGCCCTCTAGCATTATTGGTTCACTGACTCCAGGTTGACACCATAATATAGTTGAAATGTAAACAATTTGATTATGTAGGTGTTTTCCGTGAATTTTTATAGTTATAAAAAGGTACCTATATTATGCATTTGGTCCATGTCTTACTAACAGTTTTCGTTTGATTTTATACTGGAGGTCTCTGGTTCAATCTTAAGCTATGCACAAAGTTTCTATAACCGCGTTCTCGTATTGCGTTGTCAATTTATGCAGAATAGCCGTGTAGTTTTGCGTTTAATTTTGACTATTTTTTGAAAACTCTACGATTACGCAATGGACCTGTTTATCACCACTTCTTTATAATGTGGATAACTAGGTCTTAATTCCTTCTAGGCATTTGTGACTGCACTCATGCACTGCAAGGCTTAACCGCTACTAAAGGAAATTTGGATAAGGTATAACAAGTTGTTTTTAGAAATATGTATACTGTTGCGGCGCGTTACTGCAACCATTGCTGGCAACACAAACCAGATGTCACATCCCTTGTTCACAAGTTCGCGGCTCCCTCCACCCTCCTCCAAGAATCTCGTAAAAGGAATTTCTTGGCGCCCTTATCGCTTTCCGAAATAAAACGTATAGCGCCTCGCGTCGTACGTGTTTTATTACAACGCGTCTCCTTCGGGATTTATCTCATGGCCGCCGCTCAACTCTTTTACATTCGAGTAATAGCTGAAAGAATTTCGCTTATGCGATTTGTTTGGTTGTTTTTTTTCGCGAATGTAATTTGGCCGAGGTATGCAGCGCGTTTTCAGATTGTTCACTTTATGTTTTCGTTCGTCTTTCCCGTGATTTATGGTTGCGCGAAATGGAGTGACAATAACCATTTCAACTTTACGGTGCGGACATGAGTTTTATATCAATATCGACTGCAGTGTGTTAATTCAGGTCCTAATATGACAAGTTGAATATTCAATTTGAAACGCAGAAGAAAACATAGCTTCTCTTTGTTGAAGATCGTGACAATATAGTTGTTTTCTTTCTGTTTTCTTCTTAAAACAATTGAATTCTACTTACACTACGTATATGTGGTTATATTTTGATCAACAAAGTAGAATAAATAGATGACGGATATGTAATAATGAATCATAAGATAAATACCTGTCTATAAGTAACCCATCACTAATAAACGCTGTATTAACTTATCAATGGTTTGTCTCCTCTGACAAATCTGTCATTCAATTGTTCTGTAATCTGAGTTCAATATGATAGATATATACAAAACATTGTATAACTTTGTACAATGTTTATTAGTAAGGGGGTAGTAGTAATGACTATGTATTATACTGTAAAAGTGTAAAGTATCGAGAACGTGGGAATTATTGTCACGGTGTCTGTACAAAAAATCCTTATACAGACCAAAGATATACATAATGATGTATGGCAACTACAAGTTCTTACGTACATAGTTCTTAAATGATTAATCCAAGTAAGGTTAAATAATTGTATCTTTTTTCTCAATAAGAACTAATACCAAGATTGAAGTCTGATACATCAACGTTCATAACACAATGTTTCACGTTTATAAAAAAATATAAATACGAATGTAATTTTAATAAAAAAAAAACGAAAATTAAGTAGTAAATATACCTCAACAGAACTGGCCACTTGTTAAGTATAGCCTCACAACTACCATCGGCTAAACGAGGGAGACTTGGTCCGTACCACGGACCCTGGAACCGTAACACGGTTTCGGGAGCTGTAAGGCAACCTGTGCAGAAAGAAAAAAAAAGAAAACTCTACGAAAATCTACGACAAACTTAATTCTGCGTTTGATACTAATAAAATTTGCTTGTAATAATTGTACTTATATATTGTTTATGACGTTTACATGTAGTTTGATTCATAATCTTCCAATTTTACAGGCAAGTTTTCAAATTTTTCTTTCTCACGAACATTAAAAATCGGTCCAGCTGCGCTCAAGTGATGCGCTTACCAACGAACAGCATTTTCACCCTCTTAGCATGATGTCAAATAGCCTATCTATAACCTTCGCGCAAGTGCGAACAATAAGATACCAATTTTTTTTTTTCAAATCGGTCCAGTAGTATTTGAGTCTATAGAATACGAACAAACAAACAAATATTATTTGTAAATTTGGTATGAACAAGGATGATATTAACTTTCGTTTCAAATTGGTTACTGTTCCGCTCCCAAAAGACGTAGCGTTATGTTATATAGCCTATAAACTTCCCCGTGAACCACTCTATCTGATGGTTTTAACAGTAACAAATTCGGTCCAGTAATGTGGAGTCTATCAAATACGAACAAACAAACATTAATTAAATTAAATAATATTTTATACCTACTACAGAAACCTAATTGCCCAGTTTTTACTTTCGTTTAAACGTAACCAGACTAAACAAAAGTTATATACTATATTCTGTAACTTTCAGCGCCATTCAAATGTACAAAATGCCCAATTGATATCATTGTCAATTCAAATATTACGGAATCTACGTAAGTATATCCGTATAATTTAAGAGTGTCGTATATTTGTCAAACCACGACATCCAACTTTAAATTATAATTCCAGATTATCCCGAGTACAAATTGCTTACAGCGTCGGTCACACGACCCTCAACCCGAGCTTTCGGTGCCTTGTGCGCCTGTAAAAGCTATCAATTTAAAGATGTTTGCTTTATTTAGTTTTTTTCCTTACCCGGGCGCACCCTCGTTCTGGCATTCGTGTTACGAACAAGGCTTACACAGCCGCTTCGTTTTACTGCATTAAAATAAACAATAACTCTCTATTTATTGCTACTTTTTACCGCCGTCATAAGAAGGATATTTGTTGAGTTTATAGAGCAGTTAAAGGAGTTGGAACGTGTAGGGCCACATAAAATTATCGGAGCTAAGATTTTAGCTATTCCATTCCTATACCTGGTCTGTTATTACCTTTATAGTAGTTCGCTTTTATACACTTTTATTCCCATGCTTATATTATGTGTACATATTTTCAAAAATAATCTGCATCTAAGTCATTAACTGAATTTCTGAAAATAATTGTAAGTATAAGTAGCTTATGTGTTTTTTTTATTTACGTCTGTTAAAGAAGTCTGGCAAAAAGTGGACACTGTTACTCTGTGTGTCTGTTTTAAAGTTAATCAAATAACCTCTACCTTCTGCATAAATGTTCGGTGCATTATCTTAACAACTCATATGTGTTATTAATGTTTCACGAAGTTTTTGGTAACACTGAAACGGAGTATCAGATTAGATGCTATATTTAAATAATAAAAATCAACACTATTATATCTACATTCTACATAATATTTGCCTATTCTCGAAAACATTACAAAAATAAACTAAATGAATACATCTCGACCTTATTACGTCTCTCGACACGTGATTTTTTTAAAAGTTAAATCGGAAATAGTTTCCGAATCACAATACCTAACGAAAATAGAGTGCGACTAAAAACTTCCTAAAATACGTAATATAACAATAAAAACACTCCCAATATCCTTACAAGGGGATGGGTTGTAAAAAAAACCTCTTAAGTGCCACGTGTCGTCACAGATCCATTCGACGCATGATTCAAAATGGCGACGGGCCGAGCTGTTGATTAATGACGAGTATATGTCAGCTGTCAGGGCTGTCACAACTCCGTAGCTTGTTAGATTCGTCGCGGCTGTCAGAACGAGGCGAAGCATCTCCAAATAAAGGTTCCAAGTAAAAAAAGAGAACTTCAGAAGGATTATACGAGTGATATACCCTCATCGAGCCGAAACTCTATATCTAGTTATAATACATGGCAACACTGAGGATATGTTTATTAAACTACTAGCTTTCCGCCCCGGCTTCGCCCGTGGACATTTTTGAAAAGGTTCCAGGATAAAAAATATCTGTGCAATAAAATCACGTCGATCCGTTGCGCTTTTTTTCTATTTTTTCGTGATGGCTCCATCGGGGTTTTGATGATTCCGCCGATTAATGTCTCAGCGCGAACGTCGGTCGCCATGACATGACGTAGAATCCATTCACAATATTAGTAATTTTAATATGTAGACATGTAGTAGCACAATATGCTCACAGTTCTTACCTTTGCCATGACATATGGTAAGTCGGTTAAAAGGTTCACTGTACGCGAAAGATTGCAATTTTAGATTTCATGTAATTTCCACTTAAATTACTATAATAACCATTGAACAGCAAATTGGTCTACATAATACAGTAGAATTTAGAGCAGATGTCTGCAAAAATGTCTCGAAATATTCATGCATAAAATGATTACAATACTGTATTTAGAAATCCCTATTTGGTTAAACAATTAAAATGTTTGAGTTTTTCACAACTAATAGACAAGAAAGTGTTCTTTCTTAAATGGCGTGTAACTTACGAGCGAGTTTACATCAGGGGATATATCACGCAACTGTTATTAACTATATGGACGCTAAGGTATTTTGTTACTGGAGTAAAATTAGAATCAAAGGAAACCGCTTAATAGGTTTATTTAAAAATATCCATCACTAAGTATTTGGGCTCTTAGCTTTCAACAATAGTCATGGAAATATTGGCTTATCGCTAAGTTAAGGCATAATTATGCACTCATAAATTGTAAATATATTAGTCTACTTTGGTCATAATAATGCACTGGTGAACCCGGAAGCAATGTATTAAAAAGTCATTAAGTTCCCCGGGAGCAAGCTTAGGTATGATATGAGCTCATTAGTTAAACCAGAAAGTAATCTACTTAAAAGGGAACATAGATATATCTACATTTAATTATTTGGCTAGCAATGGTGTTGCCTTCTTTTCCCGTTTACCTTTTGCCGAGTTCACATTTAATCCGCACTTGTAGGCCTCCTTACCTTCTGCGAAGCTCATTTTCACACGCTCACCTAACACTCAAAGATTATGCTGATGTATTTAAATATATGCGCTACGAGGAAAAATTTTTGTAGATGAAATTACCACATTTATTTTGTAAGGCTTCCTTTTAACCTCCTTCGTTTTGAATATCCTTTGCGGCCGGTCCATTATCGTTGTAGGCGTTAGTATGTAGATATAGGGAAATAGGAAAAATGTTTCCTTTGTACATTTGCCCCTGTCAACGGGAAAAAGGTTATTTTTTGATACACCTCTACCCGCTAAGTTCGACACCTATGGGTATAAACCCTTCAAAGTTATATTCGTATTTACATAAGCTTAATTATAAGTAAATTAAGCAAAATTCTACGCCTACAAAATATTATTTGCATGTATAATTTTGGTCTGACTTCAGTAGCAATATATGTAAATGCATAAGCTCAGTATCACTTGGTAAAACCTCATGATAAATGTAATTCCCAAAGACACTAATGTACCTTTAGAGCCGAAAATTAGTTGTTAAATCACATTAACGTAAACGGTATACCTCAAACCGAGACGTGTAATGGACCCCTCTGTTAGCTCTCTATACCTACGTAGTTTATTTTTAGTATAAAGAGGCAAGATGTAGAATCACGTGTGCGGTGCGACCCTCGCTCTGTGCGGGGTGAAAGTATAAATAAACAAGGCTTGCTGATATCTGTCATCCAAGAATTAGATTTATTTCGGCTCTAACGGAAGGTGAAGGACCGTAGCCCTGAGGAAACAATTCGGGGGTAATGCTGAGAACTTCCCATAGTCCTCTTCTGTCTCGTGCTCGTGTGCCCACATCTGTGTACGGTAGTAAATTATTCAAATCATGGTAGTGATGATTTGTCAAAATGATATATTGATAGTTTTGTATGGAGTGCACGTGCATTTTATTTTTAAATCAGTTGAGTAGGTACCTATATTTTCAGAAGTTATAATTTAGTTAGCACGGTCGTATTATGTTCCCTGATTTTAGTACAATCTGATTACTTGAAACTTGAACCTCACAAATTAAAACCCGTTCAATAAGCTTTAGTTAGTTAACAGGAAGGGTTGTAATGTATTATATTGTATATCATATCTTCATTATAATCATAAACATTATTTACAAGGACTATGTACGGTTTATCAATAATACTATTGTTCTTTCCTATAATATATTGTCAGCACAAAACGAATAAAGTCTACGTGTATAAAAATACATACAAAACGAGTTACATAACAAAACGAGAACGGGGTGCCTCCTGAAACTTGTTCAATAATGTGAACTGCGGGTCGGGTCCGATCGTGTAGAAAAAAGGCGTTTTTTCTTAACGAAAAACGGACGCTTTTTGTTGAATTATGTTAATATGGGAGTGACGCGGACAGGCACTGCTACCAATATTTAAATTCGCCTGCTTGTCATTTGGACGTTGGAAAAATGTGTTTTTGGAAAGTACACGACCCTGTCTATTTATGGATTTGGGCAAAAAGTCAAATCGAATCTACTAAACTGTAAAACATTCATATACTCTTGTATTTTGTTTTGGAAAGTATTCTTGTTAGTGTTAGATATTTCTATTGAAATATCGTATTTCAGTTTAAAGTAGTTAATTGAGACTGAACGTATTTTTAACCGACTTCCAAAAAAAGAAGGAGAAGGTTCTCAATTCGGACCGTATTTTTTTTTTTTTTTTTTTTTTTATGTATGTATGTACGTCGATAACTCCGCGAATTGTGAACCGATTTTGATGGTTTCTTTTTTAATCGACAGATAACTCTTCCGGATTGGTCCCATTTTTATCTCATAAAAATTGGTTCATTAGTTTTTCAGAAATTTTGAAAAAACTGACTTTATAAGTACATTTTTCTTGATATCTCGATAAAATATGTACCGATTTTGACGACTTATTTTTTTTAAGACATCATAATTTCTCGACATTATCTCACAGACATATGACGACAAACGGTTCAGTAGTTTTTCAGAAATTCAGTAATTAATTTCTGTTTACGGCTGAAAATTATGTATCAGAAAAAGCCTTAGCAACGGTTGCTATTGACACGAAGTTGTCAATTTTCGTGACGATGGTGTAGCGGTTAAATATAATGGGGTGCATAGGATGCACAATCACATGGTTCAAATCACATCCACAGCGGTATTTTTTTTAAATTTTCCATCAATATTTTTTTAGTTGTGTTATTATTTGTCTCTCAAGGCAGCAAAACCACTTAAAAGGGTAAAATAAACCTTTTAAAAAAAAGTGCACCGACTTCAAAAATTTGCACTGAAAAGTAAGAAATAATAAATATTTCGTCGTAGAATTTGAAGACGGTTGGTGCCAAATTAGAAACAACTTAGTTCCCAAATTCACTAATCTAGACAATTCATTAGGAACCTACGATCATCAGTAGGTACATACAAACATAGATAATATTGAACAGATCTTCTTAGATATTTACTTAGTTTTGTATCCTAATTTGGCACCAACCGTCTTCAAATTCTACGACGAAATATTTATTATTTCTTACTTTTCAGTGCAAATTTTTGAAGTCGGTGCACTTTTTTTTAAAAGGTTTATTTGATTAAAAAAAAGTACGTACCTAATTGTCAGTTTTATTTCCAATTTCAAACTTAATATTAATATTATAACTTAATATTTATAAACTTTATCACCATAAAAACTGACAATTAGGTACGTACTTTTTTTAATCAGAAATCCGTTCTGTACAGAACAGTAGTCTCTTAAGTGGTATATATTCCAGATATAAAAACTATTGTCGCCCGTTAATTGGTGAAAAGAAGTAGGAAAGACTGGATGTGATAGGTAATTAATTTTGCCCGTCCATTAGGGAGGTACGGAGGATTCCTCCGCCCAATTATCTCGTATCAATCAAATTAATTCTATCGCTTGTGTTGCTATCTCCTAATATAATTAATCACATTGTCTTTTAGAACCAAGTTGCGAAATACTAAATATACGTTCGACGCAATTTCTACAAAACAATTTTATTAACAAAAGCTATTATCCTTGTAGTTGCAAATACATATTTTGACATTACCAATATGCTTTCTAGGTCAAATAGTTCTGAAGCTACATTTCAGGGTGTTTTACATTCAAAGATTTTAAAAATTACACTCGTCGTAGCTATTTGCCTTCACTGAACTCACTGCTACTGCTTAACAACAGGCGGTATCAATAAAATACTATATTGTTTATTTAAAGCATCTTTATTAATTTGCATTTAACTAAAAACTTAATACAATACATTTCCAAAGTACAATTTTAGCGGCACTCGGATCGTTGGGGACATTTGATATTTTGTTTAAAACCACAATAACAATGTTCATACCAAAATCCCTTGAATTATTCCGAAGCTGATAGTCTTTATTTTCAGGAGTACGTGTTCTCAATATAGAATATTACAGGATTTTATTACGACAAGAAATATTAATTAACATGAAGAGTTCAAAGATTTCAATTATTTCGAATGTCCTGATACGAGTTTACTTTTTGTTAATCAAAATAAGCTCGCTGCCGTGGAAAATTGAAATTAATCATTCTCGGATTGAATCAGCTACGAAATGGGGCGGCGGATTTTAATAGATTGAAAAGGATCACTGTTTCATTTTGTAAATTCCTGTTGATTTTGCAATAACAATGAATTATTTTACTAGTGCACTTTGAGTTGTATGTTGGTTTGTTTATAAGAAGTACATTCAAAAACGAATGGGACGATTTAAAGAATTTTTTAGTGTTATAAAAATTATATAAAACATTCTATTATATTAAGGCTATTTTAAAAATGATAATTTTCCGTAAGATATAACTTTCAAAAGTTTCCACGAAATGCTAGTGTGTGTAGGTATATTATAAATACGTACCTATATACTAATAAATAAAATTTGAGTGTATGTCTGTTCCATTCCAATGTCCAAAACGGCCCAATGGATTTTTTACGAAAAATTTCAGGAATCCTAGTGGGTACATAGAATATTTTGAAGGGTTCCAGAAAAAAAGACTATTGCCCATATATGGCCGTGTTAACGGGATAAGGTGAGCAGTGATAAAAAAATCAACGGGAAAGCAGTGAGAATATCAAATTATCAATAAGTCACTTCAAAGTTGTAGTAACGAAATATGGTTACAAATCCAAACGCAAATTAAAGCGATTCTCAAGTATCATAAAGTTAGAAAGAAATTTGCGGAGTTATCAAGTAAATTTAAAGTTAATACATAATTTGCGAGTTTTCCCAAGTTTCTTCCAACGTGTCAGCCATGTGGCGAGCTAGACGCACGCGCCATGCTATCGAGCCGGGAGTGCTGAGCTGAGACCAACTGTTGAGTGTTTCTGCCCTCCCTAACCCTCCTTCCGGCTTCCTCCCTTCCTATTCAGTGAATGACGTCACTACTGTCTGTCATTCACTATAGTAAGTAGGTACATATACTCCCTGTATATAGAAGTCTGTGTTTTACGATATTAAACATTTACTTCTATATATAGTACCTATGGTATGGTTAGAGCTCACATCAATCCAGAACGGCTACACACTATAGATTCCTCGTGCTGAAAAGGTAACTCAAAACCGGCGCCCGCAATTCTCCTGAAATACCATCAAGAGACGTTCAAAGGGGAAATTATATATCTACGTTTATTTAAGAACTGCAGCTCTCTAGACCCATTAAATTAGGTGCAGGCTACCTGTTGCTTATGTTTGTTTTTCTTAATTTTATATAGATTTTAGTGAAGTATTTATGTCTTTCAGAAACTTTATGTAAAATTAAAAACATAAAATGACTTAATATTATTAAAAACATTTAATAATTTTAGGTAATTATTTATATTCGTTCTTGCTGTTAAATACAAAATTGGTCTTAATTGTCAATTAGGAAATAATTTTGGATTTTGTAAAACGTGTAGTAAGAGCGATAATGCGTTGAATTTATACTAATGATTAATATATATATAGCTATGTACTAATATTATAAAGGGAAAGTGTAAGTTTGTTATTGTTTGTAATAAGTAAACTGGAAAACTTCTGAACCAACTTGAAAAAATATTTAACTGTTAAGAAACTACATTATTCCATATGAATATAGGCTAAACGAAAATGGAAGGGGAGGGTCGTTATTTTTCGCATTTCAAAATTTTCCAACGTAAAGTTACTGTAATAAACTAGAATATTTATAGCCTCACAAATACCATCAGCTAAAATGTCAATGACATTTTTGTAGCTATCTAACGAGTGGCCAGCTAGATCGAAAAGCCTTTTAGTACACAGCCACTAAAGTACGACCACTTTTATGTTTTATCACAACATTTTTCTTGCATTTTTCCTATATAAAAGTAACCCACTTTGCTTGCCATAAAATAAAAAGGAAACAAGAGCTGATGTACATTCCTGTGTACTGCAATACAGAAAAGTTATAAATATCATTGTAAACATGAATAAAAATATTGATGAAAAATAAAATGTCCTCGTAAAGAAAAATTCCCGTTATAAAGATTTTAAGTCACAATTTTCTTTAAGTATTGACATCGTCACGTCAAAACTTCCGGACTGAAGCAGAATAATGGATTTTGTTAACAAAAAGTTACCATACCTTGTCACAATTTCTTTTATGATTTCACGCTAAAATGTCAAAAAAGGTTTTTTTCAAATATATTTATCTACCTACACAAATAAATGAAAAAATGTCTGTGATTAACACGATAGGTATAAATAACTGTTTTTAAAATTTTTGCCTGGCCCAATGTTTGTTCAGATCAGTTTCCGAAACGCCTGAATGAATTTTGATGGAATTTTCAGAGATCAGGTTCATCTCGATATCTTAAAAAGTTCCGTAGATAAAAAATAATTATCAGTGATTATCGCCAGTTCTAAACAATATGATTTGCTCGGAAATGCCATCAGAGTGGCCCCTACTTTCATTAAACATATTAAAAACTTAGAGGGCAATGTTCTAAGCACTCACTATCGCCGGGCATTGCGTATGTGAGATGTAATTAATATAGAGGAGGCGAAAGAGGATCGTAGCAAATTGCATTATAATATCTCTACTTTGATAACATTGTTTCTATTATAAACTTAGGGAGAATTCACTCATTTTTTATAAACACTATACTCGCTCAAATTTTAATCAAAATACATTGAGCCCTGGTCAATTATTCAGACAGACTTACAGACAAAAATGTTGAATCAGTTATTATTATTTTTATTTTTTTTTTTTTTTTCTTCACGGGTTGCTTTACAGCTCCCGAAACCGTGTTACGGTTCCAGGGTACCCAGCGGAAGGCCTAGTCTCCCTCGTTGACTTAGCCCTTAGCCGATGGTAATTGAGGTGCGTCGGTGGCCGAGTGGTTAAATGTATTTACTAGACAGACCCCGAGTTCGATCCCGGATCCCGGCCATGTACCAATGGGTTTTTTAATTAAAAACTTATGTACATAATCCGACAAGTCACACTTTTTCCATCTAAATATATCTCAACAGAACTATTTTTACATATCACACTAAAATCGACCATCATTGACATTAATTTCAGTTTCAGCAAAACGTTTTTCTTGTCACTTCCCATTTGCGTTCCAAAATTGCCATTATCCTTGTTCGTGGATCGTGAACATACTTCAAAGACATATTGTAGGTGTACCTACATAGAAAGTGATTAGAAGAGGTAACACCCTAAGGAGACATTTTACGGGTTTAATATGTAAACTAAACGTAAATAACGCTGTGACGCCGCTTCAGTGCGTGAAAACTCATTCCACTAAACTACATACATACACCTTCAATAAATTTCTGTTAACATATTATGACAGACATTATTCTCAACGATCTTGAGTAAATAGTTACAAAATAAACAAACCAATATCTTACTATGGTAATATGGTGTCACTGCTTCGTACACGTTATTTTTTTATTTATATATTATTTATCGTTTCATGAAAATCCGTCCAAAATAAAATCCGTACGTCTTTTATTGTAACATAAATTCTCTCATTATTCGAATGTTATTTTTTTATGATGTGGCAATCTACTTTTCTATAAGAGATGAGATAGTTCCTATCGTACTACTTTTTTTATGCACTTCAGCCCTTTTTGTCTGAGACTAAAATTCCCCGATTTTTGGAACTTGATATATAAGTACGATCTAACTTTAATATTTTGATAAGAATTGTATCCAATATATTATAGTATTTAATTAGGTAGTTCACTGAAAATATTTTGGCAATTTAAATTGTTTCATAAAAAAAATATACTTAGCTATTTCCTCCCTCGAATACTTATTTTTATGAAAATTAAATATTATAATACACGGGATAGTGTAGCTTTCATAGCGAAATAATTAGTAGAATCGGTCAGTAGTTCCAAAGGTTACCCCTACATACAAACAATATCCCTTTTTATAATATTTATAGTAGATATAAGTAAACTTCAATAAGAAGTAAGTATATCAAAAACGAAGTTCTTCCGGGGACGTATTCTGGCAGTACTCCGTCGCCCCGCGCGCCAAGCGAGTCGATTATGGGTGCGTGCTCAGAATTGGTATTCGCTCATTAACCCGCGCCGCCCTATTCATTACTCGCCCGCTGAATAACTAATGACCGACGTCTTAGCTAAAGCAGTTATTTTCAATGAAATCGTCTTGGAAGTCGCTTAACCCACTCGTTCCGGAAACTTGGAGATGTGACGTACCTAACCCGCTATACATATTACTTACGGGATTGGATTACACATAATTGTTAATGTAAATAACAGCCGAGCTTGAGAAACAGACGTTATGTCTTTAAACTGATATGAATTGATAATTTATCCGAGGCGGGGTTTCAAGTCAACTTTATTTCGAAAGTGAAGTATTTTTTAGACTAGGTTGTACTTTAAAGTAACTTTTAATTATACTTTATTCCACATAAGGAATTCCCAAAGAAAGTAAATGACACAAAATATGACTTGCAAGTAATTTTCTCTTACTAGGAAATCGTGTAGGTGGCCGGGGGGGCCTTTTTTAACTTCATATCTGGAATGGTATTCGATTTGAGATAACATATAGCAAAGGTCTGTAATAGTAATCTTTGCAATGTACTCGAAATTAAATTAGCAAAATTTAGCCCTAAGAGTCACTTTTGTCAATCTCCAATTCTCCATGTACCAGATTTGTGCTAAAAGATCCAAGTAATCCGAATTTTTGTTCATTAACCCAATGCCATCAAAAGTAATATGTATACAGAATTTCATATAGCGTAATATAGGGTTTGATTTTACAGTTTTCTGGCGGGGTCACTGGTGTTACGGGAACTAATAGAGTACCAACAGCCGCATCTCCAGCGAATACCGCATCCTCGTCTTCTTCTAACACGGGGTCAGCTGGAGGTACTCGGTCTACCAGCTTAAGCACTGCCCCGCCCCAGGGGTCGGCGGCTCAAGACCAGCTGAGTCGCACCAATCTCTACATACGCGGTCTTAACCAAAACACCAGCGACAAAGACCTTGTCCAAATGTGCCAGATGTAAGTACACAATTTTTTTATTGTAATACAAGCAAATGACTCTACCATAGTGGTGAGTTTATGAAAGAAGATATTATAACTATTAACTATAAACTATTTGTACGAGCGTCGCATTCGTTGTTATGCCATGTCGCCTGCAGAGATGCTTTTCAAATTTCACTTGATGGATCCATTGAAGGGTTACTTGAGGCTGAATACACGGAAGGTGTATGTTCAAACTTCAGAAATTATATACATTGAAAACCTGATCGATATCAATTATTAATTCTGTGACAATATTCAGGCAAATAAACTGTATATAATTTTAATGTGTTTACTTTCAGGTATGGTAACATCATTTCCACAAAAGCAATATTGGACAAGAACACGAACTTGTGTAAAGGTAATAATACCATTATTTCTGTAGTTGCCAATCCAAACATAATATACCTATTGTAATGGACTACACAATATATTACTATATATTCATGTATGTATGTAAATTGTATTTATATTTTATTGAATTATGCAATAGTGTTGTGAACTTGAGAGTTTGATTTATTGTACAAACTTCGTAGGTACTATACACCAGCATACCTTAGGTATGAATATATTAAAACTAAATTATTTAATATAATATTATTTTCTAGAAATCCATATACCTTCATTAACTAATTCATCTATGGTGAGAAATTTTCCAACTTTTGCACGAACACTAGTTGTTTTACATTTATATACTCATCTACGACATTTTATTCTCGATATGTATTTACACGTTTGAGGTTTATTTTTAGTGTTCATACGTCATTGCACTTTAGCACCTTATTGTAGGATATCTCTATATGAAATATGCACATCTAAACAAATATATATTTTTTATTATGCGCCGTCATCTATAGATCACGCTATTTTTTCTTATACATTGAATATTTTGTACCATTCTTAACGTTTTTATTGTAAGATGTGTGTCCGGTTGATATATAACTGAATTCAATTGCTTTCTTAATATTATGAACACGATAAAAATATGTGGTATTTTTGAGTGTCATATCTAGTAAAAAGATAAATGTACTACATACGCAATTTGAACAAGTTCACTCGATAGAAATAAATTTCGAATACATTTTTTAACTTTTTTATATTTAAGTATCTCATTTTAAACTTATTAAGGCTCCTATATCCATAATTTTCGGGCATAAACTATTCCTTATTTCTCTGTAAATAATCCACCTGCCATGTGTCACTGTAATTTTGCATATAGTTACTTATTCAATATATCTAAGTGAATTAGCTGTTATTTTTTTCAATGGGTTTTATTGAATAAGAAAGATGGGCAGTTAAACTTTGCCCCCGTTTTATTTATTAATAAAATTAAGAGTTTTGTGATAAATTATGAAATATAAAACAGAGGCAATATAATCCTTTATTCTACCACCCATATTTCCTATTCAATTAAACCAATTGAAAAAATAACTACTATTTCACTTAGATATATTGAATAAGTAACTATTATGCTAAATTACAGTGACACAGGTGGATTATTTACAGAGAAATTGGGAATAGTTTATCCCCATACAAATTATGGATATAGGACTCTTAATACTTATATTTATACTCAATTTTTGTAATCTATTTTAAATGCACAAAAATTAAAAATACTTGATTAATTTATATTTAGCATTTTTATACAAAAATATTGCTTTGACACCATGCAATCGACGACGCATATAAATAAATTGTATGGCACGGAGGCTATACTTTTTTGCTGAGCAAATGGACACGCATCTTTAGATGTCATAAAGCATGTTTCATCTATTGATAGATCCCAACACTATGTGTACCTACCTACATGTTCGCACCGTGATTGTGGTTATGTATAATAACTTAAATTTGATGTTCACAGGTTACGGTTTTGTAGATTTTGAAAATATCGCGTCGGCGGAAGCTGCTGTTAAAGGATTACAGGCCAAAGGTGTTCAGGCCCAGATGGCTAAAGTGGGTATCTGGTTCCTGCGTAGACCGAACCGTGTACGTTGTGCATGCAAGTAATACTACTGACTAACGCCCTTTCCTTACCGCATTTTCTATGTTTCTATCTCCTTTCCTATATTTTCATCTCTTTCCTCCTATAATGGTCAAAAATATTAAACTAATATTGTTAATCAATTAAAAACAAACTAACAGTAATTACCTATTTGGTGGAGTTTTGTAAATAAGAGAAAGTTCTTGCATGATAGGTGAAGGAAAATCTAATATCTACCACAATTTGTGTTGGTAGATTTTTAGAGACGCTAGCTACCCACCACGTATTCGCACGGGTACAAAAGTTGTTTATAAAAAAATATATGGAGAATGTGATATTTTCCCGGGATCTAAAAAGTACTATGTCACTCTCCGGCCTTCCAGCTATCTCTGTGCAAAAATCAAGATCCGTTGCTCCGTTTTGACGTGAAAGAAGGGCAAACAAACACCCTTTCACATCTATATAAATAAAAATTAATTGCCGCATGTATGAAAGATCATCATTTGAGAACGGCTCGACCGATGTGGCTGTTTTTTTGTTGTGTTCGTAATTGTCAGGACAAGGTTTGTATGAATTGGAAAATTCGGGACAAACTGAAAGTGCCTTTTTCTGTGGGATTTTTGTATGAACTCAAGACTTAATATGGGCTCCACGGGCGGAGACGGGCGAAAAGCTGGTTTATAATATTAGTTAGGACTAGTTACATCTGGAAAGCATTGTATTAATATGTAAATCTGTTTATAAGTCATGTCTTGATAAGGGGTAAGTCAAATTTTTAAAATTAATTCCTTTACCTACTCCCTCGTGTTCTTTTCCCAAGTTTCCTCCTACCTTACTATATATAGCTTTAGATATTATAATCTGTATTATTGAATCATGATCAACGCTATTAATATTGGGTTTAGTTACTAAAACCTTCCTAAATTAAAATATAACTATCCTAGAATGTCCTAAGTAGTTTGTATTACATAGTAACAATATTATCTCCCATATCTAGATAGCCAGGATTAAAATAAAGATAAAAAATACTAAATCCGTGAAAAAATAACTGAAGACACGTATCTTTTTTTAGATTACCTTGTAGCATTGCTTAGGTACCTATTAATATTTATGTACATACATGCGGTAAAATACCTAACAGCTACAATATCGGACACGCAGCAAGCGTTGTCGATTAACAAGCACGGCTTGTAAGTATTACCTCCAATGTTACGCCAACTCGCTTACTTATCTTGTAAAAATCTATATTGTCGTATGCTTCAGCATAAACGAAACCGCTATTGGGCTCTGGAGATCTCTTACGCTTTCGATATTACATACAGCAATGTGTATGCGTTTATTTTTTCTAGCTTCCTACAGATCTACGCTGGTGTATGCTAATGCACCACAATTTAGTTTATTCAATTCGTAACGCGGATTCGGCTTCAGTGTCCATTCTATGCAGGCTTCTATCCTTCAAACCCTTAAGCTCGTTATTTGTCTGTCTACTATTTATTATAGCAGGTGCATCTACTTTGGTGTGGTTCTATTTACTATCAATACTGTTGAACCATTAGCAGTCATTCTTAATTTGGCAATGTTATAATAACATTTATCTTCCGCATATTTATTTGTCTTATATATGTATTGCATGGCAAAATTAAGAATACAAGCTAGTGGGCTCAGCAATTAATTGTGAAGGTAGTACATACAGGTGATTATGTTGATTTATGGCATGCAGGAGTGCAATATACCTCTACATACTTATGATAATCAGAACTAATAAACATAACTGTAACAACTAATATGGATAAGTATTCAGTTTTAAATGAATATATGTATTAATGCAAAGTATAGTGTTAGGGTTGGATCCGATTAAAATTTATGAATCACTTGTGATAACTAAAGGATACAAATGGTAACTATGTAAAGATACAAAGGTATCTATTTCAGAGTGATTCATTTCTGAATACTAAAGAATGAGGCAAATGCGGAAACGTAATCCTCTGTGACTCAAAAGCTAGATCGTTTTAGCAATTCATATTAGTAGTTGTGAGAAATAATATTTCAGGAAACAGAACTAATTTGCAAACAGAAGAAAGTGGTTTGAAGTGAAATGATGGACAATATTTTAAACCAGTCCGCCTTTCTTCCTACACAGTGGTTATTTACGGTGACAAAGACCGTAAAATAACTTTAGTATCTGTGTAATGTCAAAGCAAAATAGGATCAATACCTCTCATGTTGGCGGTCGTAAATCGACAGAGTAGGCACATTTTTAGGCAAACAGAGAGGCAAAAAGTTTTTTAAATATGAAGCAACATGGATTGCATTTTTGAGTAGACAATATGCTGCAGTCTCATTCATCTAGGATACCTAGGAATTTATCACCTGTCATTATGTCTTTATGGTTTTAATACCGAAGTTTCATTCAAAATCTAATATCGCTTTGTCTTTGTCGTGTTACATTTAAATCTCTATTAAATTAAGTAGACATATACTCGTACTTCACCGTTGCCCCCCTCGGGCGTTTCATTTACAGCAACAAGAGCAAGACCCCACAAATCTTTACATGGCCAATTTGCCGCCACACTTCAAAGAAAATGACGTGGACCAACTTCTGGCCAAGTTTGGTCAAGTAGTTTCCACGCGGATCTTACGTGATACCCACGGTCATAGCAAAGGTGTCGGCTTCGCGCGTATGGAGTCTAGGGAGAAATGCGAGCAGATTATCCAAGTAAGTTACTGCAAATGAAATTATTATTTTTTGCTTTTGAAATTCAAGAAAGTGGCCGTGTAAAAAGATATTTTTGTTGTAAGACAAGCAAAAGGCTCTATATTAACATAGCCTGTTGTTAAGCATTAAGCAATAGTGGGGTGTATTTGAGTGTAGGCTACCCAATTATCTTATTCACTGGCATATAAAAGTGTCACCGAAATTTTTCGCTGATCTGTAAATTGTAGGTAGGGTACATAGGGTGCATGTCTTACCTCGAGCGTATTAATAAGGTCGTAGATGTATTCGAAACACTCCATGGTAGAATCGGTACCAAGGAATATATGATACGCAATATGTCTACGTAGGTAATGGTTCCAGCTCGATGTTTTGTAAAATTGCTTTTTCAAGGCTATTGAAGGCCTCAAGCAGGTATTGGTCTGAACCATTCCAGGGGGGTGAGCATATAATTATTTGACGTGACATCTTTCGTGTCGACCGAAAGGCCAAAACGTTTATGTCGCTACAGGACCAGCCAAAGAATGCCCGGTCCGAGAATGTCCGGCCCAACAATGTACGGGCAAATTTGCTGGGCCGGGCAAAGACAAGTACACAGAATTTGCACGCACATTTTAGGTTGGACGGTCCGGCCCGTGCTTTCCGTGGCAGGTTCTTGTATGGACATAAACGTTTTTGGCCTTTCGGTCGACACGAAAGATGTCAGTCAAATATATGCTCACCCCCCCCCAGGGGTGATAGCAAAATTCCTGATCAGCACTGTTCCCGCCTCCCTCAGTCGGTCCCTTATTACTGAGGATCGTGACTCCTTGATAATCCTTTTCCATCGGTCTGGTGAAGAGCTTTGTATCCAAGTTTTCGAACGAACAGACCATAGTTCAGCACACATCTTGTAAATTACTTCGTTTTTCAATCTTTATAGTAAATTTTGAACTTAGATACTAAAATTAAGAAATTTTAGATGTTCAACGGCAGCCCCATCGGAGGTGCTAAGGAGCCGCTTCTAGTGAAGTTTGCAGACGGAGGGAATAAGAAGAAGGCGCTCTATAACAAACAAGAAAACGGTACTCGCTCGTGGCGGGACGGAGGTGATGTCGTTTCCCAGGTATGGTTGAAGGCAAGTTATCTTAAGAACTAACAATTTAGTCCCATTCTACACGTCCCTATTAACCTGTTCATGGGGTGGGGAGTCTTCTCACGCATCATCAGAAATCAGTACGTATAATTATCTTAACCATATAACCTGGGACCGTACCACGTACCTACTTTACATTCGATTCAATTCCATAGATAAAATTATTTAGCGATCGTTTCATCACCTTGCACATACTAAATGACAATATAAATTAGAACTCCTTTAACAGTTTGTGATACGGCCCCAGATATCGTTAAAACGAAACCTAACATTTTTTTAAAGTAGGTAGACTTCAAAAACTGATCACTGAAAAGCAAGAAATAGTTGAATATTTTGTCGTTGAATTTGAAGATGGTTGGTGCCAAAACTGCCAAATTAGGCAACAAAATTAAATAGATTCTAAAGAAGATCTGTTCAATATTTGTAATTAATTTAGAGCTAAGTAGTTTCTAATTAGGCACCAACCGTCTTCAAATTCAACGACGAAATATTTAATTATTTCTTGCTCCTCAGTGATAAATTTTTGAAGTCGGTATACTTTTTTTAAACGTTAATTTAGTTATTTTGCAGTTAATATCATAACAAAAATAAATCACATACATTTCATCGAGTTACGACTAAAATTGCCCGAAAAATCAGTTTATTCAAATGTTCTGAAAAACAACTGAACCAATTTTCACCAAAACAAAAATGGGACCAACCAAAAAATATTTCTCTGTCGATTAAAAAAGAAACCATCAAAATCGGTTCACAATTACATTACAACATACATACAAAAAAATACAGTCGAATGGAGAGCCTTTTTTTTAAAGTCGGTTAAAAAGACTTTGTATAAGTATTGTGCCAGACTCGCGGACTTGCCACTTTCATTCCAAATCAGGCGGTCGCAAAGTTTCACAAAGAATCATGTCAGGATTTCTAGTTATTTAGATGATAGCGATCACAAACAGACAAATATTTTTTTAATTTGAATTTAACTTATTTTATGTTTTTCTGATATCCTGTCTATTATATGTCCTGCCAATCAAATGTCTAAATAGAATAGATCCCTTATTGGTCATTTTCAATTTATGTAATTTATTAAATAAAATCCTTATATGATTCGAAAATAAAACAAACACTATCAAGCACTCTATTTCGAATATTATATTAATTTTAATAACCAACACTAGCACTTTATTATTACGTTTTATTTCACGAAAAGTAATGCAGTTGCCAATATACAGCCGGTATAACATAAGAATATCTACAATTTTTCAGGCGATGAGCGTTGGAGGAGTTTACGGCGGTGTCGGCTCTGTGGGATCAGTAGGCGGGGCAGGAGAATGTGCCGGAGTTTACCGTAGTGGGGCCGGAGTTTACGGCGTAGCAGCTTTTCATCATCATCAATTGCATCACCACCATCACCCAGCCCATGCGGCCCATGCTGCCTGGCTGGCACCGTACGCTGCCTTGATGCCGCAAGCACACGCGCCTCATCCGCCGCATATACCTATCGATTCTGTGCCTAGCCAATACGTAAGTATAAAATCGATCTCTAAAATACCTTAACGACGTGAAACGTTCATATCGAACTCGTAGGCACCCTCAATAAAGATCATTTTCATATCCCAACGGTTTAAATTTCATGGAATGATTGCATGAACAGAGATTGCATTTCATCACCTTGAAACTCCATAGTAAAGACAGCAAATTGCGGAAACGCCTAGTTTTTAAGATAATTATCTAGTATAAAAAAAAAACGAAATAACCACTAGGTATCTATATCGCAAATAGTGTTAATGCTCCTACCCCTCACTCTCCAAAGACAAAGGGCCTTGAGACGGCAATTTGGAGAAAAAAATAAGAAAATCGATGTTGAAAAACATAAAATCAAAACCAGAAATATGATATTATATTTTAGGTACCTAATTGTTATTTATGCACAACCCTAGCTTAACCAATTCTTAAAAAAACTTTTTTTCATACAAAAATTTACTATAATATGTCTCAAAAAACTTAAAACTATTTGAAAGGTTCAAGCTTAACTCCCTGGATCTCTCTACATTCACACGGGTTAGGGAAACCTGTAAAATCAACCAAGTAACTGTCCTTAGAATAAAAGTCTAACAACAGTAATAACTTAATTTGAAAGAACTGTGTTCTCTCTTATCTGTTACAATCTTTTTTTTTATATATATTTCAGGTAAACTGGACGGAGAGTTTAAGGCAGGATAATGAATTATATGTGAGTACTATTTTTCAATTCAAAATTAATAGACCAACCATTTTCTAGACAATTTCATGAGAACTCCTTCATATTCAGTAATTCAAGGACTTTAACGGCAGGTTTTATTCATGAAGAACCAGACTCAGGTTCAAAGCAAAATATTTGTTTAAAAATGCTAGTTCAGGAGTATCGGTCATGGATGTCAATATAAATATTTATTAAACTATCTTATAGAAACTAAACCCGAGTTGGTTAGGTAGTCTTAGGTACTCATTCGCACCGTAACGACTGAACAGATTTAGAGTGATCTGTATGTATTTGTTCGCAGTACTTCACCCACCCATACCAGTACTTCGCGGGCCCGACGCCGCCCATCATCCCGCTGCCCATGGAGAGCGAGCACGCGTCTACGGCCGCGTCACCCGACGAGCCTTACCAGACATACCCGCCCAAGTAAACGGGCTGCCCTGCGCGTATACACGAGCCAAAAATCAAAGCAACTGTGACTTTTAAAATGTTAATTTGTTTTAGTTTTAATTTGCGACCGCGACAGACTTCATCGAAAGCCGCGCCCGCCCCTTTCGTTTGTCGGCTTGGTGTCGCCTCGATGTGTAATCCGCGCTGTCTCTACTCTTCTCGCTTCGCGTCGGATGTTGCGCTGTGATGTTTTGATGAGGTCTTGGCGGTTTCCGATGAGGATTCATTGTATAGATAGAGCTTGAATTTTTAAATATGTTTTTACATTATAATTTTATTATTGTTTTATGAATTAAATTTAAGATTCTAGGAAGAAGTTGGAACATGTTGACAAGTTATTTAAGATAGATAGGTATTTATTTTAGTTTAGTATAATTTCTTATTTAAAAATTGATTGAAATTTTTTACAAGCCTTCTTTTAATGAATTTTATTTTAAAAGTCAGTGTCATATGTAAGTTTTTAAGGAAATTTGCTATAGAATTGTGAGGCGTTTGTAAAATTCATCTTCATGCAATTTTAAACTGTACATCACAGTACTATACCTATACTTTACGTGCGCAATAAAACATGGAATTGAGTGCAGGAAGATCGGAGGAGTGGAGGCACTGCGATTGTTTGTTAGAGAAATTACCCCGCGTGGGTAGCTATGTGCTAGGAGTTATTGCTGCGATGTTATGTTTCACTTTGGGGTATTGACATTATTTTACTTTATTTCTTACTCTATTTTCTTCAACCCTTTTCACATTTAAATTTCGAAATTTGTCAATATTTTCAGTACACTTGAACTATTAACATTTATTTAACGTAAAATATTCCAAAGTTATACAAAATACGCAGCGATTTGGGTAAGGTCATATCATGATAATAGGAATGAATATTAAAGACGTAATCTAAATTTTACTAATAATACATAGTAATTAAAGGAATCGAGAAATAATATGAATAGACATTTCGGATGATGACAAACAACACTCCCGCAGCTATCTTAGATAGCGAGTGACGACTATGAATTTACCAAATTCAAATACGCTTACCTACTGGAAAGAAGTAATTTTTATATAATTATATAAACTGCAGTGCTACTCTCCTATATAATTAGATCTATCAACGATTTAGTCAAAAAAGCACCTACATTAAAAAATAAATATTGAGTATTTTTGTAATCTTGCACGAATGAAAAGAAACGTGGCCAGTTCGTGATGTTATCCAAATTACCATTTAGGCACGAGACGTATGGGACTATAATAGAACAGTATTAATAAAATGATTGCTTAATCAGTCTTCCAAAGAACATTATTGTGAATAACGCATTTAAATGTTTTTCACCTAAATATTTCTTCTGTAATGTCATTTTCCTAATGTTCTTCCTTTTATTTCACGTCGTTTTACTCTGTTACTTCTTACTGTACTAGTAAATAGTTTAAAAATAATGGAAGACTTCTAAATTGCTGTTGGTTTGTTGTAAAATCAGCTAAAGGCGTGTGATTGCCCCACAGACGAGCTGTGCACACAATTTTAGTATACTTGACAAATTCAACTGCAATGTGTTCCCACATTTCCAGAATGTTCCCCCCAACCCCCCACTACCCTGCGAAACAAGTGCTAAGAGAACGGCACTCGTATCTCGTAACATTAGCAATAAGCAGTTGTAATCTCTATTTATAAAATTTACGAATCTATACAATTTTTGTACGTTAAAGTCACAATGTGAACGTGATCCTTTTTTTGAGAATCGTGTTCTATGTTACAGTAGTGGTTGCTTTGTACTTTGTAGAGGTCGGCGATTCGGCACATTCCATTAGACAAGCTCCATTGTTCGCTATCCAACTTTGTTTTATATTCTAAAACGTAAAGGATTTAAAATCCGACGTGACGCCGTATTGGCGTGGCTGAGCACTTTTTGTACCATCACGTAGGTTTTGGGTACACTTTATAACTTTATATGAAATTTGATATTTTTATATTGAATATATATAAAATTATACATGTATGTGTATATACATTGTTGATGGGTACGGATTAAACCTATACTATATCGCAACTGTTTAATTCTATTATGGCACGTGAGTTTCATCAGAACCAAAGTATACAAATCATTAAAGTCAAGTAAGAGTAGGGAATTATTTACACAATCCAGGAAGGACTGAGACTAATTAAATGTTTGATATATTAACTCTATTTTATCTCAAGATAAGAGACGTTCGGAACTTAGCAGTGCCTGCGATTGAACATCGCTTCGTTGAAGAACATCGCGAAAAACTGGTTCTGAACAAACTTGTAGTTTTTGGATTCAGTAGACACGACTTCGTCATTTTATTTCCCAAAACAAGGCTGAATATTTGGAACTTTTGAGTGTAAATACATTTAGATAGAGTGTAAAATAACCAACAGAGTAAGTCGTAGACGCGTTAACATCATAAATTCGGTTCTACTCGATGCAATAAACAGTCGGTACTTAAATCAGAGAACTGAAAAATTAGTAGACGTAGCTGTAGGAGACTAAAGGCAGTAGGTAATCGCCGGCGGCTAGCATCGCGCCGGTGCGGCGGGTTTGAGGAATTAAAATTACTGAAAGAAAACAGATCGGAGTCAAGTACCCGATCTAGCCAAATATAGAGAACTGAACAAATACCGCCTTAATTTACTTCAAATATTATATATATGACCACGAAGTACCAAAACATATTAGGTAGATGATGTTGCGTGTATTCGTTTATCTAGTGTTCGACATGTCACTGTGGCTTCCTGTAAAAGCAGTCTTCCGATAGATGTTTCCGCTAACTTTGCATTTAAAAATTGATGTCGTGAAAATATAATCAAGTAATAATTTTAAATATATTCTTCCAATATGTGTAACGTGACAAAGTTCCACTTCTGTAGAGATAGTTATTATCCTCCTTCCTTTTTGTTAATATTGAGTTTGGCAGACAATTTACCCTTCTTGATTGACTTGAGAACTAATTTAAAACTTAGGTACAATCCATTTTTCCTAACTTAAATTGATGAGCTAATACTTGTTTGTAATTTCGCATCCCATATAATTAAAAGATAATTTACGCGCTTTCTTCCATTTGAAGCAATATTATTAATTAATAAAATCTCCGGCGTGGTAGTGCCTTCAGCTTTCATTATAAAAGCAATGATACATAGAACATATTTTTTTATGTATAGGTCTAGTGTCAGCAAGAGAATGAAACAATGCATTTGTCGAGTGACTTGTTCCTATTAGAGCAACAAATAGCATTCTGAACATGTGTGATAAATACCAACATAAGGTTCTAACATGTTGAGATTATCAAACTAACTATTAATTACTCTCTTATTTAGGATCGACGAGATTTAACGCTGTACTCTAAGAGCACAAACAATGTTATTGGGGAACCAAAATTATTTGAAAACCAAATGTACGATAATGAGTTCTACCGTGTTGAGAAATAGAATTGAATTCTTAGTCTATAGTTTCGGGTTAAGTAAATGTTTTAAACATAAGTCATTTTAGAATAAGGGAATGCTGGAAGGGGTCGAGTTGGCAGATGTGCGGAGATGTGAGAAACAGGCAAGGATAGGTTTACGGTTTAGGCTAACTAGGCTAAGATTAGATAGGTTAGATTAGTAAAGAAAATGGTTCGGAAGCTAACATAGATATTCTAGAGCCCTAGCTTAATATATTTCCGAAGATGTCGCGATGCGTGCGTGTTACTTGCGGACTCCTAGGATAGTTTCCTTTGTTAGTTTATTAAATAATTTAATTTGAATGGACTGAAGGGCGCAAGGAGAACGCACGGGTCGAGCTTCTGCTACGTAAGGATCATTTAAGAAAAACTAGAAAACACAGTTTGGGATAAGTTTCCGTTCAACTTTTGCTTTCTCTTCTGTTATATAGACGATTAAGAGTAAAATAAAAACAATACAACAACTCTGTCAAAAGTCGATACGAACGTATTTGTCCACTGTGTATTAATTTAGTGTGGTGTTCTACCCATGAGACTAGTCTAGAATTTTAGAATAGCTTAGATAAAACTTAGTTAGGTAGCCTAGAAATACGAAAAAGCAAAATAAAAGTTTATAAAAAATCAAAAAAAAATCAATTGAAATTGTTGGTAAGAAAGAGTATTTTTAAGGGACATGTTGCTTCGTTGAGTTTGAACGGTTTGGCATAACTATGATAATAGTGTAAAGGCATTTCTCGCAGAGAAAAGACATAGGGAGGTTATGTATCTATTTTGTTACAAAGTGTTTGCAATTTCTATATTATGCTATGAGCATTTTTATGTGAGTCGCATTATTTATAGTTATGCTGAATGAGAAAAAGGTATATAAAATAAAATGGTACTAAGAAGCATGTTTTATTGTGACGAGTCATGTTCCTTTGCATTGAACATATTTTGTAAGAGCAATGATTGAAATAAAACAAGTGAAACCAAATTAGTTTTTTTATTTAATTTTATCCTTAATTATTTTAAAGTATAACATGAAACGGGAATTTCACTATGATAAGATTATCAAATTTTGTATTACATATTAAGGATGCATTCTGTGACATTGTGATACTAAAATATTAAATTAGTAGTACTTACAAAAAAGCATTCTACTGATATATGAACTACTTCCAATAAAGTATTATAATTATGTCTTATATAAGCGGTAAAACTATTTAATAAAATTAACTGAACGACCAATTTATGAATTTCCTGTGGCATGTTTTGCTTTAAATATCCTCAGAGTGTTGTCGCAGCCTCCGCTTACTAATAGTGCTGGGTTGGACCAGTCGCAACACAAAACTTTTTCCTCGTGACCACTCAGATCATATAATGGTGTGCGTGGACTGTAATAATTGACAAAAAAAATTAATAGGATTGAATAGATTCGTAATAGAATTGTAAAGTTGCAACACCTTAATTATTGAGGTTTAAAATATACAGAACTATTATTACCAAATACTATATAAGAAATAACTGATATGTGCAACTCTCTTCCAAATGTGGTTGCGATGTTGGGTTTTTTATACCCAAAATAATAGTTCGCACTAACACTGACATTTAAAAAGATGTACCTTTGACGCCAAATAGTATATTACTGCTCTTGACACCAAAATATTCTAAGCCCAAAATGTACTGACCAAAGAATAAAGTTTGTACTAAATCTATACCCTTCGCCCCGCATACTCCGCCCCGATGGCGGCTTAAAATGTGTCTGCCATCTCCATTTATAGTTCTTAACTTTATTGCTAGCACCACTAACAAACAGAGTCGTGAAACCTCTTTTCTTCTGTCAAACGGCCATGGCAACCATATATGGCACATAAACGTCATGTCGTGCAGCACGTAATAGTATTTGGTTTCACAGATAAGTTTGGCTTTTACCTACTGGCGTAGGCGCAAGCGAAGAGAAAATGAGGTGCGTCGGTGGCCGAGTGGTTAAAACGTGTGGTATTAACTAGGCAGACCACGGTACCAATCGGTTTTTTATAATTAAAAACTTATGTACAATTAATTGTACATAATCCGACTAACCACACTTCGAGGTATCTAAAAATACACCTCAACAGAACTGGCCACTGGTTAGGTATAGCCTCACAAGTACCATCGGCTAAAAAAGGAGACATAGACTTCCGCTGGGTACCCTGGGACCGTAACACAGTTTCGGGAACTGTAGGGCAACCCGTGAGGAGAGAAGAAATATAATGTGAAATCAAAACATACCTTCTAGTTTCCCATAGTTTAACTTGGCCATCATATCCGGCTGACAGGAATAAAGTGTCCCGCGTTTTAGACCACCTCACTGATTGCACCCAACCAGTGTGAGATGTGAATGTTGTCTTGATAACGGTCTCTGAAAATATTTAATAACATAATATTGAAAAAAAAAATGTACTGTATGCAAAATCTATACAAATAAATAAAATTGAATTGTCTGTCTAGGAATTCGAAGGAACTGACGTTTTCATTTGAAGGAACATGGTTATTTGCACGTTATCAAAACCCAAACACCCGTTCTTTTTAATTTTGTATGTCTGTTTGTCTGCGCTAATCTTCGAACGGGCTAATCCAATTTTAACGGGATTTTCACAAGTAGGAGGTGTGATCTAGACTACTTTTTATCCCAAAAATATTTAGGGTCTAGAAAAAAAAAACTGTATGTTAGGGGCAAAATTTTACAGAAAACGCACAGCCTAAATCACTCAAAAATATCATCGACTAAATGAGAAAAAAGATTTGTCTTCTGCTGGTTAACTTGGATAACATGGTTTTCGGGAGCCGTAAGACTATGTAAAAATTGCCTAACACATGTCTTTCTTTTAAAACAAAGCCATCATAAATAAATGTAGTACAAACAATCACGTTAATAATTTATGAAAATTTTACAGTACCTGTGGACCTCGGGTCATAAAGACGAACGTGTCGGTCCGCTGACGCAGTCAAAATACCGTTGCATAACGGAGACCAATCTGAATCGAAGAAGGCTTTGTTACCTGGAATCGCATTATAAAAAAAATTTTCAATAATTGTCTAACAATAATCTAGGTAGGTATAGCCTTAAAAAATTTACAAAATGAGAAGGACTTTATCTTCTGCTGGGTACCCTGAGGCGAAAATATTCCACTTCTTGTAACGAAATTAAAATTATCCACACTTGCATATCTAGCTTCCTGCCCCGATTTTAGAAAATTGACATTTATGGCTACTGCTCAGCGTCTTTGGGTCATAGTGTGATGTTATAATATAACCTACCTCAATAAACGGATTATTTAACGCAAAATATTTTTGGTACTTCTTGAGATTAGCGCGTTCATAACTCTTCAGGTTTATAATATTTTTATAGAAGATTCGCTGATGAACACAAAATTGTATCCTTACCACCAACCTCCTGTTTGATAGCGCCTAGCTCACAATCCCACAGTCTAAGTAGATGGTCCCAGCCAGTAGACAACATTGTATTGAAATCTATCCACTGCACGGACGAGATAGCTTCTTTGTGGCCTTCAAGTGTAGTAAGAGGTTCCTGGAAAACAAAATAATTATGTAAAAATAATGAAAAGCGACCATCAGTCATTTGTACGAAAGACAGACGCGTTGCTATACGATACGGAAATTGCTTTCTAAGCCCGTGTTTTATTTTCATTAGTGCATTACTTCTAGCCAGATATTGTAAAAGCAGTAAAGTTTAACAACTTTTTGCATGTGATTATTATATATTAGTCTTCTATATGTATGAAAATAAGTTTAGCCTAGTAATCCAACTAAGAAAGTAGACATTCGAACCCCAGGTTGAGTAAAGTATTTGTACCAAAAATGCAGGTATTTGTCTAGAGTCATGGATGTTATTTGCATTTGTTGCCAATATCATAGCATAATTATCATTGTCTAGTATAATTGTGATGTGTAAAATTACCCTCAATTTTCCTTGCTCTGGTTTACTTTTCTTTTTAACAGGTACATTGTCCTCTTCTGATAGATCTGCGAAAATACGTTACTTAGTTACAAGAAGTTTATATTATTTACTAAAGTAATGCAGTTCAGCAGCAGCTACTTGGTATCCAGAGTATCCAGTAAACGACAAGTTTTCCTCAATTAGCCTATGATACATACAACTGATGATACTTAATAATTGGTCAGTTCCTTTTATGTATTATAAATTATAAAATCAAAAGGCCTCCTAGTACAACTATGTGAATCAGTTTTTTTAAACAGGCGCATCTATTTCCATAAATTAGAAAGTTAATATTAAAATTGACATTCTTCATAAGTATTGCACTATACTTTAACTAACATTTTGTGACTTATTTATTTGGTTTGATAATTATTTCAATGAAGTCTATTAGTACATAATAATATACCAATAAATACTCACTGGTAGACCAAATACAGATATTAGTGTCCCAGCTCCCAGTAGCGAAGTAAGCCTCGTCCGCCGACACACAAATACATTCGACTGCCTTTTCGTGACCGCGGCACGTGACAACACACTCCACAGAGTTGCCAGGTATGTCCCACTCCCATAGCATTGCTGACTGGTCATGAGAACCACTGAAAATTGTACAATAAATTATGTAGATCTAGTATTAAACATTATATTAGCAATATGTTAATCTTTATTGCAATTTTAATTTTCTATCACTCATTAACTTGACATTGGCAAATAATTATGAACCTTGATTACCAGAGTCACTTACAAGAAAATTATAAGAAAATAATAAGTATAATTTTTGTTATGGGCAACTCATTAAATGTAGATTTTGTTACCAGTGTCTAAAGACTTTCTAGGTTTTCAGATAACCTCATTTGGTGCAAACTATCCGCACAACTGTGTTTAAATCAAAAGAATGTTGCACAACCCTTTATTGCATTTTTATCAGAGCTTTGCAAAAAATCTAGTTATAAGATTTCTTCATTGACGCCGAATCAAAAACCAGTCTTTTAATTTTATTTTTATATAAGTGAATGCAGATAATGAAATTTTTTACAGCATGCTAAAAACTAGAACTATATTTTCCAATCAACATATATGATAGTATTAAAATGTACCTCACAAAAATGCCTTGATTGTTATTTAGGGCAACCCACGACACAGCTTTGACTGGCGCTGTGTGTCCAGGTATAACCAGTTTATGAGCACCTTTATTGCTCCAAATGTGGAGACTGTTGTCATAGCTGCCGGACAATATCCTGGAAAATTCAGAATTACAATATGAGAAATAAATAGAAACAAAACTACAATGAAACAAGCTTATGACTTCACTGATTAATCTGGACTTTCTTATGATGTCATATGATTTTTGGATTATCTGGTCATAATACATAAATAAATACATGGAGGTCACTTTTCTTTTACATTCAGAAACATCTTCATAACCTTGGAAGTTTATGTTTAAACATGAGACAACTTTCTATCAACCATTCAAATTCAATAGGTCAGTAAATACCTCATCATCAATCAGTAAATAGTTACTACAAACCACAAAGATTTGTAATAGCGCTAAAATTAAAATTTTATACCAATTTAAAAATCTGGCATCAAATACACCATAGCAAGGATCAAAGTTTAGTGTGTGATTATAATATATACTAATAATAAAGCCGGAGTTTGTTTGTTTGTTACAACCCAAAGGAGAGGAGCAGTAACCCTTGATGAGGGCAACTGCAAGTAGTAGCAGCTAGTAACTATTAAACAGAAAAATGTCATGGACAAAAAGCAAGATGGTCTATTTAATTCCAATGTATCTGAAGTTCTCAGTAGAAAATAAAACGTACCAGTTGTTTTTAGCTTGAACTGCAGAAACCCAATCATCATGCATCAAACAATTTTGGGGAGTCGGTGCTGGGAATCTTTCCAGATATTCTATCTCCAGTGTGTCTTCAGTCGAGATTGCTTTTTCTTGGATATGTTCGGAGAGAGTAGTACATAATAACTCTCCAAAAACAAGAAAATCAAATTCAACATTCCTTAGCAAATGACGAGTCTCCTTTATAAGTGCATTAACTAAGGTGTTGAGATTAGCAGAGGCCATGTTGCTTTGGATTGCCAAAGGATTATCAGGAACTGCATATCTGAAAGTTTAATAATTATTTTTTAAATTTTAATTAGTACACAAACAGACTTACAAAGTGATTTTAATAATATATTTTTTTAAACTAGATTGAATCCTAAAGTGGTGTGCATTTTTAACATAAATAAGACAACAAACACAACAAAAATTAAAAGTCAACAATAATAAAATATAGAAAATTAAAACAAAATAAAATAAAATTGGACTTGGCTTATTGTTAATAATTGCAAGTAAAGGGAGATCCAGGGAGTTCAGCTTAAACCTTCCAAATAACAAAAAATATAATTTCATATATATATAAAAATGAAACCCCTTTTCCGTTGTCACGACATAACATGAAAACGGCTTGATCGATTTGGCTAATTCTTTTTTTGTTTTGTTCGTAACAACACAGGGGTGGTTTAGAAGAAAAAAAAATTGGAAAAACCTTAAAGTTCAGCTGAAAAATAAAAAATAATAAATAGGTAATTTTGTATGGAAATCGCAGGAGTAGAATTGTAGGAGTAGTGGTAAAGGTAGGGGTAGGGTAGGGGTAGGGGTAGGGGTAGGGGTAGGGGTAGGGGTAGGAGTAGTTGTTTTCCACGGACGAAGGAAAGTAAATAGCAGGCAAGCCAACGTTTGGGCAGGACAACGTCTGCCGAGTCCGCTAGTTTCATATATTTTTGTATGATAAGTTTAGAAATGTGCTACCTCGATAGCGGGTAACTGAGGGTTATAGGGGATGAAAGTAGGTCCCCTTTCTATTCTGCAACTTTTTTTCCTTGCAGCACTCTTATGACCATATTCATAAACACATTTTAGAAGCATTTTGTTAAAATATGTTTTGTCACTCTCTAACAAACCTGTCTTTACTAATAATAGAAAGAAACAAAACACATTTTAACTAAACTAAAATACCTTAGTTTTTTTATAACAAATTACTATTATTAGCAGTGATTTATTGTCCCTGCTGTTGCGGTAATATCTGAAGTCTTTGGTAGCCAGGACATCACTCCTGTGTGGACACTGGTGACTGATAATATGTACAAGAGACCATTTATGTAAATAATTTCGAAAATCATTCAGGTCTTGTAATGCTAAGTCCACCATTATAACATGAAATATCTTGGCCTATGAAATAACCATCTCTTCTTATTATTTTCCTTTTTTTGACATATATGCAAATAGCTGCTAGCGCTAAAAGTGCTAAAGGCTTAGACTGCCAGCAGGTCCCTGTCAATCAAAGGCTGCTGCATCCCATGTAGTTAGCTTAAGAAGTTTTAAGACTCCTAGTTTTAGGGCAATTAGTATTGAAAAAAAAAACTCAAAATAGCCACTACCATATATAGAGATATATTGCAAACTTATTTCATGGGTTGCTTTACAGCTCCCGAAACTGTGTTACGGTTCCAGGGTACCCAGCGGAAGAGCAAGTCTCCCTCGTTTAGCCGATGGTATTTGTGAGGCTATACCTAACGAGTGCCTAGTTCTGTTGAGATATATTTTTAGCCAGTTAAACCATATATCATCACGCCTTTTATCCCAAATGTGGTAGGCAGGGACAATCAAATGCCATTTGCTATGATCCTGACATACCTGTTTCGCTTCTTTCATATTCATCATACCTTTCATACATACAATCGCCAGTTAACCATATTAAACAGAACAGGTGGCAAGCCTAAAGGTAAATGCTAAAGATATTGCTAAAGGTATAGGTACCGGGACGGTTCTTGAGCGCTCGACGAAAAAGTGGGGGAATGTTTGCACATATGGAGTGCATTATAATTTGTATATTTATATTATGTTCTGGGTTATGCATTGCGCAGATTTGCGCAGCATTGCAAATAGAATAGTATTAGAACTGGCCGTTGAAAGCCATAAGCTGCCATCAGGTTGCTAGGTGACATGTTTGTCAGAGAAAAAGAAAACGTGACTTTAGATAGATATTTTCGTGTGTATATAAATATATTCGTATTTACAGTTTACAAGTGTTTATTTCCTAGTTTCCATCCATTCAGATTAACTTCTACACTCCGCATAATATTGCACATCAACAAATAGTTCCTACACGTGGATCGATAAGCAATTACAAAAAAAACTTACTGTTCCTGTTTTGTAAGAAACCGTACTTGTAATTGTGCTTCATTGTTATCTGGCGCCATTGTTTTCTAATTTAATAGAACTATTTTATGGATGAATTTTAAATAATTATAACAAAAAACACAATGCTCCTGTTTCTCTCCAATGTTTTTATTGAAAATGTCAGTTGGTTGTCAGAGTTGTCAGTCGCTGTGTCAGTCATTGTCATTGATGACAATGTTTTCCCAAAATGTATGGTTATTTTATTATCGGATGTTTCTTATTTTCTTTCTTCAACGCGTCTTTAACTTTACGTTTAGTTTATCTTTACAACAATTTTGGATCATCTTATTTTGCTTTATCAGTAATGGCTCAGTACCGAGTTCTTATCTTATCATAGACAATACTCAATCACAGTATCATAATGTCAATCAAAGTTGTAAACAAAAAGAGAGGTTATAAAAGCGTGCTTGTAAATAGATGTTTTAAATAAATAAAAGTTCTTTTAATTAATGTTATCTTTAAAATGGTAGTTAAAACTGTTGTCAATGATGTCCAGAATAAATATACATTTAGAAGGAAAGGTGGCAAGAGTATTATAGAGAGGAAGCCCATTTTTTCACCTGATGGAGAGTGAGTTATTACATATTATGCTTTTATCCTTTGACTAGCTGTACCTTGCGGTTGCACCTGCATTTATGATTACTGCTCAGCTCCTTTGGGTCGTAGCGTGATGTTATATAACTTATAACCTTCCTCAAAAATTGGGCCATAACATGCAAGTTTTTTTTTAATCCGACTGGTAGTTTTAGAGATTAGCACTTTCAAACAAACAAACTCTTCAGCTTTATTATTAGTATAGATTATATACTTTTTAATTTATTTGCAAATAAAATTACATAAAGTGCAAGTTTATTATATTAATATACTAGCTTTCCTTAGGGGGTGGATTTAAAAAAGGAATATGTCCTTCCCCATGTTCAAGCTTTCTTTGTATCAAATGTCATCAAAATCGGATCAATGGTTTAGCCGTGAAAGTGTAACAGACAGAGTTATTTTCACATTTATAATATTAATATGGATTAACTTATTATATTTTCAGGTTTGTTTTAATTATAGTTGAAAATATAGTTCGAGTACACAGTGTTCAGACAGGAGATTGTGTGCGTATTCTGGAACCTGAAGATACTGATAGTCACTTAATATCAATATATTTTCCTGAAAATGAAGCTCATAACTTATATAGTTGTACTGAATCTGGACAAATCATTATCTGGACATGGGAAAAAGGGGTTGTACTTAGAGATAAGGTAAATAAAGTTTTCTTTGCACAAAGTCTTGGAAATTTATGAAATGAGTGTCAATTGCAATTCTCCATGTTCCGGACACCACTGAGATTTTTTTTTTTATAGAGAAGACAACATGTGCCCTTGCCACGGCCTGTTTATTAATATAACTGAGATATAATATTCCGTGAATTATCATTTCAGGAGTTACATATCTATATCAAAATGTTATACAATATTTTCTGATTGTGTTTGAGTAATAAACATCAAACCTCCACTATTTAGTGTGGATTGAATTCACAGACATAAGCCATAATTTATTATAGACTACGGGAACAATATGATATGCTAGAGGTACATGCTACAGCAGACTTTTTACTTGTTCATAATATTAGTAGGATAGGATTGGATTTGTCTTGTGCCTTGGATTTGTTGACTCTGAAATATGTTGTATATTGTGTACTGCAAAGTCTAGCATGATTGAACAATAAAAAATACACAATTCAATATAAGTATAGTATTAATAAAGTTACTAACATAATATTCCCTTTTTAGGTGCTAAACATAAAATCAGGTTGTGTAATATCAACCTGTGACTTCATAGATAACAATGAGTGTTTCATTACTGGCGCTATAGACGAAAACATTTTTTGTGAGACATATTCTATTAAAACTGGGGGATTGTTAATGGAATACAAAAAAAGATTGTTGCCATTCTGTGGTAGTATAAGTGTGGCTATAGGATGGTGTGAAGAAAATAGATTTGTTGCCATCAGTAATGGCAGCCCATCAGTTTTGGTCTATGAATTAAGTAATCCTCGAAAGAATGCAGTGTAAGTATCAGTAACTATGGTCAATTGATTTGATCTTGAATATTATACTTTATTTATTATATGAATAGGTATGTGACACTTTATTTGGTTTTTTTTACTTTAGAGATGTGCACTACAGGAATTGAAAGTGCTATTGATTATTTCTTAGAACAAATTATAATCAATTATAATCTAATATATATTTTCTTTATTTTTAACTTTGATATGATGTCAGAATAAGAATTTAATTATGGGATTATGTATATATTATATGTTTAAGGGCCCTATATTCATAATTTGTATGGAGATATTACTATTCACAATTTCTCTGTAAATACTCCACCTGTGTCACTGTAATTTAGCGTATAGGTACTTATTGAATATTAAGTGAAATAGTCGTTATTTTTTAAATTGGATTTATATAATAGGAAATATGGGTGGTAGAATAAAGGATTATTCTGCCCCTGCTGTCTCTTTCATAATCTATCACAAAACTCTAAATTTTATTTTAAAGCGCTGTTATACCATTATTCTTCAATTATATATTTCGCTTTGAAAATTTAAAAAAAAAATTATGATTTCATAATTTGGCAAAAATAATAAAATAATTATTATTTTAAATTTTCAATAAGCTACCAAAAAATTCGATATATATAATTGAAGGGTAATGAATGGTAAAACAGTGCTTTAAAAAAAATAGAGTTTTGTGATAGATTATGAAAGAGACAGCAGGGGCAAAGTTAAACCACCCATATTTCCTATTCAATAAAACCCATTGAAAAAATAAGAGCTATTTCACATAGATATATTGAATAAGTAACTATATTCTAAATTATAGTGACACAGGTGGATTATTTACAGAGAAATTGGGAATAGTTTTTCCCAGAAAAATTCCCAGTAGAGGACCCTTAAAAATTAAAATACTTATTATGTTCTTATTTTTACTTATTTAAAGTCATATACATTTTTAAGTAAAGTCAAACAAACAATCTCTTCAGCTTTATTATTAGTGTATATATAAATAGATATAGAAATATAATCTATTTTTAGAATGACGTACCTACTCCCTTGCTTTATAATTTTACAGAATTTTGAACCACAATAAACTTCGTGTTTTGTCCGTGGCTGCTCACAATGAACATAGTTGTATTGTCTTGTCTGACACTCTCGGCAGAGCTACAATATTGAGGGGAAACTTATACAAACCACACTCACTGGCGAGAGAAGTACTACATTGGCATTTTCTACCATTGATCACAGCCACCTTCACTACTCAAGGTTGGTATTATTTTATGGTTAAATTAAATGTTATTAAAAAGGTGAAATGGGACAACTATTGCACCATTATTTTTGTTAAAAAATATTATGAACAAATTAAAGTCTAGAACTGAATTATGGCATAATTAAATGCATGTGGTTAAAAGCGTGTAGGTTTGATTCATTTGGTTTTTTAAAATAAATAGTGATATACAGGTTGGCATAAAAGTCTTCTTCTTCTTCTTCTTTTTTATTATGGCTCCACCAATGTTCATCGGTGATTTGCCAATGTCAAGTATTATAGCCTTTATAGTGTATATAGCCGGTAAATCGGTATTTAAGATAATCCCGCCGACCGCGATATGTCTTATTAATCACTGATTAATCACAACCATCACAGCGCGAACAGGATTAAACTGGATTCCACATCACGCCACGACGAAAACGCGTGCGTATGTCGCCATGACCGGATGTGGAATCGGCATAAAAGTCTAGAAATGGAACAAATTGTTTGGTTGTTGGCAACATTGTCAAAATGTTTGTGTTTGTTTGACAGGGGTCAATGTTAGCTTACTTTGACAAACTTGATACTTGCGCCTTAGTTGGACTTGTTCGAAATGAGGAGTTCAAAATATCTTCAACACCAGGGGAGCACAAACAAGGTCACCACAAAAAAGAGATCTACAACTTTGTACAAAATAAAATTGCTGCATTGTTATTAAAATTTCTAATATGTATAATGGTCTTTAGTGTGTCCATTAATATTAGTAGGGTTCTTGTCCAATCAAATACAATTCTACTTAGTTATTAATTTATTAAAGAAATTAATTAAAAGTATTAAAACTAGGGGAAGCCATATGAACAACATAGTGGTGGGCAACTCTATTATTTTCTAAATTTTTTTTGCCAAGCTGTACTGTACATAATCTGACTATAAAGATACTATACATTATGTCCCAAAAGTACCCGAAATTGCAAATAAAACACAAAGAGTAATTTTAATCATCCAAATTTATTTTGTCCCCTTCAAAGTAATTCCCATTAGAGGCAATACACTTACGCCAGCGCTTCAACCAGTCCTCGAAACACTTTTCCCTACTCCGAAATCAAGATGGCTTTTAACGCCTTCGTCGCAGTTTCTTTCACCGCCTCTATGGTGAGAAGGCGCCTGCGGAGCGATTTTCGTTGGAATTCATTGGAAAAAGTTACGAATAATCATGGCTGTGTGAGCCAGCGCCTTATCGTAGTGCAAAATCCATGAGCATTCCACTCACAAATCTGGGGGGTGAACATATATTTGACGTGACATCTTTCATGTCGACCGAAAGGCCAAAAACGTGTATATCCGTACAAGAGCCAGCCACGGAATGCACGTCTCGGCGTTCCAACTCTACAATGTGCGGGCAAGTTCTGTGTACTTGTCTTTGCCCGATCCAGAAAATTTGCTCGGCATTCTAGTGTTGGACAATCTCGGACCGTGCATGGCTGTCTCTTGTACAGACATAAACGTTTTTGGCCTTTCGGTCGACACGAAAGATGTCACGTCAAATATATGCTCACCCCCGGATAGCATCGCGCAAACGCCTCATCACTTCAAGGTCTGGTTCACAAGTTGAAAAGCGTGTTTATTTTTGCTACTGAGAGTTAAAATACGTGTGATAGCTCATTGGATAGCTAATCACCTCTAGAAAAATGTGCAGAAGTTTCAAACCCGCAAATAAACAATTGCAAAAGTTATTAACAATTAAAAAATCCCAAAAAAGGGGGGTCTATATTTTTGCAAATAACTCAAAAACTATTAATGTCAGAGAAGTTTCAAAAATATATACTTAAAGAGGAGGAAATTTCCAAAAAAAATTCAACTCGTGGAACTTTATCTCTATTATTTATAAATAGAACTCCGCGCGGTCGGCGCTGTGCCGTTACGCTTTCTTAAAACCGGCCGCTACAACTAACAATTATATTTTACCCTATAAAATAAAAAAATAAAAAATCTGAATAAAAAATGGTATCATGGTACATGAAGGGAAAAAAATACACAGATTTTTTATAAAATGAGGCCTATTGTTAATTAACTAATTCTTTTGGAGTTCTCGTTTACATTCTAACATTATTAAACTAAAGCTCCTAAAATTATTACGCTTCTTGGAGACCTTTTCAAAACTATACTTAACAAGATTATTAACTTGCAGTATTTTTAATTATTATAATATTTAATTTAAACCGTTTTACAGTATTCCAGTGTACCCACCGGAAGACCAAGTCTCATAGAGCGCTAGAGCTTGAATATTTAATTGTGCTACTTAATACTGTCACTATCTTGTGCTATTTTAAGCTGAAATGTTTCTAAGGAAAACCCTTTATAACAGACAATATTTTATATATTTTCAGGAAGTTACCTATTGACAGGTGGATTGGAAAATGTATTGGTGAAATGGTCCATTGGTAATTTGTCTAACAAAGCTAATGACAGGCAGTTCATACCTCGACTACCAGGAAATATTAAGTATATTACCACAAGTCCCTCACATATTATCTTAACATTGTCCAATAACAGTAAGTGCTTTGTATGTATCAGGTATTTTTACTGCCAAAAATTTGAAACAAATTGGAATTGATAAAGCGCGCTTAGTCTAAAGTTGCTTGGAGGTTTGGAAGTAGTAGCCTTTGAATCGGTTCAATATATTACACATCTGTCGTCTTTTAGTGATATTTTTATTTGAAACTGATTTTGGTGACTGGAATTTGTATATGCTCTTTTGTTCCTTAAAACTACTGAACTTATGAGCCCAATAAATTTAATTGTCTTTCATCTCCTTCTATCATATTGAATGACAGTTTTGTTAAAGAGTGACAAAACATTATAACTGGACTATGTTCAATAAGAGTATAAAGATATAGGTGATGCTTTCTCCAAATGGCGGACCGCCGACTTATGTTGTCCAGACCTTAACAAAACAATACATTTTAAAAGAACTATATATTCCTTATCAAAAAATTAAAATCATAGTCTAGACTCTAACATACAATACAATTTTATCCTAGTATTTCTAATATTTATTGACAATCATACAACAACAGTGTAGCCAACAATATAAACTGAAGGGCACATTTTCTTGCAGCTGTTGTGATAGCAAATGCACAACTGAGGGTAGTTTCAACAATACTAGAATGTGGCGGTCTATCTCCGGCTGTGCGCGTTCTGGGCTCAGCACTAATGTACCATCGAGGGTTGGGAGCGCTACTACTGGGTGGAAGGACGGGGCATCTTCAGTTATACTCTACCAATAGTGACAAGGTTCTTTATAATGTAAGTGTATAAAAGATTTATTGTGCATAATAAATAATAATGTTACGTTCCCCATTGCGCTGGACCGACCAAATAAAGTCATTGACCTAACACGTCCTTGGAAAGTGCAAGGAAGGCCTCATCGAAAGAGACTTGGCTCAAGGTTGTGCGTCACGCTTTAGACCGCCATGATTGACCATGACTGCTCTGTCAAGAGCTCTACGACTGAGAAGAAAAGAAATATGTTATTGAATAGATGCTGCCCATGTCTTCGGCCATTATATTTTGACATGACAACTGCTGATCAATAACATAGCCGTATGTGGGCAATACATTACCATCGAGGGTTTACTTACATTTTACCAATTTAAGATATACATACGAAACAAAGATTAGATTATGACCGCTAAACGTTTCAGAGCCCATTATGGACAAAAATTCAGATCAGACAGACAGCAACATTTTTAAAATCAGAGTGTAGGTAAATATCATAGACACTTAAATTTTATTTATTTGTGTAGATTAGTAGAGTTACATCAGTTCATAGGTCAACGTAAGTCATTTAAAAAAACTAAAAATTGCAATGATACCCTGTGCTCCAAAAACAAACATAAACGTATGCTTGCGAATATGTCACGTATTGGCTCTACTATTTCTAAATATCTACTTATTTCTTTAATATTTCGAATTTCAGATCGATATAACACAATTAAATAACTTACCTTGCTCCCGGTTCAACCTTTTGCCATTAAACACAGAAGTAACTTGCGCCGCTATAAGTGCCAACGGTAGCAGCTTAGTCACCTCGGAGTACAGAAACGACGGCGTCATATACACAGAAGAAAAACTCAAATTCTGGACCGCAAACAAACAGAGCGTGTCGCCTTTTAATTTAAACACATGCGTCAATCTATCGCACGGTGGATGTAACGTTATCAGTTTAGCTCTTGATAATTTAGGCAATTTCTGCGTCTCCGCTGGCGGTGACCGAAAGTTCAGAATTTGGAAAAAGGAAATCTCTAAGGACGCTGAGAGAAAGAAAATTTCCTGGGCCTGTCTAACCGCTTGCTATTACTCATCCGGCATCGGTACGTCTTTATCCCATAATATATTGAACAAATTCAAAAGTACGGATTATCAACCGGTGTCTAACAATTGCTATCCATATATGGTGGAATACAAGAATCCTGACATAGTTGAGCAACTAATGAATATTAGGAAAGAAAATTCTTTGGTTAAGAGAAGTGAAGTGAATTCCGGAGTGATGAAGGATGAAAAGTATGATATGGCCGGAGTAGCGATTTCGCAAGATGGGTCGTTGATAGCAGCTTGGTTTGGTTGCAAATTGACATTGTGGGATTCGCATTCGTGTAGTCTTCGAACGACATTGTCTCACGTGGCTTTGCGGCCGACCGGTGAAGATGTTCGTTTTGGCAACGATGACGCTGCCCATTATGTAAGTATATTAAAATGTTCTTGTATTTATTGAAATAAGACTTTTCAACGACTTTTGTTAAAGGCCTCTAATACAAGATATACTTTTTATGTCCTTGTTGTATGCTGTTATTATTCTCAAATGCACTAAACTACGACCGCTTTATTATTTTTACTTGAATACACAATTCTTACCTTCGCTATTTTGCTCTCTATAAAATCTGGGACAGATGGAAATGATTATTTCAACAACCAACCACTATTTAAATAAAATAAAAGAAATTGTTACATTTTTAGCTGGTATGTACAACTAAAAGCTGCTTGGCTGTTTGGAGTTTATTATCTTTATCAGTTAAATGGATAGTACAGATGAACCCCTCTTGTCTAACGGCAGATCCGTTCTCTAACAAAATGGCTGTCGTCACAATCAACAATGATGGTGAGTTTTATATTATAACTAGTATGTTGTGTAGTGCGCGAGTTGCAAGTACTTCTCGAGATAAAAAACACAAAAAAAATAAGGGGGGCGAAAAAGGGGGTTTCGGATTTTTCTGGTACTCACTGGAACCCCCTCTATACGATCCCACCAAAAGTTTCCCCCCATCACAACTCTTTCTGGGAGAACATTTCTGTCAGTCAGTGAGTGAGTGGTAATCGAGCTTTATATAATATAATAACTATTATTTATTTATTCCAACTGTAGCTAGAATGAATTTTCGTATTGTATTATGTAACTTGCTACGCTATTGTTGTGCTTGAAACTGGTACATACATTCATTCAGTTCGTGGAGTATCATTAAATTTTCTTTAAGTAGTTAACAGTGCATTATTTAGTCTCGCAAAGTGGTGTATTAATTCATATGGTTTTTTTTTAATCGCTGCACTAATAGTAAAAATAGACTAGTGATATCTACAGATCATGTTGGAAATGAAAACTCAACGTCAGGGTGCGGAGGGTTGTCGATGGCTGCTAATGATGATGTCGATGTTTGTTTGCAGTGTTTATATTTACACCACATAGTCCAGAGCCCATTTTGAACAAAACATGTTTGCTGGATCCGAAGACTGGTGTTTTTAAATATTGTACCTTTGGAGCAGCCTCAGACGACGATATTAGACTTTATATGATGAGAAATGATTCCGTAAGTAAAGTTTAAGTTTTCTCAGATTAATAAAAAAATAAATTAAAATATAACTCTCATTTTGTTTCTAACATTTTTCTCTTTACACCCGGTAGACAAACTTTCGCGCGGCATCTGATCTAGTCTAGATTATAAAAAAGTTGTGGCAAACAAATTTATGTATCTCATTTTAAAAACTTAATCTCCAGGAAATATATTGTTTGGAGCCGCAGAAAGCAAATCGTGGTCGATTAGAAATAGTCACCAAGAAGAATACACCTAAATCTAACTTCAGTATACTAATAGCCGAACAGCAACTGTCAGACGTTCAAGTGCCACAAGTTAATACGGATGACAAGGATAATATTGAAGGAACAAATATTGTTACACAGGTAATAAATATTAATATTTATATTCAATGTTTGGAAAACCGTTTAAATGTGAACAAATAAGACAAACTAACCGACAAAGTTTCAGTTTTATATATACACCGTATTGCCAAGTCACATATTTAATTATTAAAAGAATATTGTAATGTAAAAAAAATGTTTGTGGTTTAAAAAAAGGGAAATAAAAAGCACCCGAAATGGAAGAATATGCCTGATAAGATATATTTTATTTTTCTATATATATATAATTTCAATGAGATGAAAGACCCTCTTAAGGAGTGAGCAAATGTATGTTAAAAAGGTACTAAAAAATACGTTTATGTTATGAAAACCAAAAGATTTATTTAGACGATAATATTTATGAGGTTACATCTGTTGAAATATTTTGAGAACTAAGAGCCTCTTAGTACAAGCAGTTAATCGTTCGTCTGACCTTTTGTGCACTGCTTTACGGCTCTAATCGACACTTCACTTCTCTAAAAATACTTTATTATTTTGTTTTAGCTGTTCTCTGGTGCACCACATATGATGCCTCCAGTCAGTCATCTGTGTTCGACATTCCTGGAACAGTTATCTGGCAAGAAACAATTGGTAGAACAAGATGATGAAGACGATGTGTATGATCAAAATAATATAAACGATGACAGTGATACATCGTGAAGTCGTTTTAGGAGTATGTAATAAGTGACTTGACCCGTTCTAGAATTTATTAAACGATCATGAAAATATTTTATGATGTAATTTTGGAATATTTCACTTATTCACCTACATTATTTTTAGATGCTTAAAAAGTATTAAAACTCGTTCAAATATAAAGGTAATCAGGTATCTTTGAGACTCGAGACGGGATGAGTGAAATAATCAGTAACATATCTTTTTGTAAAATTTATCCAAAAACTATTTTTATATATATTTAAATTTTCATATATAATAGTTGCCACTAATTTTCGTTGCACATCTAGCAGTGATTGAATAGGGAAAATAAATAATTCGTGAAGTTGAGAGAAGGAAATGGGCAAAAAATTATAATTTATTTTAACAAAAATGTACACACAAAATCTATTTATTCACAGTTCGACGTGTTAAGATATTTTTAGCGACCACTCTTGTAGTTACATAACTCCAGTCCCGTTTGGGGGTAAATTTGTTTTCTTCCAATTTCCTCGAACCAAACTTCAAATGCCACATATCGGTCTCCGTGTCTTTCTGGCTGTATATATCGCAGAAAGGACGAACTAATAAAATGTAAATCAATTCCACGAAGCTCAAAATGCTCGCACCAAGAAATAATCCACCTGTACCTCCAGTCGATACTGCAAATAGGTAACGATTAATAATATTATTATTTAGGTCAAAAAATTAATAATTTCAAATTCCACAACAACGTTTAATCAACCAATAAACGGGCATAAGTAAATAGGTACATTACATTTACAATTTTTTACTGCTCCTGGAACCGTTTTACCATGTGCAGCCCCAGGATACCCAGACAGTTTTCTTGCTTACATCACTTGCATGCCATATTTGATTTTAATTTAATACTAGTTTATTAGTACACCAATAGTGTAACATTACCAGCTTTGTATTTCACTTGACATTATAGTAAAATTATCACATTTATTTCGATTTTGAAAGGTGTTCCCTTTAATTCAAAGGACTTACCTACTAAATCAAGCACATCTCTAACAACATTTCTCCTATATCTTTCACTTGGTAACATCGACAGTTCTATTTGGACAGTAGCATACTCTTCTGATGTGGTTACTTTAAAATCCTTTACAACAGATATCTCCGCCTCCGTGCATGACGGCAAACAATCACAATACAAGCCTGGTCGGCTGGACCAGCTGGCTTTGAGTACCTGTTGATTTTAATAAAGTTTGGCATCGTATTAAAGGCTCATGAAATCGAGAACATTAGCAAATTTGGTAAAATATGGAGACATGCGTATACTTTTAATTTGTTCGGCGAGAAGTGCCTATGTTAGTTTTAGTCACCTTTTTGTCAATTTTTGTCTCTAAAATATATTTAAATCAATGTAGCATAATACATATACTCACGCCTGTATTGCAGAGGGGTAGGTAGTAAAAGAGAATAAAAAACATGTATTTATTATAGGTACCTAGTATATAGATACTCGTAGAAGTTGGTATTAATTTTTAAATCACAGACAGACATTTCAATATTATTTATTTGTATAGTATAGATTCTATATTTCCATAAAAGGTGAACTTACTGACAAATCATTCAAATGATCATTGAGACAAATAATTCCCTCCACATCACATTTATGTCGTTCCGTTACATTTGGCATGAAAAAATTGGTGCAGTTACACAAGCTTAACTGAGCCTCTTTCCTGCATTGTACTGTGCACGCACTGTATGAGTAGTGACGGTACACTTCTAAGGAATTCTCGTCTGTGTAACGACATTTACGTTTAACTGGCGATATAAGTCTTGCGCCTGCGTCATTTTCTATGTTGCGTATGCTGATGTAACGCCTGAAAGGTGAAATTTGAAAAAATTGGTAGGTTGTAAATACCCCCCTTATTAATAAACGCTGTACAAAGTATAAAGTTCATTAGTACCTATAGGGGGTTAGCAAATAAAAACCTACCTGTGGAAAACTTCTGGTCCCACTGTAAGAACGTCTGATCCAAGGGTGGTGACAGAGGGGACCTCTTCTTCATTTAGTACATAGACCTTAAAAATAACAAAGTTATGCCTATTTATTATAGTGCTCTAAAATATTTTAAAGTTTATTTATTCCTATATAATTGTCGTAAAATTATTCATAACTAATTTTTGACCGCGGTTTTTTACCTACTTATTCCGTTATGCCTGGTAAAAAATATCAACTTTGGATTGCTATTAGCAAGATATATTTTTTTTATTTGTTAAGAAGATTTTTCAAAAGCGTTGGTGAAAGATATAGTGCACATTTTATAGAGCATTTATAGTAAATATTTTTTTATTATTAGTTTATTAGATATAATATACCTAAATAGGTATAGATTATTAGATACGAGAAAAAAGGCAAAAGATTTTTTTTATATCTGTAATATCGAAATTCAAAACCAAAATAACGAAGAAAATTTCAAAATAATATAAGACTATTGTATCGAGACACGCGAAGTCTAAGTAGGTACAACACTAGTGAAAACCACATCCAAAATAGGTCAGGCATTGTGAAACTTGTGGAAACGCACAGACAGAGAGACAAACAGTCAAACAAAACAAAAAAGTATTTTACGATATTATAAATTAGGCCAAAACTCACATTTCCTGTGACCATAACATTGAACTTGATAGCACCTGGTCCAGTCGTCCTATTACTTACCATGGGCAATTTTGGTGCCCAATGTTTCCTGTAATAATTTTAAAAAGCTAGTTATTGTCGATATCCTAACATGTAACTTCAATATCCATGAATGCACACAACTTCACTTGAATTTTACCTACCAAGCCGTTTAATGTATTTTAAAAATCTAATCAAACATTCCACTAAACACTAATCATTAGAATAACTTTATAAAGGCGGTTGAATACCTTAAAGGGGAGATGCTTGGGTTATCTTTCCGTCAGCTTTCAAACAATAAGCCGCTTTAAAATCGGTTCAGCCGTCTTGGAGCTGCCGTGCAGAATGGCACAGACACAGCCTTATACGGCCAGCCCTTGAGAAGGACTGTTAGGAATTAACAAGATAAAAATAATAGCCAAGTAAAATTGGGGGCGCCAAAGCTAAAATAATTTATTTACGTTAATGAGATGACAGTCAGAGTATAACCTGGTCTGTAGAGTATTGATCGCGTAGCAAGTTCCAAGTTCGGTGTCCATTGGCTGAAAATATTTGCAGCAGTTAAACTCCACACCGTTCCAGGAACAATTCGCTAGAGTATCTTGACACGAACTACGAACCTTGTAAACAAACATAAATCTATACAAACAAATATTTTTTTTCTGATATCTAAGTGTATTCATTCATTAATAAAAATAACTAGATTTTTTTTATTTACTTAATTTTTGTCTGTATGAATCATTTACAAAATTTGGCTGAATTAATTTTGATGAAACTTTCAGGAATAATAGGATGTAGTGAGCTTATTGATATTTATTATACTTTAACGATTTCTTTTATAGAGCCTAACTTGTTAACTTCCTAATCTTGTTTACGGCTTTTTTAAAACTGTAGAGTGTAGGTTAAGTGTATTGTAACCTATTAGTATCTAGGTACGGACAATTTATCTCACCATATTAGCGTAGTATGTGATATTAGTTTTCACACAATCTGGTAGAGCATTTTCCAAGCCACAAAATTGGGAAGTATAATATGTAATTCCTTTGAAGTATGCTAGTTCTTTTAAAACTTCCTCCATGTTGAAGTCATGGTCTTCACCCCATAATCTAGAAATGATTTTTACTTTACTTAAGGCGAGGAGAGTCCCCTGTGTTCAGTGTTGAGAATGGTATAGAGAAAAACTGTCGAGCGCCATGGATGACATTTATATAAGAAAATTGTGAACCTAATCAAAAATCTAGTTTTTAAGGCCAATATTCATATTTACTAAAACCTTTGCATGTTTCTTTCTAAATTAATATAAAGCTTTTGTCAATTCTGTATTCCCTTTTTGAGCATATTTTCTTTTCAAGTTTATCACATTTGAAGAAATGTCATGGATTGTGGTTGATATGGCCTTAACTTTGTTACGTATCTTCATTGTTTTTATAGCGTTTCTTATAATTTAATAAGTAATTAACCTAACGATGCCTAATAATGCTAAAAGGCACTAGGCACCAACTTTAACTCAGTGACAAAGAACATAACTTACTCATCAGATACTTCTTCAATTCGTCTCGTATTATCATTTTCGCAAACCGCAACTGAAGGAAAATGTGTGTCCCAATCTTTGTACGTGGTCTCCACCACAAATGAAATGGCGTTATTTTGGAAAGCTTCGTACTGAGCTTGAATCAATAAAGATGAACCGTACCATGAAAGGGTTACAAAAATTAACCAAAATATCCTGTAAATAAAAATACTTATCTTGATATTTCAACCAAAAAATTGCCATAGAAAAACTTGAAAAGTTTTGTATTCAGATCCTACCAATCCAGTTTTACTGTGTATGAATCTGAATCACCATTAAAAGCAAAATGTTGTCACCTTCGTTGGTAAATGTTACAAATGTATACTAATAATAAAGCTGAAGAGTTTGTTTAAAAGTGCTAATCTCTAGAACTACCAGTCGGATTTGAAAAAATATTTTTGTATTTAATAGCCCAATTCTTAACATATAATATAACATCACGCTACGACCCAAAGGGACGGAGCAGTAACTATGACCGCGGGTGCAACCGCAAGGCACAGCTAGTATGAAATATTCCCGTTTTAATAGAAAATATCATAACGCCTTTTAGGCAGACATAATCGAATCCCATTTGCTACGATCCTGACTTACATCCTTTGCTTCTCTTCATCACATCTTTTATGGATCCTTTCATTGTGAACGGTGCGAACTTTTTTACCTTTCAGTCCAATGTCTTTGAGAATCAGCTATAAATCGAAAACCGTGTATTGATGTTGTATCTGGTATACTTTTGATGCCTTTCCACCAAATTAGGTAATAATTTTTAACTGTCTCTTTAGAGAAAAACATAGTTTTCGTATTCAGATACCCATACCTAATCTAATTAATATTCTGGTAGAGGGCATATTAGGTAAAGCTCTTTTATACTGCCATTTTATATCATGAATAGTTAATGTTTTCGTGTCATGCGTGAATTCTGTTTTGGATCACAAACAAAAACATGATTGCTTCTACTCCGTGAGAAATGACAAATGTTCATTTACGAGTAAATATCTAGATTTAATCTCGTGTTTGGAAATTTTTCGTAATTGCTTTTTGTGGAAACATAATTGAAACTAAACACCCTATGAAACATATATAAAATAAAATAACCATTTATTTTAATACTTTATTGTTTTCACTTTGAGTATTTCCCATAAGTTCATTCCAATATAAAGTCTGGTGCGGTTGATTTCTTACACGACGTCTTTCCTTCATCTCTCTTGATAACTTCACAGTAAAGTAATAGAGGAATTCAAGAACGCTGACGAAGCTAAACCCGGTGACAATACCGCATGTAGATCCTATGTTACCTGCAAAAATATACTTTATTGGTTATTTGGTTTCACCCACCTGGAAATCATAAATGGAAGAAGCACCTCCCCGTCTCGAATAATCATCATATGGCCTTCTTATACCTTGCGGTGTGACCAGAGACATCTTCACTTTCAGCGTTGTCCGTTTTAAATTTATTTCAACGATCGTTGGTTTTAAACAGAAATTCTGCCACTGTCAGTTCTTAAATACAAGTACCTAGGTAGGTAAATAAATAAGTATCTATTATTATCAAAAGAAGTGTGGCTTTTTTCGGTGGTTTACGTTGGTCTCCGACGCATGAGAAGTTGATTAAAGCTCTCATTCTACAAAAAATGGTGCCTAGAAAACTTTGACTCGAGTTAGGATTGATTATGCCATAGTAGAAATAGAAACATACTGAACAAATCGAACCACTTCATTATAACATTTTGTTCGTAATTATCCGCTACCTCTTTCTCATGTCTGATGTGAACTATTGAGGTTCCTGTAAAGTTGACACCTTCTCTGAAAATATAAGAGAGGAAACATTAATTCCTCTACCAAACATCTAAAACTTTCGAAATAAAACCTCGTTTCCTGAGCAGTCGTTGTCAAGCAAACGGCCTGGTTGCCATCGGTTTCCATATACAAATAAACAAAAACGTTTGTCACTTAGACATTTTACTCACCACAACAGTCAAACAAAAATGAAGTGCTGGAGCCTATTTCAAAACAACAAAGACAATAATAAAATACCTATGCCGTTTTATACACTCCCCAAAATATATTATTGAAGATAATGGCAGAAGCTGCGAAAAATGATTTGCAGAACTCCGACTTCGAAGTATTTGGTAAAGTGCAAGGGGTGTATTTCCGAAAGCATACCCAGAGAAGAGCCTCGGAACTTGGTTTAAAAGGTTGGGTAATGAACACTGCTCAAGGAACCGTCGTTGGACAAATACAGGGACCAAATAATGCTATCGATCAAATGAAAATGTGGTTGCAAAAAGTCGGAAGTCCAAAATCTAGAATCGATAAAGCCAATTTCAAGAACGAGCAACCAATAAACATGTCTGCGTTTAGAACATTTGCCATTCGTCGATAAAGTAACTACTTGTCTGAGTAACGTAACATTATTTTAAAATAAAGCACCTAATTCTAAATTTTTACATTGTTTTATCATTTCATGTCATTCAATATCACCGCATTAATTGATTTGTTTTGTTGTCAGCCAGTTTGAGTGCTAGAGTGGGGATAACGTCCATACAAATATGGTTATAATAAATAACCTTAACATGGGTATGGAATAAATGCAGTGGAAATGCATAGGTAGTCTTTTAACTCAAAATATGATTCCTTAGCATAAGACCGACGTAATCATAGTGAAGAGGGACGATGACGATGCAGAAATAGTTTAAATTAATATGTGTTTTCAAGGTGTTGAGGATCGGCCAAATTTTCCTATGCTTTACTCTATAGCCAAAGTCCTGGAAAAAGGCCTTGAACTGACTTATCATGAGGTAGGTATCCTAAAGATTAAAATAGAAGTTTCCTTTTGGATTTACAGCCTCACTAGAACCACCAGTAGTACTGCTTGGTGGTACTACTGGGAACAATCGATATTTTTCCTATTACCATCTCAAATACCATTAGATGTATAGCAATGGGTACGGTGAATCTGAAGGGCAATACAAAAATCTTCTCTTATTATGATTATAATTTTACTTACAGCCACTCATCCCTGATTTTGTCCGGGACCTTGTTTAGATATTCTGGGTAAATATCAACATTATCGAATTCAAATGAATATGCTGTTTTCGAACAAGTTGGGTAACACATTGGACATCTTATACCACCGCCAGCTAATTCAAGCTCTAATTCTGGTGGAGGATCATTCACTTCTGGTCGAATAGTAATTGATTGTGCTGTAAAATACAATTGTGTAAGTACCTAAGTTATAAAATGAGCAATTCTTGGTTCGACACTGTAAACAGATTTCTGACTTATATTAATGGTAGTGGGTGACTGGTGACAACTGTGGGTAACAATGTCCTCGTTAGGTTCATAGCTTATCGCTGTATCCATGGGATTATAGGGCTCTACCCTGTCGCTACCTAAAGAATGACGTTGAGATTATATACTTTTTGACATAAATGCCGAACGGAGTACATATTTAAGAGATTAGTAGTACTTAGTGGTAGGGGCCGTCGGTCCCAGTCTGGGGAAGTACAACCGCTCATCGTTGAAAATGCCGTCAAGTGATACATAGTACCTATCGCATTCCAGTTTAGATGATGGGTATCCACATATAACCGATATTTACTTACCCTGAGTCGAACAACTGTACCTACTAGCCAAACACAGTTCAATTGACTTGGCTAGTGACATTGTCTTATAAATAAGTCGGCATAGTGGAAGTGCCAAATATAGGATTGTTTGTCACCTTCATTTATGGTCTGCCATAGCCACTTTCCACCAAGCCGGTGGCAAGTCTCATGTCGTACTATCTATATCCTCTTTTATTCTGAGATGTTCATGAATACTCACTATTCCTTTCTTTAGCATGAGTCAAACTTTCTCACGATTTTAACTTTTTGAATAACCATGAGAAGACCCAAGGGATCCACGGATAATACTCACTATTTCACATATCATAGTAAGAAGTTTAGATCCAAAACTTACGAAAATATGCATTCAAACATGGTATATCTCTAACATCACATGTCTTATCAGAAGTCAATTTAGGCATGTTAAATGGTACACATTTGCACATTTCTAGTAAAAAAGATGTCCGACATTTCAGCATACAGTCGCTATGAGTGTAGAATGGTAAATATACAGATTCATCATAAAAAAGGCATCCCCTGGTATGAACAGCAACATGCTGTATATCTCTGGACGCGTCGGTTAGACTTGAAGAGATGGATACGGACATCTGAAATGTACATAGTTATATGGAGATGAGTTCAGACTAAGGATAGTTAGGTAAGAGGCTTTTGCTTTAAAAAATATAAAAGGTAAGAAGGATCTTCCACTGGCTATCCTGAGCGTGCCTGTGCGAGGCCCACTTGGGAACCGGCACTCACCAAATAAATTACAAGAAAAAAATATTTGTCTGTCTTTCTGAACGATTTTGACAAGTTCAACAGTAAACGTAAGTATCACTACTAGCGACCCCGCCCTCGGCTTCGCACAAGTACAATATGGGTTTACAACAATTTGAATACCTACATAAATACGCTTATAACTACTTATTGATTAGATATAGATACTGTGGTATTTTTTGTAGATGATTTTATTCTACACAATTCTTTCTTACATCATTTTGTTATATCTCTGACGGATTAGACAGCATACGTCATGAAAACTGGGGCTAACTTTTTCCCCGGCTGAATTCACTTATACTGTTAATGTAATGCTCAGCTCCTAAACATGATAGGTCCATGTTTAATCCCTTCCCGATGAATCAGAATCTAATAGTGAAAACCGCAACAAATTCCGTTCAGTTAGTTTTTCCGTGAAAAGGGCACAGAGTGACAGACTGACAGACAGACGCCGCGGGGACTTTGTTTTATAAATATAATATGATTGATGTATGATTTCGTAAGATCCACAAAATCGCTAAGTCCACATCTGAAAAGCCGCAACAACGCTGATAAAAAGCGTGCAAAGAACAATATTGTAACGAATAGGTACTTAAATCGCACAAATAAATACCTAAACACATCAAGGTCGATAGACGTCTCTAGAAACATCCAGAGAGAATCAAGTACAAACGAAAATGGACCGTATATGCCTAGCCATAGGTACCAAAATCGGGCGCGGTCTGTGTGTAGGTATTTGGCACCGAGCCGCATCGAGACGCGTCTACAACTCTGTACAACAATCTCGGCGTTTCTCGAATGTTCGGAGGGCAATATAAACAGAGGATCGTCGCCGGGAGGACACAGTGCGAATCAGAGCGATCAAAGCGAAACAGTGAAGTGGAATTTAGTGCGACTAAGTGTTATTTTAGTGTTTTCATTTATGTAACTGTATTTTTGTGGTGTTAAGTTAAGTTTGTTTATTTAATCGGTATTTTAAATCTCTTCGAACCCCAGCTCGTAACAAATTGGTGTCAGGAGTGTGGGATTCAAAAATGCCGATTACACCACGTGACTCGTCGTCATCACGGCGACCCAAAACACGACAAACTACTGCTGGACATCACGGCGAGGAGGTCGACGAGGCTGCTGCTGCTGGAGCCGCTGCTGGTGCTGCTGGGAATGCTGCTGGTGGTGCCGGAGCTGCTGCTGCTGCTGCTGGGACTGCTGCTGTTGGTGCTGGAGCTGCTGCTGGAGTTGATACGGGTGCTGCGGGCTCTGCGGGTGCTCCCCAGGCATTCAATATGGGGATGCTGGTTCGGCTGATGGAGGAGCAGGCCCGACGTCAGGAGGAGCAGGCTCGACGACAGGAGGAGCAGGCTCGACGACAGGAGGAGCAGGCCCGACGACAGGAGGAGCAGGCCCGACGACAGGAGGAGCAGACTCGGCAGCTATTGCAGGAGCAGGCCAGGCGTCAGGAGAAGCAGACTCGGCACCTATTGGAGGAGCAGGCAAGGCGTCAGGAGGAGCAGGCAAGGCGTCAGGAGGAGCAGGCCAGGCGTCAGGAGGAGCAGACTCGGCAGCTATTGGAGGAGCAGGCCCGACGTCAAGAGGAGCAGTCTGCTAACCTTAAGGAGCTGCTTTCAGAATCACTAAGAAAGGTGACTATGGAGGTGAAGCAGCTACAGAGGGTTACAGACATGCACGAGGAGAGAATCGAAGACCTCGACATCCGGTACGAAGACCTCAAACAGCACTATAAGGATCTCCATAAGGAAATACAGACAAGGATGAGCGGAGAACAGGATACAAGACTTAACGACCGCTACGGAGAGTTGGAGGCACGACTTGACAGCCAATGCGAGAGGCTTCAGAATGAAGTGAGAAAACTGAAGCTGTCCGCTCCTGTTTCTGGAGGCGCCATCGTCTCTGGCCCCCGAGTCAAGGTGCCGCCGTACGACGGGACTACGTCCTGGACAGCGTACAAATTGCAGTTCCAAACGGTCGCCTCTGCCAACGGCTGGACAGACGAGCAATCTCTGACCGCCTTGACAGTGGCTTTAAGAGGCCGCGCACTGTCGGTTCTGGAAGCCTCTCCAGACAGCTGCACCACGTACGGGAGCCTGATCGAGGCAATGGACTCCAGGTTCGGCGACAAACACCTGGAGCACGTCTACCGAGCGCAGCTGAGGGACAGGACGCAACATGCTGGTGAAAACCTGCAGCAATGGGCTCTGGAGATCGAGAAGATCGTAAGGAAGGCGTACCCATCTGCCGGACAAGAGTTCATTGCTGCGAACCTCGTACAATCATTCATCGACGGCATCCGCAGCATGGAGGTAAGAGCTGCAGTTCGACTGGGCCACCACAGCACCTTGAAGGATGCGCTAGCCCATGCTCTAGAGGTGGAAGCAGTGAGACAGGAGCCTCGATCTCAGCGATTGCGACAAGTGGCGGAGGAGGCTACTCCAACAACGACACCTGTAGCAGAGAGGCGTAGCTACTTACCCCGCTGCTTCTACTGCCACAAGCTGGGGCACCTTAAAGCTAGCTGCCCGGCGCTTAAGCGACAAGGCACGGATCAACGAGTGCCGAAACGGGACGTCGGAGCTGATGTCCGTGCCGTAACTACGGAGCTTCCGGGAAACGAGTAACAGCCAGAGCCGTGGGGCGGGTACTGGCTGATCGTGACACAGCCCCAAAAGTTACCATCCGACAAGTTTTCGACGGGAACAGTCTGGTGATCGCCGGCGAGGTCAACGGGACGCCATGTGAGATGACGAACGAACATCGACGAGGACGGACGCATGGCAACGCTGACGCACTGTCACGCAGGCCGTGCCCTGAAGATTGTAAACAGTGCTCGAGGCGTGAAATCGGTGATTCTGTTATCAAAGTGATTACGACTAACAACCTTAGTGACGAATGGGCGAACGAGAGGACGAGAGACGAGCAACTCAAGGATAACAACTTGGCGCCGATAATGGAATGGAAGACGCAGAATGTTCCAAGGCCCGGCTGGAATGTTGTATCAGCAATGAGTTCCACCACGAAAAGCTACTGGGCTCAGTGGGAAAGTCTAGTGCTGCACAACGGGTTGCTGTACCGCAAGTGGGAGTCGCCAAGTGGACAGGAGACATTGATGCAGCTGGTCGTGCCTAGGTCAAAGGTGCGCGCAGTGCTTGAGTCCGTGCACGATGGATCCTCGGGAGGACATCTGGGCATGAATCGAACCCTGGCGAAAATCAGGAAACGATTTTATTGGGTTCATTGCCGGCAAGATGTCGAGGATTGGTGTCGTAAGTGCACAGTATGTGCGGCCGTGAAGGGACCTACGACACGTACGAGGGGACGTATGCAGCTGTACAATGTTGGCGCTCCATGGGAACGAATTGCGGTGGACGTTGCTGGACCGTTCCCGGTCACTGAAGATGGGAACAAGTACTTTATGGTCGTGATGGACTACTTCACGAAGTGGCCGGAGGTCTTCGCAATTCCCAACCAGGAAGCGACAACAGTGGCGACTAAGTTGGTCAACGAAGTATTCTGCAGGTTCGGGCTACCAATGGAGATACATTCTGATCAAGGGCGTAACTTTGAGTCGCAGTTGTTCCAGGAAGTATGCCGTCTCCTGGGAATAAATAAAACGAGGACTACGGCGTATCATCCACAGTCCGACGGAATGGTTGAAAGGTTCAACCGCACTTTGGAGACTCATTTGGCGAAACTGGTTGAGGATCACCAGAGGGACTGGGACCGATATATTCCCTTGTTCTTGCTCTCATATCGATCCGCAGAGCATGAAAGCATAAAGGTGACTCCTGCTTATGCCAACTTTGGGAGAGAACTCCGACTACCAGTTGATCTCCTGACCGGCGGACCTCCGGATGCGCCGCAACCTGTAAGTGACTACGTATCGAACCTGAAAAACAAGATGTGCGATATACATGACCAGATTCGTCAGAGCAGTCTTGTGGCCAGTACAAAGATGAAGACCAGGTACGATAGAAACTTCAATAGTAACGGTTTTGACGAGGGATCGTTGGTGTGGCTGCACAACCCGAAACGCCGAAAAGGCAAATCTCCCAAGCTGCAGAACCGCTGGGAAGGCCCGTATAAGGTCATCACGAGGATCAATGACGTGACCTATCGGATCCAACGATGCCCGCGTGGACAGTTAAAGGTTGTCCATATTGATCGACTGGCTCCTTACAAAGGCTCGAATATTGCTCGGGACGAGCAACTCTAAGCGGGGGGCAGTGTAACGAATAGGTACTTAAATCGCACAAATAAATACCTAAACACATCAAGGTCGATAGACGTCTCTAGAAACATCCAGAGAGAATCAAGTACAAACGAAAATGGACCGTATATGCCTAGCCATAGGTACCAAAATCGGGCGCGGTCTGTGTGTAGGTATTTGGCACCGAGCCGCATCGAGACGCGTCTACAACTCTGTACAACAATCTCGGCGTTTCTCGAATGTTCGGAGGGCAATATAAACAGAGGATCGTCGCCGGGAGGACACAGTGCGAATCAGAGCGATCAAAGCGAAACAGTGAAGTGGAATTTAGTGCGACTAAGTGTTATTTTAGTGTTTTCATTTATGTAACTGTATTTTTGTGGTGTTGAAGTAAAGTTTGTTTATTTAATCGGTATTTTAAATCTCTTCGAACCCCAGCTCGTAACAATATTTTAGTAGGTAGGTACTTTTAATACACGTAGATTGAGGAATATAAGAAAAACCGGCCAAGTGTGAGTCGGACTCGCGCACGAAGGGTTCCGTACCATTATCTATAAAAACGGCAAAAGAAAAAAAAATTGTTTGTTGTATGGGAGCCTCCCTTAAATATTAATTTTATTTTAATTTAATTATTTATTTTTAAAGTGAATATATAACTAAATTAGGTATCTGTGAATATTTCAAGCGTCTACCTGTTGCCGTTATCAATATCGAGCAAAAAAAACGTTTGTTGTATGCTTTGATTATATACACTCGTTGTATGGGAGCCCCCTTAAATATTTATTTTATTCTGTTTTTTAGTATTTCTTGTTACAGCGGCAACAGAAATACATAATCTGTGAAAATTTCAACTGTCTAACTATCACGGTTCATGAGATACAGCCTGGTGACAGAAAGACGAACGGACGGATGGACGGACGGACAGCGGAGCCCTAGTAATAGGGTTTCCGTTTTTTACCCTTTGGATACGGAACCCTATAAAAAAAAGAAAGTAGTAAAAAATATTGCAATACAACCTGTACATTCAGGTTTATGATCTGAGTGGCGAAACTTCCACTCGGTGCGTCCGGAAAATCATAGGCATCAGAAAACTGTAACTATAATAATTTATAATATAAGTAAACAAGATACAAAGTAAATACATCATTCTCAATGTAGATATAAACAATTAAAAATTATTTTATTAGTCAGCTAATGATCCAGAAAAGTGAATCGTGCTTCTAAAAATAACAAATAAGTTCGTCTGTTAAATTTAGTGAAGACCATGTTACAATTTATAGTAACAGTGTCCATATTTAGTCAGTTACCCATAGATTGAGAGATATAGGTAAGTATTGCAAGATTTGCAAGTCTGTACTAATCGATTCAATTAGTCATGAAGCTAAAACTTTTAGGTCTATAAAATTTATAGAAAAAAACTTTAAAAAACTTTTGGAATCTGATTTTTTTTATTGATTTCATTACCACAGCTCCTTGCACATTTATGTTCCGGAAAAATGCATCGGAATTGTTGAACTTGATCAGTGCCTTCAATCCTTGATCGTAATCGAAAGAAGACTTATTACCGTAGGCATACATATCTTTATTCCGCGTGAAGTTACCTCTGCAAGTTAAGATTACTTAGTTAGAAGAATGACAACGAAGTTTATTTAAAAAACAGCAGGTATTTTAAAAGGTGAAATTTTTCACATTTGCATACTCAAAAGAATCATCAGAAGCTCGTAGATAGTTGAAAGTGCAGCAATATCCATTTGTTGTGAGGCGAAAATCAAAGAGTTCCATGCAATTTTTAGGTTCTTCGTTCCATGAGCAAGACAATAGTAAATCTTCACACCGAGGGGTTAACTGTAAAGATAAATATCGTGATGACTCCATTAACATACCTTGACGGGCTTCACGCTTGTTTCCTAAGGCATAGGCAGACAGGTTGAAGCGCCACTTCTCTCAATCTTTGCATACATTTACATAATACATCGTTTAAAACACGGATGCAAAATGAAAAAAGGGAATTTAAAAAATCTTTATCATTTGCTTGAGACCAATGTGAATTTATTATTGTTTATCACAATTTTCATAGCCAGTCACGACGTACTGATGACAATCCTCAAGCACCAAAATGGCGTCGGACACGCACGATTTTTATATGCCGCTAATTTTTTTTTATTATAAACTAGCTTTCGCCCCTGGCTACGCCCATGGAACTCATGTTAACTTTCATCCCCTATTATGATCTTGAGTTCATACAAAAACCCACTTTCGGTTTTTTCGGACAACTTTTCCAATTTTTATTTCCCTAAAAACCTTATCCTGACAATTTCGAACACAACAAAAAAAAAGCCAAATCGATCGAGCCGTTCAGAAATGATGATCTTTTATACATATTTTTATTTATGTAGAAGATAGAATTTTACTCACATCTCTCAATACTTCCTTCATGTCATAGACACCCAGAGCTTCATGAAGACGCATTAAGTTTCCACCTATATCTAATTCGACATTATAATTGTACATTTGACCAAGGCCAAACAGCAAATTAAGCATTGCACTTTCATTGTATTTTTTATTTCGCTCCTCTTGCAACCTAAAATTATGAAATACATATTTTATTTTCACTTTAGAGACCTGGTTCACATAATTATTAATACGTCCTAAGTCGAGTTTTCAGAAAGAAATAACTTTATCACCTAATTATTAAAGTTGAGGGTATTGTGTTTGTCTAGAGACAGCTCCTAAACGGCTAAACTAATTTTGATGAAATAATTCTACTCTTAGTTTCATGTCGATAAATAATAAATAAATACCTAACTTATTGCCCACATATGACCTCTCACTTACAAACAAACAAAAAACACACCTTTATAGCCTTTTATGCCTTCATATATGGCTATGAGAGTCCTTGAATGTAGATGACAAACAAGAGTGCATATAATCCTCATCTTTTATTGATAACACAGCCTACAAATTTGATATACAAGCCTTGGTTGGCAATTTTTTTAATTCAATATTATACATATAAATCCGGCCCCTAGTTTGAACCCTAGTCCCCATGTTTCAAGTCCAACACTCTACTAATTGCGCTATCGAAGCTCTTTTTTATGTCATTAATGATACTTACAATTTTCTTGCGAAAGCAGTAACCGCTTTCCTGCTGATTCTGTTCGTGGTACAAATACCAATCGCTGGGAAAATAATTTCGCTAACAGAAACACCTTCAGGCATTTGGGTTGTTACTAAGGGAGAACTGTAGTATTTATCGAAGGTCACCCACACTAGTGCAATGGAACATATTAGTGCTCCTATCATGGTTAATACCCAAATCCATCTGTGGAAATTCATTTTCTTTAAAAATATGCTTTAAAATTTTCTGATATAATGTGTCTTACAGCTCCCGAAACCGTATTACGGTCGCAGGGTCCCCATCGGAAGACCAAGTCTCCTTATTTTATTAAGACTGGTAAAACATTTAAAATTGCTTTCAAACATTTAAATGTTCAGTAGATTTTGTGCAAATACTGTAGTTTTGTTGATAATAAAATAATAAGCAAAATCAATCAGAGTTCAATATTTTTTTGCTTTTCTTTACGATCTAGACGATGAAATGGTCGTTGCGATCTTACCTTTCACATTTTGATGATTTATCGTTGACTAAATGTTTTAATCCACATATTGAAGACTCCAAACAATATTCTTTAGTTACAACTTCTATACTTCTTTTGCAGACACTGAAATCATACTTATTAACTTGCAACTTTTCATTTTCTTTCTTTTTATTAACTATTATTTTGGTCATTTTGGAATAATAAAAGTTAAAGTTTGGACAATAAAACTAAATAGGCTTTCTTAACTGCCTGTAGTAAAATATATTGTAGAATTGTTGTAAATGTATCGACACAAGTATGATTAATTACTTATTTACGTGTCAAGTGACCATTCGACAATGATTAATGCTTTCCTTACAAAATACCTAAATTTTGACTAGATTTTGGTAATCGAGCTTTATGTGTTGATATAAAGATTAACTACTAGGAATTGAAAGTTAATTTCGGGCCATTTTTCTTCATGGGTTATCTACTTTACCGTGTTATTAGCTGATAGTATTTGTGAAGATATACCTAACGAGTGGCCACTTCTGTTGAGGTATATTTATATGGAAAAGCCTCTAAGTAAGTTCTTATATACTTATATTTCTGTAAGCCGAGAGCTTAAGTTGAAATCGAAAGTTTCTTTATGATAAGTAATTATGAAATATTTATTAAAAAATATTATGTTAACACACGTAATACGTAACGAAGTCTAGACTTCTAAATATCAGATTCGCGATTTCTTGCATAACTTTTAAATGTTTTAGCTTATCTACATAAGCGATGGTTTGAGCTTTTCTTGGAAAAGCTCAAGGTACTTTTCTATGCTACTATATACTAAAATACAATAAACGATGCTGTCGTAATATCGCAGCTATAAATATATTTCTCCAAAGATTCCATTTCTATTCAGTGATTTTCATAGAAATCGTTTTAGCCATTTTATGAAAAAGGTGAAATATCTATGAATATCTTTCAGACAAATAACTACCCGTGCTAAATTGGAATCGCTTTAAATTATTTAAACACTATTCATATTTTAATAATTATAATTTAAGATTACTGAACCTAAATTTACCTAGTAACCTAAAGTAACCTAAATTTTACGAGCAAAGAGCAACAGCATTCAATACTTTTCCTTTCATCTAAATTGATGTTCTTAACTTCCCCTCTTCTTTAAAGTGAAAGTGGTCAACCGAGATCCCATACGTACGATGTAACATACATTACCTTCACTCTAAACTAGTTCGTTACAAAACATCTTATTACTTAAATTGTATGTCATCCTGTGACATATGGTAGATGGACATTGAGTCATATACTAATTCCTTGTCTTCTGAAATTAAATATCCATCTAATACCTATAGTCCATTGAAAAGTTACATTTATGGGGTTGCGTTTGTCAGGACGCAATTTTATTTTTTAGATATGAAGAGGGGGTTAGTGTAAAGTTAAATCCAAGTTTGTGGGGTTGCCATCTTGGAAATAGGGGTTAAATGGTTTTTACGGTTTATCTGCCAAACTATAGGTCTCACAAAAACAATAATTAACATATTTTGTTGCAAATAAAATTATCTACAACTTTTGTTTAGTAACTTTTAGTCGTAGAACCATAAATAAAAAGTTATAAGCGAAAATCCATAAAAAATTTAAAAAAAAAAAACTATTTGTCGATATAACTTTTTTTCTAATAAAAAATGATGTCAGACCATTTTTATAGATGGTGTTTTAAGGAACAATTTTCATTATAAACATTTTTAAATTTATTCATTAGTTAAGGTTTTACAGCGCTGCGAAACGAATACTATTCTTCAGTATAATTCATAACTATACATAAATATTAATGATTTGCCATGGACGTAAAAAGGAGAGGACGGATCGCCGCTAAGACACAAGTGAAGCAACCAATTTATGCCAGTTTCATTGTAAATACTAGCCTCACGCACACATTCTCATTCGGTTATGCTGATCAGCCGCATTAAGAAAATAAAAAACAATGCCGTCTTGTGTAGTAAAATTATGCAAAAACAACTCCATTACTCATAAAAAATCTCAAGGAATCACATTTCATAGGTAAGTTAGTAATTTACCACTTATTCAACAATTTAAAAATATTGTTACGAGCTGGGGTTCGAAGAGATTTTTAAAATACCGATTAAATAAACAAACTTTACTTTAACACCACAAAAATACAGTTAAATAATTAAACACTATAGAATAACACTTAGTCGCACTAAATTCCACTTCACTGTTTCGCTTTGATCGCTCTGATTCGCACTGTGTTCCTTGCGGCAATGATCCTCTGTTTATATTGCCCACCGAACATTCGAGAAACGCCGAGATTGTTGTACAAAGTTGTAGACGCGGCTCGATGCGACTCGGCGCCAAATACCTACACACAGACCGCGCCCGATTTTGGTACCTATGGCTAGGCACATACGGTCCATTTTCGTTTGTACTTGATTCTCTCTGGATGTTTCTAGAGACGTCTATCGACCTTGATGTGTTTAGGTATTTATTTGTGCGATTTAAGTACCTACTCGTTACACTGCCCCCCGCTTAGACTTGCTCGTCCCGAGCAATATTCGAGCCTTTGTAAGGAGCCAGTCGATCAATATGGACAACCTTTAACTGTCCACGCGGGCATCGTTGGATCCGATAGGTCACGTCATTGATCCTCGTGATGACCTTATACGGACCTTCCCAGCGGTTCTGCAGCTTGGGAGATTTCCCTTTTCGGTGTTTCGGGTTGTGCAGCCACACCAACGATCCCTCGTCAAAACCGTTACTATTGAAGTTCCTATCGTACCTGGTCTTCATCTTTGTACTGGCCACAAGACTGCTCTCACGGATCTGGTCATGTATGTCGCACATCTTGTTTTTCAGGTTCGATACGTAGTCACTTACAGGTTGCGGCGCATCCGGAGGTCCGCCGGTCAGGAGATCAACTGGTAGTCGGAGTTCTCTCCCAAAGTTGGCATAAGCAGGAGTCACCTTTATGCTTTCATGCTCTGCGGATCGATATGAGAGCAAGAACAAGGGAATATATCGGTCCCAGTCCCTCTGGTGATCCTCAACCAGTTTCGCCAAATGAGTCTCCAAAGTGCGGTTGAACCTTTCAACCATTCCGTCGGACTGTGGATGATACGCCGTAGTCCTCGTTTTATTTATTCCCAGGAGACGGCATACTTCCTGGAACAACTGCGACTCAAAGTTACGCCCTTGATCAGAATGTATCTCCATTGGTAGCCCGAACCTGCAGAATACTTCGTTGACCAACTTAGTCGCCACTGTTGTCGCTTCCTGGTTGGGAATTGCGAAGACCTCCGGCCACTTCGTGAAGTAGTCCATCACGACCATGAAGTACTTGTTCCCGTCTTCAGTGACCGGGAACGGTCCAGCAACGTCCACCGCTATTCGTTCCCATGGAGCGCCAACATTGTACAGCTGCATACGTCCCCTCGTACGTGTCGTAGGTCCCTTCACGGCCGCACATACTGTGCACTTGCGACACCAATCCTCGACATCTTGCCGGCAATGAACCCAATAAAATCGTTTCCTGATTTTCGCCAGGGTTCGATTCATGCCCAGATGTCCTCCCGAGGATCCATCGTGCACGGACTCAAGCACTGCGCGCACCTTTGACCTAGGCACGACCAGCTGCATCAATGTCTCCTGTCCACTTGGCGACTCCCACTTGCGGTACAGCAACCCGTTGTGCAGCACTAGACTTTCCCACTGAGCCCAGTAGCTTTTCGTGGTGGAACTCATGGCTGATACAACATTCCAGCCGGGCCTTGGAACATTCTGCGTCTTCCATTCCATTATCGGCGCCAAGTTGTTATCCTTGAGTTGCTCGTCTCTCGTCCTCTCGTTCGCCCATTCGTCACTAAGGTTGTTAGTCGTAATCACTTTGATGACAGAATCACCGATTTCACGCCTCGAGCAGTGTTTACAATCTTCAGGGCACGGCCTGCGTGACAGTGCGTCAGCGTTGCCATGCATCCGTCCTCGTCGATGTTCGATCGTGAAATCGAATTCTTGTAACTGCTCGATCCACCGAGCGACTTGTCCTTCAGGATCCTTGAATTGAAGTAACCATTTCAACGCCGCATGGTCTGTCCGTAGCTTGAACTTCCTTCCGATGAGATACTTGTTGAAGTGTCGTACTGTCTTCACTACGGCCAGAAGTTCGCGTCTGGTTACACAGTAGTTCCTTTCTGGTTTTGACAGAGCCTTGCTGAAATACGCTATCACAACTTCCTTGTCCCCCTTCCGTTGTGACAGCACACCTCCAATGGCGATGTTGCTTGCGTCTGTGTCCACCACAAACTCGCCGACTTGGTCCGGGTAGCCCAATACAGGGGTTTCACACAGTCGTTCTTTCAGTTCCTGGAACGACTTCTCACAGTCCTCAGTCCACTGAAACGAACGCTTGTCCTCCGTCAGTCGATGTAGGGGCTTGGCTACTCCCGCGAAGTCGTATACGAAGCGGCGGTAGTATGAGCACAGACCAAGAAACGCCCGAACATCTGTTTTGTTCCGTGGGGTGGGCCATTCTCGTACAGCTACTGTCTTTACAGGGTCGGTTTCTACGCCATCCTTTGTAATTACATGCCCGAGGTAATTTACACGTTTCTTGAAGAAGCTACACTTCTTGGCATGCAATTTCAGGTTCGCGAGCTTCAACTTGGCAAACACTCTTTCTAAATTCCCCAGGTGCTCGTTGAAGTCGCGTCCCATGATGATGACGTCATCCAGGTAGACTAGGCAAGCTTTTCCAACGAGATCCGCAAGCACAACTTCCATCAGCCTTTCGAACGTAGCGGGAGCATTGCATAACCCGAAAGGCATGACGTTGAACTGCCACAGTCCATTTCCGGTCGAGAAAGCAGTCTTTTCCTTGTCCTTGGGATCGATCTCCACTTGCCAGTATCCACTCTTCAAATCCAGTGTTGAGAACCACTGGTTCCCACTCAACTTGTCCAAGGTGTCGTCAATCCGGGGTAGAGGGTAGCTGTCCTTTCTGGTTACGTCGTTCAGTCGACGATAATCCACACAGAAGCGAGTGCTGCCATCCTTCTTCTTAACTAGCACAACCGGAGAACACCATGGGCTCAAAGAAGGTTCGATGACATTAGCCTTCTTCATGTCTTCCAGCATGCACTGTACTTCGGCTTCTCTTCCTACTGGGATTCGTCGAGCACGTTGACGTATAGGTAACTCGTTGCCTGTGTTGATGGTGTGTTTCACCAATGACGTCCTGCCGAGATGCCCATCTCTGTCACTAAAGATGTCAATGTAACGAGTGAGCATCTCCTTCGCTCTTTTGTACTCGGAGATTGACAAGTCCTTTTTTGAAATATCGACGAGTTCCAAGGGGTTTACACTGTTATTTTTCACAGCCGACAGCTTCCCCTGGGTGCAGCTCCGCATCCAATTCGCCTCGTCGCACTTCGCCACGACTTGATCCTTATTAAGAGTGACAGGAGCGCCATTGAAGTTGGTCACCCTTACTACAGCTCGTCCATTCTGGCTGTTTACTAAAGTTGGAGTGAGTAACCAGCCTTTATGTTTAGAACGTTCCAGGTGGTCGATGATAGAGCACCTCGTATTGGAGGGGTCCCCATTAGTTGGTAACTCCACATCGACAAGCGTCTCCGAATATGGGTTCAGTTTGACGCCCTTGGCACAGCGCACATAGCCAGCATAACCACCTTTCAAAAATACCTGTTCCTGGCCGCACTGCAGTACACCGTTGCGCAAGTCGATGCCAAACTGGAACCGCTTCATAAAGTCGAGTCCGAGAATGCAGTCGTCTATAATGTCGGCCACGATGACGGTGTGTGGGTACTCCCCGTCACCCACCTTGAGTGTCACCGGCAGCTCGTCGTATGCGGGTATAGGCTGACCGGTTGCCGTGAAGAGTTTCAGACAGGAAGATGAACGTCTGGTTCTGCTCGTAGATCGTCCCAACAACTAAGGTCTCACAACCGTTCGCGTTGCTCCTGTGTCGATCGTCATCTCACATGGCGTCCCGTTGACCTCGCCGGCGATCACCAGACTGTTCCCGTCGAAAACTTGTCGGATGGTAAGTTTTGGCGCTGTTCTCCGAAGCTCGGTAGTTACAGCACGGACACCAGCTCCGACGTCCCGTTTTGGCACTCGTTGATCCGTGCCTTGTCGCTTAAGCGCCGGGCAGCTAGCTTTAAGGTGCCCCAGCTTGTGGCAGTAGAAGCAGCGGGGTAAGTAGCTACGCCTCTCTGCTGCAGGTGTCGTTGTTGGAGTGGCCTCCTCCGCCACTTGTCGCAATCGCTGAGAACGAGGCTCCTGTCTCACGGCTTCCACCTCTAGAGCATGGGCCAGTGCATCTTTCATTGCGCTGTGGTGGCCCAGTCGAACTGCAGCTCTGACCTCCATGCTGCGGATGCCGTTGATGAATGCTTGAACGAGGTTCGCAGCAATGAACTCTTGTCCGGCAGATGGGTACGCCTTCCTCACGATCTTCTCGATCTCCAGAGCCCATTGTTGCAGGCTCTCACCAGCATGTTGCGTCCTGTCCCTCAGCTGCGCTCGGTAGACGTGCTCCAGGTGTTTGTCGCCGTACCTGGAGTCCATTGCCTCGATCAGGTTCACGTACGTGGTGCAGCTGTCTGGAGAGGCCTCCAGAACCGATAGTGCACGGCCCCTTAAAGCCACTGTCAAGGCGGTCAGAGATTGCTCGTCTGTCCAGCCGTTGGCAAAGGCGACCGTTTGGAACTGCAATTTGTACGCTGTCCAGGACGTAGTCCCGTCGTACGGCGGCACCTTGACTCGAGGGCCGGAGACGACGACGCCTCCAGAAACAGGAGCGGACAGCTTCAGTTTTTTCACTTCATTCTGAAGCCTCTCGCATTGGCTGTCAAGTCGTGCCTCCAACTCTCCGTAGCGGTCGTTAAGTCTTGTATCCTGTTCTCCGCTCATCCTTGTCTGTATTTCCTTGTGGAGATCCTTATAGTGCTGTTTGAGGTCTTCGTACCGGATGTCGAGGTCTTCGATTCTCTCCTCGTGCATGTCTGTAACCCTCTGTAGCTACTTCACCTCCATAGTCACCTTTCCCAGTGATTCTGAAAGCAGCTCCTTTAGGCTAACAGACTGCTCCTTGAACAGCCGGCAAGTCTGCTCCTCCCGAAGTCTGGCCTCCTCCTCTTGTCGTCTGGCCTGCTCCTCCAATAGCTGCCGAGTCTGTTCCTCCTGACGTCTGGCCTGCTCTTCCTGACGCCTGGCCTCCTCCTCCTCCTGTCGTCTGGCCTCCTCCTCCTCCTGTCGTCTGGCCTGCTCCTCCAATAGCTGTCGAGTCTGCTCCTCCTGACGTCGGGCCTGCTCCTCCATCAGCCGAAACAGCATCCCCATATCGAATGCCTGAGGAGCACCCGCAGAAACCGCAGCACCCATATCAACTCCAGCAGCAGCTCCAGCACCAACAGCAGCAGTCCCAGCAGCAGCAGCAGCGGCTCCAGCAGCAGCAGCCTCGTCGACCTCCTCGCCGTGATGTCCAGCAGTAGTTTGTCGTGTTTTGGGTCGCCGTGATGACGACGAGTCACGTGGTGTAATCGGCATTTTTGAATCCCAGACTTCTGACACCAATTTGTTACGAGCTGGGGTTCGAAGAGATTTTTAAAATACCGATCAAATAAACAAACTTTACTTTAACACCACAAAAATACAGTTAAATAATTAAACACTATAGAATAACACTTAGTCGCACTAAATTCCACTTCACTGTTTCGCTTTGATCGCTCTGATTCGCACTGTGTTCCTTGCGGCAATGATCCTCTGTTTATATTGCCCACCGAACATTCGAGAAACGCCGAGATTGTTGTACAAAGTTGTAGACGCGGCTCGATGCGACTCGGCGCCAAATACCTACACACAGACCGCGCCCGATTTTGGTACCTATGGCTAGGCACATACGGTCCATTTTCGTTTGTACTTGATTCTCTCTGGATGTTTCTAGAGACGTCTATCGACCTTGATGTGTTTAGGTATTTATTTGTGCGATTTAAGTACCTACTCGTTACAATATATTAGAGATAATGCACGCACACATGCACATGCACGCTTGGTGCTTCACTTTTGTCGTAGCGGCGATCCGTCCTCTTCTTTTTTACGTCCATGTGATTTGCCATAATTTTTAATCATCTTGTTATTTTTTATGATAATCTTTTTAATTATTGATAATACAATATTGTTATTAATTAATTATTGATTTGAGACTCCATCACAAAACTTTGGAATTATTGATTTTTAAAAAACTTAATACTTAATATAATTTTCAGTAGAGTTCGTGGAATCCATTTCTCACCAGCCTATATATTTGTGTGTGCGACTGTAATGCTTACTACCACCTATTATACGCTGTATGTAACAAACTCAGTAAAAATTTAGTTCGGCTAGTGGCTTCCCCCCGTACTCTAATCTATGAGTGGCTCTACAATTTGATAGTACCTATCCCTGTTAAAAAGGATCAAAGATTAAAGATCTCCTAGCATATAGGTATTCGTCTCGCACAATTTTATTTTTGTATAATTATGTAATTAAATTATGTAGGGTCAGCTGGGGTAAGTAAAACGAAGAGGAAACTGAAACGCCTAACCATAACTAATAAAGTATTGAAGTTTGACTCTATGCTGGTCAGTCAATAGAACCTGGAATGACGATCTAATTCCAATGTTCCAACACAGATGACACTGCGATAATTATACATACAAGCTTGAAATAAAACCATGGCCTAGGTATAAATGATGCTCTGGACGGCCGCTGCCTCCTTCTGTGAGACTGTCATGTCCCAGAAGGAGGAGTCGGAACGGGAGAGGGAAATTGTTCCCTCTTCCGACATCATCCGCTAACGGCGGAGGGGAGTGCGTCGGCGTAAATACGCCCAGCTCGCACTCCCATAACCCGGGTCTCCGGCGGAGGGTGAGGGGAGTCTCGCCAGCCGCACTTAACGGAGACCCTGGAGGAAGGCGTCGCGGTGTTGTCCAAACGGCCATCCGGCGGCGGGCCGCGGAAGACTGTTAACGCGTTCCCGTGACCCGCCGACAACCGGCGCGAAGGACACCGTGGGGTTTTAGTCGGTTGGAGTCCGACATAACCCGCTCTTTCACTCCCGAGGGGGCGGGTATGCATGATGCATTTCCCCACGTAAAAAAAAGTATAAATGATGTGTTTGAAACCCATATCGTAGAAGACTTAGGTATTTAACTTTGCATATATATAGCTATAAAAAAAGATTGTCCTATTACATAAAATAAAAAGTAAAATTAATTGCACTTACCCCCACCTTAATTAATAAAATTGTTTAATTTTTAATAAAATAATTACGCATCGCACTAATAAATAATCAACGTGAGTGTAGGTATGGATGTAGAATAATATTGTATAGTAGATGAAGAAGAAATTTGTCATCCATCTACTCTGCTTACTGACGATAATTTTTATACCTTGCGGAGTAACAGTGTTTTTTGCCAGAATTGTCCATATTAAACAGAACAGGTGGCAAAAGCCTGTTGCTGCACTTAATGGACCTAGATGTGTCACTTCTTTAACAGACTTTACGTGTCCTCCAAAGCATGAGAAGATTATAGCGTAGAAACCCCGTTCAAATATTTATTCTGAATATTCTTAAAGAAATTTGGTGCTTAGGATTTTTGCCAGGAGTGAAAATTTAACGTGGGGTCTCCCGGTGTCAAATCCAACGCCCTACCAATAGGCTATCGGCTCCTACGATTAATTAAAATGTACATGTTTATCTGTGTTTATAAATAGAAACTATTGAATAATTATGTGTACAATATAAAGGTTATAAGTTTAATTATAGGTATAGTTATTTATATCAAACGCAACACTTCTTACGAAACTTTAGTGAAGGTGAAGAGTATGGAGTTAACTTTTAATATATTCATGATGTATATATAATTTGTTTTCTAGTCTTAGGTTAGGATCTAATTGAAACTTAGTCCTGCTATGTCCATAAGAGGTGACCTAAAACGAAGATTTTTTTCCCTAGAGGGTGAATTGGGGTGTAAACGATTGTATGGAAAATCGTATTCACTGCGTGTAATAACTTGAAGCTTGGTATAAATACTTATAAATAAAAATATAATAAATACGTGATTTAGGATTTTCGGGTTGTTCAAGTTTGTATTGGGGTAAATGTGTTTTTGGTCGGATCTACTTGAAACATAGGAGGCGACCTAAATAAGATTTTTTTTTAAATAAACCATTAAGAAGGGGTCAAAAAATGTATTGAAAAACAACGTTACATGTAAGATTAATTCTCATTTTTGTAAAAAAAAATACTACCTATAGATGTTTTCAATCCTTCCTTTGTGCCGATGCTCTCAAAATCGGTCTCACCTCTCAAAACAAAGTTCCTGAAAAGCTGCTGAATTTTTCATATCTTTTGTAATTTACTGAGCTAGGATTTTTTTTATATTAGGTAAGTACAAAAACACAGTAAAAAAAATAAAGAATATGAAAACATTTAAGGTATGGGTTGGTAATCAAAATCAGTACGAGAGTGACCAAAAACACAATTACTTTTTTGCATGATATTAATTCTGAACATGACTAAAAATATCAAAAACTGACCAATTACTCGGAAACAAAATCAATTTTACTAAATTCAGATTTGTAGGTTTATCATAAATATGTGTCTAGAGAGAGATAATTCTTTCAAACAAAAAAAAATTAACAAAATATAGGTTATTACAATTTGAGATATTTTGTAAAAATATGAGCGAGGTAAGAACCAGCCTTTACGTCACCCGAGGCGTGGACTAGTCCCGTACGTACCCAATTTTTTCATGAATATTTTAATTTCGGCAGACCATGGACCCATTGTTTTCGTATTGTTCTAGTAGGTATTCCGTATTAGGTACCGTAACTAAGTAATGGCAAATAATTATAATCCAGTAATATAACTGGCCAGCCATTATCACACACACACACGGATTGATCAATGTTTGTAATCATTGGAAGTACTTTCATTCAACCACATTATTTCTGCATCATTGACAACATTGAACACATTCCGTTTAACTTCTACTTGTAGTCTTTGTGGTAATTTTTTAACATTTGCAGCCATAGACGAGAAAAACAAATCAATAGGATCCTTTTCCGCTATTGATTTTGCCTTGAGATACTGTTTAACGACGTCTGAAACGCTAGTTTCTGGTGCCATAGCATTCAACGATTGCGATTCTAAAGATTGAGATCCATGGGCAGTAGATACTAACAATGGCCAATTATTATCATAATCTTGTGACTCTATTAGAGAATTTCCAGTTGTGTCACTATCTTGTGTATTCTCAAAACTTTCAGTACTTTTTGGGGATCTTAAGCTTCTTGTTTGAGTGGTTTGAGGACGCTTGTGTATAAAGGCCTTCAAAAACTTAAGTTCCTTTGCATGCTTTAGAGGGCGTTCTTTAGAACCAGCAGTCCCGCTTTTCATTTTCCTGCTTTTATATCCTTTTCTATAGTTGTCTCTGAGTCGCTTCCATTTAACTGTACACTCTTCAGCTGAAAATACAGAAGTATTGTTTAGATAGTTGGAGACGAGGCAGTCGGCATTATGTGGTCAACTGGACATAATTATGCTGTGTCTGTAAACACCTACCGAGTTCAGAATTCTAAATCGAGAACAACGTGTGGTTTACCCGTTGGCAGAATTGACTGGGTCATTGCAGTGTCACCTGCTCAGTATCACTCATTTCGTCAAAGATCTCTAGTTGGGAATCGCACTTTCATACATATTATAATACTACACCTACGAGAACAATACAAGAAATTAACAGTTTCATTAAAGCAACAAACGCGTTATTTTCACTTATATTGAAGACTTGGCTACGAAGGCTGTACTGTATGGTACTTAACCTTTGCCTTTATCAAATGCACTATTACCTCAGAATCTGAGATTATTACAGAACCAAAAAAAAGAATCAACAGCAAGTTGTCAAAATTCATTATATCATTGGTCAGCGGCTGCTGATGGGGTCGGAAGTCGTTGTTGACTATTGGCGACTTCCGCGATAGCAAAGACAGGGTTATGTCCATAGATATAAACAAAAGATGCGTTACCGTGGTGAAAAAACAATTGCATAAACGGGCCTCGACTTGATGACTTATCAACAGCGATGTACAGTCGAACCGTCTGTATTGTCACTCTACTTGGAATTATTAAATTAAAATATGTAGTTAAATTTTTTTTTATCCTTTGGGTGGGAAATAAAGTTTCATAATGTAATGAAACAACTATTACATATCATAAAGAAAATTTATTAAGTATTCGCCGAGCCGATTCGATATCAGCTGTTGAGAAAAATCGGCACGAAACTCAACAGTGTTACAGTTTTAAAAATAGAAATTAAATGCTTCTTCATATACATACGAAACTTAAGCTCACGCCTGTTTCCCACTGGGGTAGGCAGATACCACAGAGTTCCATTTACTACGGTCCTCTACGGAGACATTAGTACATTTATATTACAAATATAATATATATATTTATTCTTAATTAAGAATTTATATTCTTAATTATATTAGTTATTCTTAATTATTTTCCTTCAAACAAAGATAGTTTATTTCGTTTTTGTCTTTTTGAAACCATTTATATACAAGGATTATTTTTATGCAGATAATAAATTCTTACGTCACAATATTTATCAATTATAGCCCTTCTTCTTCTTCTTTTTTATTATGGCTCCACCAATGTTCATCGGTGATTTGCCAATGTCAAGTATTATAGCCTTTATAGTGTATATAGCCGGTAAATCGGTATTTAAGATAATCCCGCCGACCGTGATATGTCCTATTAATCACTGATTAATCACAACCATCACAGCGCGAACAGGATTAAACTGGATTCCACATCACGCCACGACGAAAACGCGTGCGTATGTCGCCATGACCGGATGTGGAATCAATTATAGCCCTTAATAAGTGAGTTCGGTGGTTAAAATGTGACAGGTTGATCTTGTGAGTGTTCTATCAAGGTTGTGAATATGTTGGAATTTGTAAACGATTTTATTACACTTATTTTCAATTTTATTATTTTACTTTCGACAACAAAATATTGACATTCTAAACTAAATAATTTAATTGTAGATTCTGTTTTAGACAATTTTTATATAGGTAAGTCATAACTCGGATAGCACAAGCCACCCAGTATTATAAGTTTGTAAAAAACTTTTCATTTGTCACGAATTCAGTAACACATACCTCATATTTGATTGTTTTAATCAACGCCCGAGCTACCCAGCCCGATATATATCCTACTATTTGATCTGCACTAATTGATAAATGATCGCTAAATTTTCTTCATCGAATAAATTTCGTTCAAGAGTACCTATGGTTAATAGTGTTACGGCTGATGAACATGTAAGAATGGGAACATTATCCAGCGGTATACAGTTTCCTGACAGAGATGACCGCAATTCGAAATGCCCAAGTGCCTTTTTATAAATTCCTTGAATTTGCCGAAAATTCGGATTATTATTACATATTATATCAAAGCCCAGCGCAGCAGCTAGTTTCTAATAAAATAATAATAATAACGAAGTCATGGACTACTTAGATTGATATACCACTTTATAAAATAAATTGATGAAAAAATAATCTAAACAGAAATTTCATTTCAAATCAACGTTACTTAGTAGAGCATACTTTCGACCAAACCGATTGTACAGTTTTGGTGAGATAAAGCGGCCATGTTAAATTATTAATTAATCTATATTTATATATATTAATTTTTAAAATATATCAAATTAAATCTATTCGTTAGTACTTATGAGTGAAAAGTGATTCCATCATTTTTGTTTTTTGTAGTAGAGTTATTTGTAGACCCTATGAATGCCCAAGAACGCATATTTGGTAAAAAAACTTTGATTTTTTGTAGCACAACAACGCGACGCAAGGACTTACTATGGACTGACTCAAGTTACTCTATGGACTGACTCGTGTAAATTTTAAAGTGTGGTGGACACCACACTTTTGGCGGACCACGCGTAGAGGCGCTATAACACATCTTCCTATTTGCTTATATCTATGGTTATGTCACAGTAAATATTACTGTGGTTATGTTTTTCACGCGTATCTATTCATTCTATCATTCATTTCGTCAAACACTTTCATACATACACTAAATGAACGTGGAATTCTGGATCGGCTGTGTCTATCGTCTCGTCTATTAATGCTTAGGCTAGGTTTTAATTTAAAAATTATTAAATAATACAAAAAAACCGACTCCACAAATTACTGAAAAGTGAAAAACAATGTATAGAATCTAGAATGTTAAATTAAAAGCTATTACAACATGAAAATGAAAATAAAATCTACATTTGGTTGTTGGTTTGTCTCGCCCGTCTTGTTTTTCACTTTTCAGTAATTTATTTTCCGAACAGGTGTAGTATAAAAGTAAATATTAGGTAAACCGATCTTGAACTTAACCTAAACCATAAATAGAAATATATTTTCTTACCAGTAATCCCCATTTCTCTACTTATTCTTTCCCATGCCTGTTGTTTGCTTATTTTGTCATTATAATAACGCGAATGAATATCGTAAAGACATTCATGTTCTTTCACTAAACAAATAAGTTTTTCCTCAGTATGCATTGAAAGGCGTCAGACAAAAAATTCCTACTTCTATGGGCGTCAGCGTCAGTCTAGTTCACTGGAAACAACTTGAATAACAAAGTGAAATAGTGAACTGAACAAAGGAAGGACAGCTGCAGCTGCCGATACAAGTTAAACTGAGGTAATGCGGGGTGCGCGGGAAGCGGCGGCGATGACGGCATACCGCGGAATGCGCACGCAGGCATTAGAATTCCATTATGGACTTATTACGTAGATAGTAATAAATATCAATTTCCATTGTAGCATCTCGGTCCACTGACTCCGAGCCGCGCCGACGCGCTCCGCAGCATAGATCAGTGTCCGCAGCCCGCAGGGTCACGCAAGGTCATCGTCCATTGTTACCGATAATGGTTGTTTTGACAGATATCACAAAATTAAGAAATATTATATTATTGAAACATATACCTACAAGTTGTTTATTACGGCGTCGGTGGCCGAGTGGTTATGACGAGGCAGACCCCGGGTTCGATTCCGGATCCCGGCCATGTACCAATGGGTTTTTTAATTAAAAACTTATGTGCATAATCCGACAAATCACACTTAGAGGCTTTTCCATCTAAATATACCTCAACAGAACTAGCCACTCGTTAGGTATAGCCTCACAAATGCCATCGGCTAAATATATATATTATATAGATATTGTTATTATAACAAAATCAACTTGTATTTTTTTTTTTTTTCTTCACGGGTTGCCTTAAAGCTCCCGAAACCGTGTCAACCTGTATGTAGTCTCCCTCGTAACCTACATATATTACCTCAATGCCTACCACTTACCCCATCATACGTAGAATTTCACTTATCGTTTGATGCATCGCGCATAATATGTTGTTTATAAGATTTCCATAAGATAAACATATTCATATACCTACTTAATTGATTACGTTCTCTTTGCTTTGGAAAATATTAGTAACTTTTAATCCGACGAGGTCTTAGATTGACGAGGTTTCCTTTACGTCAACAGTTATTGCTAAATTAATTTTAATTTACATAAAACTGTAGTAATTCCAATGTAAACAAATCGTGATACAAACCATATATGAGTAATAACAAGAGTATTAACTTGTTTAAAAAAATCTGATTGCTAAAACCCTCATTTTTTTCCTTTCTTCAAGGGTTGCCTTACAGCTTCCGAAACTGTACCCAGCGGAAGACTAGGCTCCCTTCCTATTTTAGCCTAATTTAACTCTCAAATTAGTGACTATAACTAACTCTGTGCTAAATCAACCTACTTTACAGTTACTTACCTTTCATGCCCGTCCTACCGTAGTTATTCAAATGAAAAATCCATCGACACCGTTACTAAATTTTAACTAAATTTAAATTTTGACAGTTCTTAAATTAAGATTTAGTGGGTACTAAAATTAAATTTAAATCGAGTTTAGTAAAGTAAAGTAAAGGCCTCAGTGAATGCCTGAAAAATATGCGGATGTGTATTACGCATTAGAAGACTTTTCTGTCGGTAATTTATTCAAACGCTGATGGAATCTCAGGAAAAATGTAGTTTATCAATAAAAACCAATTACAACATAACATAGTTTATATGATCACCTGTCATATTATTACTATTGCATCGATCGAATCGTATATTGTAGGGTCTAATTAGCTTTACATAATCAAAAGGTGAGCTGTTTTGTACATTCAAGTGAGTTTGCGCAAGATTATGGCTCCGAGCGTGCGCCAGCTACGGTCTGCCGCATCGACTAATTCATTTTATCCATTGTACAATGGAGATAGGTAGTTAATTTCCTTCCTTTTCTTGAAAAGAAATCTCCCAAAATTTGAAGGTATACACACTATAGAAGCTAAAAACTTGTCAATTTTCCCTTTTCCAATCAGCAGTTATTACAATAAAACGTTTAAATAGTTATTTTCAAACTAAACTTATAAAGATATGTAGATATATTTTGTTTGGCATAAATTGATTGACCATTCACCAAATATTTCTTTCAAATCACGTGATGTGTCATAAGACAACCAACCACCTTGAAGATAAAGTAATATCTTGCACTTTTTGCGTTATTAAATTATATAGTCATTCTTGCTGTTATGCTGTTAACATCTGATTATGCAATAATATTTAATGTTGGTAATTATGAAATTTTACTGTAATTATTTTTAGGAAAAGTACTGAGGGCTTTTCCTGCTCTCCGAAGCACGAGATGTAGATGTAGAAAAAATTGGTGCTTAGCATTTTTTGAGTAAGGAATGAACCCGACATACGAGTACGTACCTAATTATTAATACTATCTACACTATTTTCCAGGAAAAGGGTTGGAGAGCAGATTCATAAATATGTATATAAAACAACTCTACATTGTCAAACTTTCACATCAGTTTTTTTTATCACACCTACCTAATTATTTCATTGGTAAATAGACTTTTATTATGGGCAGGGCTTGAATTCAATGTAGAAATCAGGTTATACAAAAGGATACGAAATAACCATGTTTATATATAAGCATGATATGGTGAGAATTGTCTAAAAAAGCGAATATAGATGTTAATAAATGTAAATATATGCAAATTGTCTTTTATTACGTTTTATTTGGAGACTATAGTGTTTCTTCATATTGCGTAATCGTCACATTTCTTTAATATGTAACAATACACGTATTTCTTAATGAGTTTAATTTCATTTTTCATTAAAAATATTGGTCTACACAATTTTATGTATTGGTAATAAAATTATTTTGGGAATATGTTAATTTTAACCACGAAAATTTTTCAAGATTGATTTGTTGAACGGTAAGTCAGAAAATATACTTATTTGTAAACATAAATTGCAACATGCGAATAAACAATGTTTAAAACTTCAAACTCTCGAAACAAACAAGTCTTGCATTATGTACTTAGTAATTATTATTAAGTAAAAATACTCAGCGAATAAACGAATCTCCTTGCAAAATATCAAATCCCAAAGAGCATAATGTTTATTTGACGCAATAGTGGAGGCTGACCACCATTCGCCTACTCGTCGAACCATCCATTCTCTGCGCAGGAGTTGATGTGCAGTCAGTTTTGTAGCCGCTACCAACACAGCCTCTCATGTCGCTGTGGAATGAAGCCCTCGAAGTTTGTGTATCGGTGATAGAGTGTTGAAAAATAAAATTCACAATGACACGGAGTAACAATTTTCTAGGGTGTGTATCAACTACCTTTTAAGATTCTGAAAAGTGCAAATTCACGTGTTTTTAATTGAACCAAACAAACATTATTTTTATATAAAACTACCAACCACGCCCCCGGCCCCAATATGGGGTTTAGAATACCTACATTAATAAGCTTATAACTACTTATATTTAGAGATAGATAATTAATATGTCCTTCCGCGGACTTTTTTGTAGATCATTTTATTCTACAAAATTATTTAATGTCTGACGGATACACAACATAAAAACTCGCTGGGGCTAACTTTTTCCCCGACTCGATTCACTTATACTGTCTGTTAATGCTCTGCATCTCCTTAACATGATATTTAATACTCTTAAACCTTCCCGGTGAATCAACCTATCTAATAGTCAAAACCGCAAAGAAAAATGCAGTTCAGTAGTTTTGCGGGAAAAGGGCACAGACAGACAAACGCAGCGCGGGACTTTGTTCTATAATATACAGTATTGATGATGATTCCTCATCATCTCCAAGCCTTTCAATCTAGGGTCAGTGAAATTGTACCAGTCATTTTCCTGTCGCGCCAATATAATGACAAGTCTTGTGTAAATTTAAAGTTTATCAAAAATTTTCACAGCTGCAACCTGCAAGCGGGCATATACACTCTGCTAATTTTTGTCAATTACATTAGTTTGTCATAAAGTTTTTTTTATCAATTGTTTCGTCGTCAATGGATTAGAATATACTAACGTATAACGATGGTTTTTTTATTTGGTCGGGTGCACAAGAAGCAATCTTCACATTTCTATTAAAAATAAAATGTAGAGAGGATAATACGTACTTTTATGCACTTGATCACCAAAATTTAACTTATTGTACCTATTCATTAAAAATATATTCAAATAATCTGCTTACAAATCAGATGAAAGCCATGAAGTGTTTTTTCTTGTACTTCGTTGGCACGGTTGATGATAAAAATTGAAAACACGAAGCTAAACATAGGATGAGAATATGTTTGCAATATAATACGCCACTCACAATTTCGCAAACATAACGCGCGTCGTCGTCGTCGTTTCGATTGTAAATACTTACTTAAAAATATCTCAATAAATAGTATTTATTAAATACCTACAATAATTAAAATATATTTGAACTCCATATTGATGTCGTCGACTGATCGTATAATTCGGCCATTTCATTAATGTTTGTGAATTTGACAGATCACGCTTGGGCATATCAAAAGTAATTTGTAAATTGGATTTTTTACGAATGTAAAATAAATTAGCTATATTTTTACTATGATTTTTGGTTTAAATTTTGTATGTATTCAACGATATGGCAGATTTTAGTTGGGGCTATCATGAAATGGCCAATTCTACGATCGACCCACGACATTGATAATAATAACTAAGTAAAACAATCAATTTTCTTTGAACCCAAAATATATTATTTGGTTTAAACTCAAAATATTTAACAATTATAAATTAACCATTATTCAATAACGGGCAAATGACCCTGTAAAAATCAATAAACTTTATCTAGTTATCTTTTTACACAAATAAATGGGCAAACAGATAAGTAAACATTATGTTTTTAAATCTTCTATGACTAATCGAGATCTTTTCTTATGAGAAAACACGCAACAACCTATTTATAGTTCGTCTGTCCAAAATTGAAAGTGAGATTTGTGGATCTTGCGCAGGCGCCGGTCACGACCTTGCTGCTATTGTGATCACACGTGGGCCTTTGTATGTGTACATTCTAACCATATTTAAAGTCAATAAATACATTATGCTATTACCACATTTAAGTTACGTTCATGCCAGGATCCACATCATAGCATGAGAATTTTTGAGTCTACATACTCCTATGGGATTTAGTGATAAATAGTTCTGGATAAAATTTCAGATAGTAGTGCCGCATGGTCCGATCGCGTTGTTCGATTGATGATTTTAATTTATCTTTGGAATCAGGAAGCAAGTCCGAGTGGTTCCACTCTTAAAACTTGATCGAACTACGAGGAAATTATTAGTTTATCATGGTTCGATCAATAGATCCATCAAAAAAAGATGTACTGAGAAATTCATTCGTAACATACATACATACAGATAGACAGACACCGAACTTTACATACTGGTTCAGTTTTTTCATTTGACTTCAGAACCTTAACAAGTTAATTTTATTTCTATTTCAGGTCACATTCAAAAATAATTTACCTGACAATGTATTTGTCCTGTGTATTAGTAAAATGTGCACCTCCGCCTCACCCCCTTGTGGTGCAAGTACGAAAAGAAGAAGCGCAAATTCTTGGTTCACATAGAAATCCAAAACTGCTGAACCCATATCTAAGAGAAGTTTTACCATTAAGCACTTTACTACACCCTGGTGAAGAATTGGTAAGCAGTTTTTGTAAAATTTTTGCTCTGAACGAATTATTAAGCCTAGAATAGAATAGAGCCTTAGAATTACATTTCTATAGCGTTACGATTAAATGAGGATTTGCCAATGTACTGACATTGTATACAATAAAGGCACGACGGGCTGCGATGCCTCGCGATGCAATGTAGGATTTCAGTGTGTAAAAGTGTTCTTCATTTTAATTGGATTCGTTACTTGTTTTCCTTTTTAACGACTTCAAAAAAAAAGACGTTACTGAATTCGACCGTTTTTTTATGTGTGTTCGCGGATAATTTCGTCGTTTATGAACCGATTTCGATGATTTCTTTTTTAATCGACAGATAATTCTTCCGGATTGGTCCCATTTTTATGTCATAAAAATTGGTTCATTAGTTTTTCAGTAATTTTGAAAAAACTGACTTTATAAGTCAATTATCAGTATCTCAATGAAATGTACCGATTTTGACGACTTATTTTTAAGGATATAATAATTTCTCGACATTATCTCACAGACATATAACGAAAATCGGTTCAGTACTTTTTCAGAAATTCAGTAATTTGTCTCTCTTTACGGCTGAAAATTATGTATCAGAGAAAAGCCTTAGAACGGTTGCTATTGACACGAAGTTGTAAATTTTTTTATCGACGGTGGTCTAACGGCTAAAGGTATGGCATGGTATGGTGCAGTTCAGGATGCAAATGGTTCAAATCCCTTCCACAGCAGTATATATTTTTATTTTTCCATTTTTTTATATTTGCGTTATTATTTGTCTCTCAAGGCAGCAAAATCACTTAAATGGGAAAAATAAATTAACTTTTTAAAAAAAGTGTACCGACTTCAAAAATTTACACTGAAAAGTAAGAAATAATAACTCCTATGTCGTAGAATTTGAAGACGGTTGGTGCCAAATTAAAAACAATTATTCCCCAATTTATTATTTCCCAAATTCACTAATCTAGACATTTCATTAGGAACCTACGATCATCAGTACTAAACATATATAATATTGAACAGATATTTATCTTCTTAGATGTTTACTTAATTTTGTATCCTAATTTGGTACCAACCGTCTTGAAATTCTACGACGAAATATTTATTATATTTATTATATTAAATATTTATTTCTTACTTTTCAGTGCAAATTTTTGAAGTCGGTACACTTTTTTAAAAAAATTAATTTTTATATAACTATAACGATAGACACCAACTTCGCAAATAAAATTTCTAAATCAATTTTAACTTCATCCGTTTCTGTGCCTTCTCTGGGCAAACATCCTAAAAATAGTTATTTTTTAAAGTAAAATATCATTGTTATTTGATCACATTTATTTCTATACAGTTTTTGAATCGTAATTTAATAGATTTTTCTGTAGTTGATTTTAAATTTACATACATTGCATCCGACATTTATAAGGTTTTTCATTCTCACATAATGTTTATTTAACTGAGAGTCCAAACAACGTTAGCTTCCGTTTCCTGTCGCCTAGTTTTCAAAGTAGAACACAGAGTCGTAGCCGTCGTAGCACTCGTAGCTTTGTTAAAATTCTCCTAAACATTATTATTTATTTATTTAATTCGATATTATAATACCTACAGTTTTTCAATTATTTTCAACTAGCGACCTCGCCACGGCTTGAGACGGGTACAATATGGGTTTACAACAATTTGAATACCTACATAAATACGCATATAACTTACATAATTATTAGAGATATCGCAAACTTTTTTGTAGATAATTTTATTCTACATAGTTCTTTCCTAGATCCTTTTGTTATATGTATGCCGCATACGCCATGAAAACTCGCTGGGGCTACCATTTCCCCGACTTCATTCTCCTAAACATAAGAGGTTCATGTTTAATACTCGCAAACCTTTCTCGTGAACCAATCTAATAGTGAAAACCGCTCATCAGTAGTTTTTGTGTGAAAAGGGTACATACAGACGCGGCGGGGAGCTTTGTTTGTAGTCATATCACCTCAAAATTTACTAATATGTATATTTTTTACCAATTAAATCTATAAATAGTTTAATAAGAAATTATATGTGTATCTCGATGTTTCATAGGCTCCGAAACGGCGAAATGTATTGAGATGTAATTTTAATAATGAATATTAATTAATTTACTCTTTGATTGATCTCAACATTCTCTATATCGTTTACGTTATTTATTTTTTCAGGTTTATGATAGACCTACAGACACTGTATCGAGATCCCGCATCCTTGAAATGTTAACACACGCTGGCTTCGTCAGAAGAAACCCTAACTTTAATAATGGTGCCCATTTGCAACAACCGCCGTATCATACCAATTTATTAGATCTTCCTCAATTTCCTAGTCAAGACTTACTACAGTATTTGTAACAAATTTGTAGAACGATCTGCATAATAGATAAGTGTCGCCCCTTCGCGAAAATTTGCAATTTGATAAACTAAGCGGATGTCAAAATAACGGGTGTAGTTATTTTTATACTTGGACAAGTAGTTGCCTGCAACTTCATACGCGTTGTATTAGGAATACAACGTTTACACCCCATTTCACCCCTCTTAGGGTAGGTAACGTGATGTTTAATAGCCTATAACCTTCATCAAATGTAAACAGATTTTTTTAAATCCGACTGGTACCTATAGTTCCGCAGAGATTAGCAACAACAAACAAACTCTCTAGCTTTATTATTAGTATAGATCGATAGATTATATTTTTTTTAATGTTTAGATTAAATTTTAAGGTTTTTATATTGTTGTATCCGTAATCAATATACTTTACTTTATGAAATTGCTAATTTACAACATCAGAGTCAGGGGAATTAAATCAGGGTCTACAAGGAAAAAGACTACACGCGAAAATAGTTAAAGTATTTATATTAGGGTTGAAGCCAGAGATCAAATTTTTCTTTGTTTTGTATTAGTTATAATAAAATCAAGTTTGTGAAGATGATCATGTTATGTTAACGGGTATCAATAAAATATTATGATCATTAAGTAAATGTTTTACTTCCCTATCCATTTATTTATTAAAAAACTAAGTTTATTTCTAAATCCATCCATGTTATTTTGATTATTTTTGGGACGTAAAGAACGCAGGTCAAGTTAAAAAAACATTATTTACTTAGTAATGTGAAAAACGATTAAACTAATTTTCATGAAAAACTTGTCCTATTTCTGTCGAAAAAAGAAATCATCCCAATTGGTATATAATTGACGAAAACGTGCAATCTTTATACCTAAATAAAAATTAAATGTTGTTCGCTGGTAAGCGCATCACTCGCGAGAGACGATTGAATCGATTTGGTTATTTTTTAATGTTCGTTTCATCAATCAATCACAAATCAATAAAGTTTTTAGGGAAAGAAAAATTGGAAAATTCATATGTATGAACTCAATAGCATAATAATAGGTCATGGGAATTAATTTTGGGCTCCACGGGTGAAGCTGGGCCGGAAAGCTAGTAAATAATATGTGAAGCTACAAGTAAAGCTCTCTACTTTTTGAAGAATGTTTTGTATCAAGTGAAGGACATGTCGTGCTACCCGTTTAAAATTATGCAAACTATTCAACCAAATCGCATTAACATCTGATTATGGTCATGAACATTTATCTGAACATAAAATCTTGGTATTGTCACTAATAAATACGTGCTGACAGTTAGCGCATTATGGCGATTATGGTGCAATGCAGTTAGTTTCATGTTACTTATGTTAGTAAGCAGTATTCTTAGATGATATAAAATAATCGTTTAAAAATGCCTGTCACGTCGTGTAAAGGATTGATAAAGGATTATTGTGCAAACTGTACATTTGCTGGAGTTCATTATATTGCTGATGATACTAAACATTGGTCTGAGCGGTAAGTAATCTACGAGTAGGTTTTCGTTTGAGAATTGCAAGATTTATTGTCATCAGAAGTAAAAGTGTAATATAAACATAGCTATTTTAATCTATAATCTGCCTCACCGCGATACAAATTTTTGTAGTTCCAGTATCCAACCTATCAACATGCATAGTAGAGTTAATTAGTCTTCTGGTAGACTTCTTAAATCACACATTACAAATTATATTTTTTTACAAAACTTTTATACGATCGCTGATTTATTTGATAAAAAATTACATCTAATGTACTACGGCAGTAACGAAATACTTATATATCGCACTAGAGAAGAAACACAATAAAGAAGTTGTTATATGGATGATTTGTAGATTTCAAAAAAGGTCGATAGAAAACGCTACATCTTATGAAAATTAAATAATTGAGAAAAAAACCTCCCTTTGTGTGAATACGTACAGTTAGTCAGTTAAGTTTATTTTATACATCCACAGAATATTCTGGTTGATAATGGTCGCACTCTCCTGGTATGGTTCAGCTGTGTTGATCATCGCTGCTTGGGAAGCGTTTTGTAGCAGCCCAATTAGTTTTGGTGTCGAAACTACATACATAGATTGGGAAACAACGTTTCCAGCTGTGGCTGTGTGCGAATTTAACAACCTTAATAGAGTCTATAATGTATCTGATACGTAAGTTATTAAAAGTGCTTGAATGAGTTTACATTTTCTCTGAATAAATTAGTTGTCCAGTTTATTTTTTTTGTTAAATATCGTAAGCAGAAATTGCCAAGCGGAGCTATGGTAAATATGAGTCATATCCTTTGAGATGATTCTGTACAGGATCATTTTCCACTCTATTTTTCCATGTTGATCCTGCAAAATTACAGGGTAAAAATACACCTATTCCACTGCACACATAACTAATAAGTTTTATAACATTTTTAAGAGCATGTTGCAAAGCGCCTGCTACATTTAGAAAATTGGAATTTTCAGTGAACAATAATGTATTTGGAGTGGTAAAAGTTCTCAAATGATATAGATTCCTTATTATTCAATTTAATTTTTGACTATTTCAGGATTTGGCCTTTGGACCACGCAGTCGACTTGGAAGAAGTTTTGAAAGAAATTGCTTATTTTCGAGGCACTACATATTACACTCTATCTTTCTGTAACAAACCAAACGCAAATCCACTCTGCCCACAGTCGAATTTCAGTTATTACGCGAACTTAGTACGAAGTGACTGTGTATCAACGATAAAGAACTGTTCATATGGAGATTTCAAGTTTGATTGTTGCGAATATTTCTTACCGATAGAAACAGATGTTGGAAGATGTTACGTTCTAAATTCTATACAAACAGAGTTAGTTTTATTTTATACAAACTTTAATAATCTACTCAAAGGAAATTATTCATTCTTTATAGAATTACAATACCCTATTTCGACGAAAAGCAATTTTTATGTCGCTGTACAAGGACGGTTATTTACAGAGCAGCATGATGCGGGATCATTTAATTTGTTTGAATTTACGCTGTTAGCATAAAAATAGAACCTTTCTTAATTAAAATTGTGAGCATTTTTACAGAAAACCGAAGAGATTTTCAATGGTCTCAAGTAACAAAAAACGTAATCGAGCTATATTAACTATGGAAATACTGGTACCTGCTAAGGTAACAACTCATTAAAACCCATGCAACCGAATCGAAAATTTAATTGCCATACTATTTCATTTTATACATCACAATACAGGACTTTGATAGTCGCAAAAAGTTTTAAATACTACCACACAATTATATTTTCAGGCATATACAATTGCAGATGACGAAGTTCCAGCAGTAACCACTGTACAATCTGCTACTTTGAAAATTGATTTCGGAGTTGCCTATAGGTAACATTCACATTAACTTAAAGGGGTGATCACTAGACAGGGAAACGGGGATAAAGTTTTCCTCTTTGCCCGTCTCCCCGTTGACTCTCGCTGTAAAACCAATTTTTATACCGCGGGAAAGAGGTGATCCATTGATATTTCCCTTTTTACCCGACGGATAAACCCACCAATCGATCACCCCTTTAAGTTTAAATCAAAGACTTTATGAAAATTACATTAGGTAAGCTGTTCGATCTCAAAATATGGCGTGTACCGGTAACACGGTACTCTGGATAGTTAAGTATTTTTTACTGATTTTTATATAAATTCTTCACTGCAATAAAGTTGCGAATCGTCATTAGTTCGCCTCATTAACGTGTTATTGGTTTGTTAAGATATTTGATTTTGTAGGGTTAGTTTGTTGCACAAAAATGTATCTGCTAGGTTTTTCAAACATTTTACTTCTTTCACATATACTAAACTGTAATATTCCATTTCTAGGAGATACATAACAATAAGAAATATAGTAAACGATCCTCTAGTCGTCGACACATCTCCAGAGCAGCGTGCATGTCGTTTTCATTCAGAGAATGAGGACGGAGTTTATCCACATTATTCATACAGCGCTTGTACAATACAATGCCGTAAAAGAGCTCAAATTAAAGTTTGTAATTGTAATGATCACTATATGCCAGGCGTTGGTAAGTATGGAGCTTGAATGAATCTATCTATCTATCATCACGCCTTTTATCCCAAGAGCGGTAGGCAAAGGATTTTAAGAAATGTGGTGGTGACTGAACCATGAAGTGTTAATGTGACAATTTTTTAAAATTATATTATTTCAAAGCCAACTTAAAAAAATCTAGAGATTAAGCAAGCCTATTCTATTTGTGAGTTACACTCGAATGCCATTTAAAAATTTAATATGTAATGAAATGCTTTTAAATTAACATGAATTAATATTAGGAGCCAAGTATTTTTTATCTTTACTTAAAAAACCCTTCTAATCTCTTGACACTAAAGCAAAGTACCCCTTCAAGACAATTAAAAATATAAGGTCTTCTGCTGGGACCAATACACGGTTTCGAAAGCTGTAAGGCAACCCGTGAAAAAACAAAAAAAAGTACTATGAAAGATTTATCTTTGAAATTCAGCAAACATGTTGGCAACACACAAACGAATGTATGAAATCTAAAATCATATCTTTTTATTCCCTCATCTTAACTATTTCTCTGTGTTCTCAGTGTTCTGTTGTTGCAGAAGAAGATAAAAGATGTAACATGTCAGGTTTAGTATGCCTGAATCATTACTACAGTGAATTATCAGTATTAAAACCGAGGTGGGCGCGGCGTCCTGGACTTGTATGTGATTGTCTCCCATCGTGCACTGAAACTGAAGTCGGTGTAATAAAAGATAGAAAAATGTCGTTAGTAACATTTATATACTCTCTCTGCATGCAATCATTTCACAAAAAAACTTGTCAAGCCCCTTTGGCCTCTATATTTTGGCCCCGATACGATAGTAACAATGTCTACATTTAGAGAGATATTAAAAAGAACAGGTGGCGAGCCAGGTATTATTTTCATAGGAAGTGTGGACGCTATTTTACATCCGTAGCAGGAGAAGTCACTAGAGCACTTATTTTTTATCTGGCAAAAGTTTACCGCTTATAACTTTATCATGTCAGTTATATCTACTCAGTTTTTATTAAATATATAAATTTAACAAAAATTAAAAACAAATTAAAACTAAAACTAAAAACTAAGTTTTATAAACTAAACTAGGTAGAAAAAGTCCATAAGTGGACACCACTTGGCAGTGTACCTAATACAATTGTAGCATTGCCTCGTTGAATGATAATGCTGATTTTTTGTTTTAAATAACTATGGCATCTGGAGTCACCACATTCTAGGAACACTCGTCTTCCAAGCTCTTGGAGGAAATCTTGAGCTTCAGATCCGAGTACAGATTGAGTATGAAAATATACCGGACATTCTTACAACAAAAATCTATTATTTTAGGTACAGTTCAAAGAAAGCAAAGGTTGAAATTGTAATGGATTATTTACCAACGGAAAGATACAAAAGAAGCGTTATTAGAAGTCGATTAGATTTGGTTGGTATGTACTAAAACAATATTATATCTAGGTAATCTTAAGCTCAGTTTTAAACTTTAGTTAATTTTTCAGTTTCAGTGGGCGGTACAATAGGTCTCTTCGTCGGAGCAAGCATACTGAGTTTTGCGGAGCTATTTTTCTACTTTACAGTCAGATTTTGCATCAACCATTGGTTGGAATATAAAAAACGTCGAGAAGAACGGAACAAAATGTTGTACATACTAAGAGGGGGTGATTTAAATATGCATTCAACGCGTTAGTCTCGCAAAAATTTGAAAATGGCTCGACTTGACTTGATTTTTTTTGTGGCCCTGGATAGTTTAGATCAAGGAATATACTACTCTCTTTTAGACTCACAATTGGACCCTGTAGGTGGCGCTGCAATCGGGTTCTAGGAAAAAGTTTACATAATTGTAGTTCATATTAAACAAAATACTATAAATCTAACATTTCTTGACAATCATAGATTACCGTAAACTGTACGATGTAGTTAGGAAATCATAAATAAAAGTAACATGAATGAAACGTCAGAGCATCGTGACAACACTGACAACCCTTCAAGGCATGTCCTTTTCAGCTAAGGTTACCTCTCTCATTTTACCACACGATTGCTCTACCTAGAAACCGTTTGTCGAACCCTGTGGGTATAGTTTGTTAACGAAGTTCTTGCTATTTAAATTATTTGGAATGCAAAAATATTTTATTTTTATTTATATCAATTCATACACAAAGTTCAAAGGTATATTTACTTATGTAGAGTATCAACTCATATGAACAATTAAATATGTTGAAAATCATGTGTTTTATTTTTATAAATGTATATTTTTAGCAAATAGTATAGCTTTATTATACTGACAATCCATGCAACTTTATTCAGGACAAAATGTTGGGTTTTGGCGGGTGTATGTATGACAAATTTTCATTGCTTCCATCCAGTAATATGAAGTAATGAATGCCCTACGTCCAGTAAACTCTGGGAACAGTCAGTTTATAATTACAGGAAATGAACACTTAATGTTGATGCAACTTCTGATTCGGCGCATATTGCGTGTCTTTGTCTGACCTATTGAGAAGACTAAACCCAAGATCTAGAATCTGATAGGGAAACGTGTAGGTTGGTTGCATTAATATTAAACTTTGTCAAAATATAAGTCTTATAACATAACTACCTTTGAAGCCTTGCCTATTATGTATTGAATATTGTTATACTTGTAATTATAATACAGTGTATCTAATAAATTCTAAACCTGTTAAAATATATCGCAATATGTATATAAATATACCTCAACAGAATAGGTCCCTCGTCAGGTATAGCCACACAAATAACATCGGCTACAATATTATGCATGGACTAATAAAGAAGGAAGACTTCGTAACCTGGTTCAGTAACGTATTTGGGAAGCCGTAAGGAAACCCGTGAAGTTATAAACAAAATCTCATCTTCTACCTGAAAACCTGATCACAGCCTTTGAAATAATTACTTACTTCTCTAAAAAGGTAATTAAAAATAATTACTAATTTAGGACATATTGGGAAAACAAAGAGTAATTTAATACAATGAATTAATTTATTTTAATATTGAAAAAACCTTATTGGATACCAAAGATAGCATGAAACATTTTTTACTTATCTATCACATTACGACTGCCTTCAGCGGAAGACATATAAGTCATCCTTATTTCAACACTAACGAGTTTTTCGCGGTATTTCAAATTGATGCGGTGATTATACTAAACATTATTCATGAATATTGGAGGCCTTATATAATTTTATTGTGAATATTTTGGTGAAATATTTAGATATTAGAAAACAGCTCTAAGTGTACATGAAACTTAAATAATATTATGATCAGAAACCATTACATTTGATGAAGAATCATTATCACTGTTCAGTTTTTACTATAACAACGTCAGAAAATGTATGCAAATGCAAAGCACAAATGCATAAATTTTATATGTCTTCATTATTAAAAAATACTAAGTACTTAATTATTTTAGTAAATAAAATTTTAAAACTGAAAATATTTTATCGCTAATTTAGAAACATGCAACATCTATGTACCTACCTAACTAATATAACAGTTAAATCATTACATTTTATTTGAATTGAAGTTATTTTAATGTCTTCGTGACTGCCACCACCGGGTGCAAGGTCCGTGAGCGTGGAATCTTCGATATCTCATACAATGCCATTGGGGAACTTGCTGCATACGTCTCAAAGCTTCCAACTGAAAATATTAAATTGAATATTTTTTCTGTTTTCATAATAACATCACGTAAAAATGCACAAAATTTCAGAAGTATTTTAAACAGAAAAGTATACATAATTCGTAAATATTTACGAACTTTTCAACATAATATTTTTCTGCGTACAAAAATCATAGAAAATTAAGTTATGTGAGAGGTGAAGAAAAAGTGAAAAAAGAGGGAGTGGGAAAGACGTCGGCTCACAATTGAGAAGTCGCGGGTTCGATCCCCCACATCCGACCATGTACCAATGGGTTTTTATAATAAAACAATTTATGTACAGTACATAGAGGCTTTTCCATCTACATATTACCTATGTCAAGAGAGCTGGTCACTCGTTAGGTATAGCCTCAAAAAATCATCGAAAGTCTTCCGCTGGGTACCCTGGAGCCGACAACGGTTCCCGGGAGATGTAAGGTAACCCGTGAAGATAGAAAAAAAATGTGAGAGAATTCCTATCTAGTGACCAACCAGCTTTTAACTCATTCTAGATTTTTTTTTTTCTTATTAGGTATAAAATACATATAGATTTTAACTACTCACATAGTCAATATTGCGGCCACGATACGGGGATGCCTCAGCAAAGTAAATTATAACAAAAATTAATAATATTAAAAACACAAAATACATATATTTCATTTTAATTAATGATATTTTTTATGAAAGTAAAAGTTTTTAAAATTCTATTACTGATTTTGCAGGAACACTTATCATGGAGAGTGAACAAAATGGTATGTGAGAGATGACATTGTTCCCGACCTTTTATATGAGGCATGAATGAACACCCACTCGCTTTCTTCCAGAGACAATAGGCAGGCCTGCACATTTATGTATGGAGCAGCGACTAGCGGGGAGATATCTTTTCTACTTTTCCAATAATAGTCGTAATCAGATTTATTCTAGTTATTTTTTTTTTATTATTATAGACGTCGCGTCGTAAGACAAAATAATATGCTGACAGAAAATAATATACTAACTTTCCACCCCAGCTTCGCACGTGGACCGATCCCATTAATTAACACAAATCATCGAATAAGAAATATTGACATTATTGGTTACTGCTCGTCTCTCAAAATACGTAGCGTGATGTTATATACACCTAAACCTTCCTTGTGAATCAACCTATTTGATGGCGCAAACAATAACAAAATCGGTCCAGTAGTTTTTGAGTCTATATGAGACAAATAAACATTAATTTATATATATAAATGGGAAAATAATTCCTCTAAATACTTATTGCGGAGCCATAACTCTTTTTAAATAAAAGATAGTCTATTTCTTGAATAATGTAGCTTATAACAGCGAAATATTTTTTCAATTTTTAACAAACAAACAAATCTTACAATCTCTCTTTATAATATTATAAGAAAAAATAAAATAGATGCCAATAGTTGTACACTTGACACTTGGTAAAGATATCCACATTTAACCAGTTGCAATATGTGGCGTTTGCAACTTGCAATTTGCAACATCGAACTGTTAGATTCATACCAATATCTATATGTAGGCTCCTAAACGGCTAAATTGATTTTAATTAAACTTTGATCAATCCTAATATAATTATTTAACAATCTGATCAATAAAATATTGTAACTGTCTGTCTATGCACATGGGCTTATAAGTTCGACTTGGAAATTTTAATTAGAGTACCTAAACTTTTGATTGATCGTTAAAGGGTCTCATATTACATCGCACGCGAGATCTTTTCAATTATGAGACATTCCTTTTAACATTGTTTTTGTTACATTATAAATTAGTTTACATACAGTAGTATCAGTGCGTTCTCATACTCCAACTGATTGGAACACGAGGACCTTTCAGTTGAATTTATCTCCTACTTGCAATTGTTTTCTATAGTACAAAGAATAAAAATGCGGTGAAGACTTGATAATAAAAATATAAAAAACTTTGGGTAAGTAAGTACATAAAAAGAATGCTTGAAATAGCTATACATCAGATAAAAATCAATGATTTTGTAACCCGAATTCAGGAAGCAAGACTCAGATCGTAACTGCAGAATGCAGATACCTAGTGGAATAAGCGTGAATATGTATGATCTTAATAATAATAATATGTTCAGAGATAGGTCCCGACGGGTGCTTTAGATTAAACACTCTTAAGGGCATCTACGTGTTGGACCTATGTTCCCATGCAAGCCTTACAAAGGACCGGGTGTTATGCCTGTGAATTTAGTTAGATAGACTCACTACCATCATGTGACATCAACAAATTTCCATGTAGCGTATGAATCAACTGTGCTAATTAGACCTAACTTGTTCAAAGAATTAACTAGTAACAACTAGTAAACAAAAACATTACATTTTGTCTTTATTATACACTAGCTGTTTCCCACGACTTCGTACGTGACTATTTCAGAATGTTGGCAAACATACACTTCATACATAGCTTTTGTCATGTTCACCTCTGCCCACCCCGTTCCCGTCGTCATGCCGTGATCGTATTTAGCCTATGTTACTCAGGGATAATGTAGCATTCCAATGGTGAAAGAATGATCAAAATCCGTCCAGTAGTTTTTGAGTTTATTCGTAACAAACACACAAAAATACAAATCTTTCCTCTTTATAATATTAGTATAGACTAGCTGTTCTCCCCGGTTTCGCCCGTGGGGTCCATAATAACTTTCATCCCCTATATATACCTTCTTACGGGGTGATTAAAAAAAAATAGCCTATGTTCAGAGTTCAAGCTTTATCTTTTAGCTTTGGCTTTAGCTTTTTATATTATAAGCCGTAACAAATTTCATCAAAATCGGTTCAGTGGTTTTGCCGTGAAAGCAATGTTGACAGACAGACAGAGTTACTTTCGCATTTATAATACTAGTATGGTGTTAGTTGAATCAATACTGTAATTAATATTGTAACAAAATTCTATTTATAAAATGTGCTGTTAATTTATAAATGGAATTTTAGAAATAAAAGTAATATAAACACACAAACTATTTTTCATGCATGTTTAAGTACTCGATTATTTAATTAAATAATAAGCTTTTTTTATAAATTCATTCAAGGATGGTAGGCCTTTCCACGTGTTTGTAAAACATTTTTCCAAGTTAAACATTTTTGCACCTAAAATAAACAGTATTTTTTTTTAAAACGCGGTAGTTAGAAATATAACCCTATGGAGCGTTGGAGTTTAAAATCGGACATGGGTTAAATGAATGATAAGTAATAACTAATTTTAAAAGTAATACTTTAATCGACTTTTCGTGCTTCAAAGGGCACTTACATTCGACGTCCGTACTTATTATGAAAATAATAGATATTACTCAACTCTAGCCATTCTAATATTATAAATGCGAAAGTAAACTCTGTCTGTCTGTTACGCTTTCTCGGCTAAACCACTGAACAGATTTTAACTACAAAAAAATATTATACAAACAATTGGAGGCCTAACATCCTTGAATGAATTTTAAAAAAGGCTTATCTAAATACATGTCCATGTCGCTTACAGACTTACATACAACGCACAGCCTAAACCACTGAAGATATAAATATGAAAATTGGGAGATATATTCCTTACTGGGTGTAGGGGTCCATAAAAAAAGGATTTTTCGAAAATCCACTCCTATGGGGGTGAAATAGGGTGTAAAAGTTTGTATGGAAAATCGTATTCCCTGCGTGTATCAACTTGAAACTTGGTACAAATTCTCTTCAAAACAAATAATAAAATACTTGTTTCAGGAGTTTTCAATACAACCCTTATGGAGAGGTGCAATGGGGTATTGAAGTTTGTATGGGAGAAAATGTTATTTTGGTCGGATCTACTTGAAACTTAGTTAAAGAACAGTGGGGTTAGCATACATTTTGACAGCGACACTTTCGTTTCGGTCGAATGGCCTTGAACAGGCCAAAACGTTCATGTCCAACAAGGACCGGCCAGAGATAGCCCGGGGCCGAGAGGTCCGGCCCAACAATGTGCGGGAAAATTCTTACTACTTGTCTTTGTCCGGCTAAGCAAATTGCTCGGCATTCTTGTGCAGGGCATGCCCGGTCCGGGCTATCTCTGGCCGGTCCTTGTTGGACATGAACGTTTTGGCCTGTTCAAGGCCATTCGACCGAAACGAAAGTGTCGCTGTCAAAATATATGCTAACCCAGCAGAGGTGACCTTCTGAAGTTTTTTTTAATTTTTTTTGAAAAACAACCCACAAGAGGATGAAATAGGGATGCAAACGTGTGTATGGAAAATCGTATTCCTTGCGTGTATCTACTTGAAATTTGGTTCAAATAATCTTCAAAACAAATAATGAAACACGTCTTTTAGGAATTTTCAAAACAACCCTTAAGAAGGGGTGCAACAAGGTGTTGAAGTTTGTATCTATCTATACCGTCGTGTCGCTGACAAAAAATTGGACGGTATATTTCTTTAAGAAGGGGTGGGGTGTTAAGGGGTGTATGTGGAAAAATATTGTTTTGGTCGTACCTGTATATCTACTTATTTAGAGCTAAATTACATAGGATTTGACCTAAAGAAGGATTTTTTAAGAAACAACCGCAAGGGGGTGTTAAATTGTGTTTGGGGAAATTGTATCGCTTCAAACATTTTCACGGAAGACTGGAATGTACCCATACATTTTCGAACTTTTTACTCTGGGGAAATTAGGGGGGTTCAAAAATAAAATTAAGGCTAAACTTTTGCTGATTTACATAAATTACGCAGTGGAAGACAAAGTCTTCCTCATTTAGCCAATGATTTTTTTGAGGCTATACCTACCTAATTTTTTACCTTTAATTTGCGACTCGACCACCGACGCCCCAGATTTCAGATTTTGTCAATGCTCATAATTCTACGCGGACGGAGTCGTGGGCAAAAGCTAGTTATTAAGTAAAATAATCGAGTAAGTACTTAAATATGCATGAAAATAAATAAATAGTTTGTATGTTATTATATTATAAGCTAATATCATACATATACACACCTGTATATATTTTGTATCCTCTCAGTTTTATGAGCGACTTATATTTTGTCCATATTTCTTTAGAAAGATGTAAGCGAGATGGAGATGGAATGCTATTGAAATCAATAAGATATCAATGATATGTCGCAAAGTCGGTTAAAAATACGCGAAAATTTGAGGAGTTCATATATTTTTCAAATAGGTGCAGTGTTTCCGGATATATTCACACTCCCTCTTTATAATCTTATAATATATAAAATTCTCGTGTCACGGTGTACGTAATTGAACTCCTCTGAAACGGCTCGACCGATTTTCGTGAATTTTAGTGTGCATATCCGTTAGGGTTGAGAATCGGACAACATCTATTTTTCTTCCCCCTAAATGTTAAGGGTGGTCCACCCCTAAATTTTTTTTATAGGTAGGGTAGGGGTAGGGGTATGGGTAGGGGTAGGGGTAGGGGTAGACGTAGAGGTAGAGGTAGCAGGTAGGGGTAGGGGTAGGGGTAGAGTTAGGGGTAGAGGTAGGGGTAGTGCGGGCAAGTCAACGTTTGGGCAGGACAACGTCTGCCGGGTCCGCTAGTATTAGTATAGATATTATTAATTATCAATTTATTTATTTACAAAAATGTTTACTTACACGGCGAAATAAGAGAAAAACAAAGGTCATTGATGCTTTAACCCACTGCAAGAAACTTAAGTGGAAGTGGGCCGGCCACGTCGCACGTCAGGACAAAGAGAAATGGTCTAGGAAAATTACTACTGGGCTGGCCCTCCCGTTAAAAGAAAAAGAGGTCGCCCTCTGGAAAGATAAGAAGACGAACTTATAAAAGTTACAAACAACAGCCCAAGATAGAGTCGAGAGGACCTTAATAATTAAAGAAAAAATGAATGAATAATTGAAAAATTTAAAAGAAGAAATAATTAATATCTATATGTGAATTTTATAGACAAAACGAACAATGTTAATTTTCATATTTTTCTATTTTTTTTTTGTTATTAAGACAAGTCAAGCTAATTTTAAATTAAATGTATATTTTCTTGCCACTTCTTCTCAACAGATGATGTTCCGAAGTGGTGGTAGTCTATTTTATTTATAGTTCAAATAAATACTTACCTATTATTAATTTTGATTTAAAAATAAGGTTAGTTGCAAATACAACCGTGTTGGCATTTGACCTAATGGTTACTGACCTTGCCAAAGCCTATACACTTTTGCTGTGCATTTCTAAAGACGTATCCTTAATATTAAACTAAATGGATTTGGATGAGAATTGGTACACAAGCGAACCCGTTAGCAAAGGTTAACAAACAAAACGTTATTGCGTAACTCGCTGAACGACGATTGACGTCGATATTAATTCCTTCTATATGAATCCTTATAAAAATAGTTTTACTGTAGGTACTTATTATGTCCATATGAGGATTTAAAGTAATGAATATTTCTGATAGATGATAAAATATAGACTTTCATCAAGAATAAAATGCTATAGGTCATTGATTTGCTTTGAAATCTTTGAAATATGAAATGGATTTTTATTTAGTTTACCGATAAATTGATACTTATTAATAAAATATTTATCGAAAAATTTCTTTCCTTTCGACTCTAGAGTTACTTTTCAGTCTCATACGACACGAGAACTGAAGTTTTGGTTACCCTACCCCTAACACGATGGTATATCGATTTTTTCTAGAACAAAAGGGACGCAGATATAGCTCCACCCTCCTCGATCGTTGCCGCAGAAATATGGAAATACGACCTTATTTACTTTCAGGGCGAACAATATCAAAATAAATGTTTTAAATTTAAAATTTAGTAATATTTAGTTATGTTTTCCTCTAAAACTTTTGTATAATGTAAATAGAAAAGTGCAGAATTTACAATTTGTGAAGGAAATATGAAGAGTTCTCAAATGGTAAGGTTACATCATCGTTTATTTACTAATGGCATGAAAGTTAATTTTACAAGTCCAATTGCTTCCAAAAGAAGCAGAGCAAACCTGTTTATTGTAACATCTATAAAATATAATTTAATACAATAATAATAATGCTCGCACAGTAAAAGTGTGTAATTTAGCTAAATACATGTCTGTAATTTAGAAATATGTGACAAGGCTCTGTATAAGTAAAATTTTGCTAAATAGATAGTAGGTAATACAAAACCAGTATTTTAACAGGGGGTTATGTACCTATGTTATGCGAAAGTGTGTTTGTTTGTTTGTTTGTCCTTCTTTCGCGTTAAAGCAACGATTCGACGTGATTTTTTTCTTACACAAATAGTAGGAGGACCGGAAATCTTCCAGGATAATTCTTGTCACATTTCAATAATTTCTACTTGCGAAGCCTGAGCGGAAAGCTAGTTAAATTATAAGATATCGCAATATCTTTCAGGAAATGTCAAGTTGAAATGTTTAATTTCTGAAACATCATCATGAGTGCTACACTAAGCGCACTTGGTGGACGAGAAGCTTGCGGTGCAAGATGGACTCTGGGAGCTCTTTTGTTAGCACCTCTAGCTGCCACAAGTTCTGGATATTGTACGGTTGCTGCTGTTTTGTTACTGGGCCTCTTCACACTCATAGCGGGTATTCAAAATTATTTTTCAATAACTTTGTAAAACCAATATTGTATTTTCATTATATTTTGTTTTAATAATTTATATATTTTTATCTATCTATCTATCTATCATCACGCCTTTCATCCCAAGAGGGGTAGGCAGAGACAATCGAATGCCATTTGTTACGATCCTGACATATCTCTTTTGCTTCTTTTATATTCATCTTATCTTTCATACATGCTCGGCGATTGTGTGTACTTTTAATATTTCCTTCGATCAACATATTTTTTATATGTTCAATAAAAGTACATCTAGGTCGTCCTCTGCTAGCATTTCCTTTCACTTCAGCCAAATAAACCTTTTTAGTCAATCTTTCATCCTTCATTCTTTCAACGTAAACTACTTTTCTTCATTTTTGTCACAACATCATCTTTTACTCCGCATTCTTCTCTAATGACATCGTTCCGGATGCGGTCAATACGCTTTATATCACACATTCTACGTAAAGACCGCATTTCCACTGCATTTATTTTACTTTCATGCCTCTTATTCCATACCCAAGTCTCGCTTCCATAAGTAAGTGATGGAACTAAAACAGCATTATGTATGTTCATTTTACTTTTAGTTGTAAGTTGTGTATTTCTGCATACATTGTTTAGTCCACCAAATACCTTGCTTCCCGCTTTCACTCTCCTTTCAATTTCTTTGTCTATCTTTCCACTTCTTGTAACCATACTACCTAAATAAACAAATTCATTCACTTGCTCTAACTTACATCCTTTCACACAAATCTTACACTCCGTCCTTTCATCTTCCTTTTCAAATACTAATACTTTTGATTTCGAAATATTAATTTTCATGAATTTCTTCTCACATTCCTCATTCAAAATTGCAACTAGGTTTTGCAGCTCTTGCTCCGAAGATGCAATTAATACCGCATCATCGGCATATAAAAGACAGCAAAGTCTAGTAGGACCCATTTCTATCCCTAAGTAACATTGTTGTAATTTGGTCAAACAACTATCGAAATACAGATTGAATAGACAAGGTGACATTACACAGCCCTGTTTAACACCACAATGTATATTAAACGGGGTTGAGCACTGTCCACCCACTCTAACAACGGCAGTACAGCCATCATATAATGATTGTACTGCCCTTATGAGTTTTTTATTTACTCCGTATCTCGCTAGTGTTGACCATAATTCCGTTCTGCATAGGTTGTCATATGCTTTTTCTAGATCAATGAAAACACTGTAAACTTTTTGATTTTTTGCCAAATGTTTTTCAACAATGTTTCTTAAGGTAAAAATTTGGTCAACACAACTCTTACCTTTCATAAATCCCGCTTGAGCATCCCACATCTTATTTTCTGTCACCTTTTGCACCTTTTCAATTAGTATTCTTCCATACATTTTTCCAACCAAGCTGATAAGGCTGATGGCGCGATAATTATTGCAATCAAGCTGTGAACCCTTTCCTTTAAACACTGGAACTATTATGGCTTGACACCAGTCTCCTGGTACTCGTCCGTCGCTCCAGCATTTATTGAAGAGAGCACACAGTGTGTTACATATTATCGCTCCTCCATGTTTTATCATCTCGGAGGAAATCCTGTCTTTCCCTGCCGCTTTTCCGTTCTTCAATCTTCTGATGGCTGACACAACATCATCCTCCGTGATAATGTCATCGATAATTTCCGAGTCCTCATAGTCCTCACTATCAGCATCCGAAGGATGTGTTTGTTGTCCATCAGAGTTTCCATATAATCTTTCATAATTTTTAATTCTTATAAAATACCATTAAATATATCTACTATGCTAATACTATACATACAGGGCGTAACATTGAGATGGTTAGAATGGGGAATTCTGAAACTATAAGAGACGTAGAAATATTATGTTCGTAGATTTTTAAAAAAGTATGAAAATTTATGAAAACTGATTGATGAAACGATTGAATTGCAACAAATAATGAAATAGCATTTTCTTTTTATTGTAGACTAGTGGGCCCGGCAGACGTTGTCCTGCCCAAACGTTGGCTTCCCTGCTATTTACTTTCTTTCGTCCGTGGAAAACAACTACCACTACCACTACCACTACCACTACCACTACCACTACCCCTACCCCTACCCCTACCCCTACCCCTACTCCAACCACTACTATCATATGTCCGTCTCCTGGCTCTAAGCTACCTCCCACCAATTTTCAGCCAAATCGGTACAGCCGTTTTTGAGTTATAAATAACCTAACTAACCTACCTGGCCTACCGACTCTGGAATTAACACATTTCCGTGGTAGAAAGTAAAATACAGCGCCATCTATTGACATTTTAGTACACATATAAAACTCAAGTCTATTGACGTTTGCAAATACATTTTAGTACACATATAAAACGCAAGATGACGCCATATATTCACAATTAAAATTTATAATTTTAGCTACCCCTACCACTATCCTATGTCCTTCTCCTGGCTCTAAACTACCTCCCTGCCAATTTTCAGCTAAATCGGTTCAGCCGTTCTTGAGTTATAAGCGAAGTAACTAACACGACTTTCTTTTATATATATAGATATAGAGTATTGTAGCGAGCGACATTTATTCCTTTCGTACCTAATTTTTTTTTTTTGTAAATGACCGGGTTCGATTCCCGAGTCGTGTAGGTATGTGTCTTTTTTAATCTTGCATTCATAGATTTAAAAAAGACCCATTTAATTTTCTTTTGATTTTCTCCTAAATCGACGACATGGTTCTTTTCTATATTTCTCTATCTTATATAGTTTTAAAGTTACTATACTAACTCACCCCAATGTAACATCATGCATAATAATCAAACAGTAACTTTTTATACCATATGACTTACCTAATACTGAATATTTGTAAATTTTTCAGCATTCACATGCAGCGACTTAAAGCAATTAGCTATTGTATTACCACCAGAAAAAACATGCAGAGGTCGCCGCGAAAGAAACCTCAGATCATTCGCGGACTTCATAGCTATGTGGATGACATTTTTGTCACATTTAGTGGCTGTTGCCATATGCGCAAGAGTGCTTAGTGCGACGGCAGACCATGTGACCGGGGGCAAGACCCGTAGATGGCTCTTTGGTTACGAGACCAGAGCGCTTGGTGAACCCTGGCCAGATGTTCTGGGGGTCACTATTGTGGTAGTAGTATGTGCTATGTTCATGTGTGGATTGGAGGTAATTATGACACAGAAATAGTTATTTCATAATTTTTTTGAATTTACTTTATATGTCCCTGTAATAATTAATGCCTGCTTTTCGATCGCTGGGACTGAAAAAAATTATAAGGTCCACATGTTTTTACTTTTTGAAAATTAAAGACCCCTTTGTTTTTTTTTTTAGTTTTACCAATTGTGAAGGTATTCTGTGTTCAGCCATTTACAATATTTTTTCATTATAAATTACTAAAGTTATTATTAATTATGTATTACTGTTTCAAAATTAAACAGAATTATTGTATTTCAGGAGAGCATGATGTTTACCTTCCTGCTACTCGTATTACTCTACATATTCAGTCAATTCTTCGCTATATTTGGACTAATTAATTTGGATATTGCTAACATTAAAATGCCCGCCACAATCAGTGCTTATGAGGTAATTACCTTTTTTTTTCTCTTTTTTTTTCCTTTTTTTACGGATTGCCGTACATCTCCTAGTGTATGGTCCCAGGGTACCCAGCGGAAGACCAAGTCCCCCTCTTTTAGCCGATGGTATTTGTGATATAATTTGTGGTATAACGACTAAGTAGTATAAATATTGTTAATAATTTATATATGTTTGTATGTAGGGCGTAACCTCAGTAATAACTACTGAACCGATTCTAAAAATGCTTTCACTAATAGAAAGCTACACTATCTCTGAGTAACATACTTATAAGAGTTATAAGAGCCCATGTTCTTGGGTATTCTCACTCGAGTCAAAAAGAAAAAAAAAAACTTTCAGATTTTCGCGGCTGGTGCTCCAATAGCCTATTCTTTCAGCTATGTGATACCATCTACGCAATCTGGGAGTTTGAAAAAAAAGCTTCTCCTAACTATAGGTCTTCCAACAATTGCTTTTTCAAGTTTATGTTTTCTTTACACAAATATGTTAAAAGGGTAAGTTTCATAACTTTTACGACACGATACGATGGTAAGTAACTATGCCAAGTAACTTAAGAAACTTGTAATTCTGCTCATTTTGGTAACCTTAACCCCCCTGTAACGTAACTAAGCTTTGGAGACAGATTGGGTTGAAAAGAGTTCGAAATGCTTTTGTGAGATATATATGATTATGTGTATATTTTCGTAAACAGCCAGTCTTTCAAATAATACCTACTTTTGCATATGTATCTCCAACTACTTACAAACATTATCGGTTTATAATAAAAGGAAAGTGAATGTTTGTGGGCGAGCCAGATACTGATGACTCTACTATGCTTTGGGTAGGGGGCCTATCACAGAACTTCTGGAATTTCCGGGATAAAAAGTAGTTTATGTCACTCTCCGGCCATCCAACTATCTCTGTGCAAAAAATGTCGATCGGGTTGCTCTGTTTTGACGTTAAAGAAGGACAAACTAACATCACTTTTTCGCATTTATAATATTAGTTAGGATACGATTTATGAAACGTTATTTGTGACAGACAGAAATTCACATAGAAATGAAAATTTATAATGAATTTGATCATGTCTATAATCTATTTTAATTTAGAACAAGTGTAGAAGCAGCTTTACCAGTAACATCATTACTTGAAGAGCGAGCTGCTAGCTGGGCTGGACCGACGTTAGCTGCAGTCACCGTTGGTGGAGCATGTTTAGCTCTGACAGAACTATGTCCACTTCTATTCGCAGTTTTGGTAGCTCTAGCTTCACCAGAATGGAAAGTTCTGACACGATCTATGACTTATGAGAGCGCTACAACTGGCAGTCCTGTACTTGCTGTTTTCACTGCAGGTGACGTTTAAAAATGTTTTTTTTAAGAAATATCTGAGAGCTAAATTTCCGCATAATCGAGCATATTTCATTGTGATATTCCGGATGTCAGTTTTTTTCCAAATGGTACTGGACCAATGTATATCGATCAAAAAAAGAAATCATGTTAATCACAGATTTCACGGAAATAATACATTTTTATAGCGTCTGTAATTTATTTCAATTTCAGGCAGTTTGGCAGCTATTCTAGCATTTGCATGTCCCTTGTCGCATATGCTGACGTTGATGAACGCTAGCCACCTTCTAGGAGTTGCAATACAAGCGCTGCATTTCACTATTATGCGCTGTGTACCAACTGCAGAGCAAAAGGAAGCAGGGGGTATGTTTTATTCATATAGCAAACAATAAAGCTAACATTTTGTGACATTTTCTGTCAAGATTGTTTTTGAAATTTTTATAATTTTTTTTTTCAATGACATTTATTTCTAGATGTAGTATACAAACGACTAGATGGTGAAGGAACATCTGGATACCAGTCCAAAGTAACAAATGCGAGTGAAAAAGCTAAAGCGGGTCTGCGGTTCTTGTCTTCATTACGACACACTAAGACTTTGGAAAGCATAAAATCAAAAGTTACCAAAGGTAAGGTATTACCTACATGCTTATTAGGATTGTAATACTTATTTAATTACCGCATCCGTTCAGAAAAATAGTTTAGATCCAGACATTAGACAATTAAAATATGGCTGGCTAGTGGCTAGGTACTCCTAGACAGAACTGAATACTGCTACACTAATGATTATAGTCTGCCAGTATTTACTATGCCAAAACGGTGACCTATTTTTCACGCAGATTCATAGAACATTTCTATAACCCAGATCAACGTGTACTTACATCAAACTGTTTATTTTATAGATACAGAAGAGAGAGAATGCCTCCTTCTTGATGAATATGGTGGATGTCCTACCGAAGAACAAGAGGAAGTAGTAGTAGGACCAAGTATCACCAATGACATGACCGACGTAGAAGAGGTGGTCGTGGTATCTGATTGTGAAAATAGTGAACAGGAAGCGTCATCTGAAGATGATTCGACAGATATTGATGCAGTGGTCAAAGAATACCAGGATCGAATTCAGGTAAGCAAATGAAATTATTACGAATAGCTATTTCTACATGTAAAATTATTATTTCTATAGAGGACGCCACTAGCCTCGGTAAAGATGCTAAATTGCTTCATTACTTTTTGCTATATAGTGGAAATTGTTACTCAATTACTTAGTTCCTTTTCAATTCAATATCAAAGTATTGAAAGTTCAATCAGTTTATAGGTACAACAGTATAAAAAGTAGGTACCTATATCAAGTGTAAAGTATTATAAAACAGTATGGTAGCAAGTAAAAAATTTTTTTTTGAAACAATGGGAGTGTACCGAAATTAACGATCCATTTTTGGTACATGAAAATGTTTCTTGCATTAAAAACCAAAATATTATAGATACCATAATACCATATCTTGTATGTTAACAGGTAGTAACAGCGATACCAGTAGCAAGTGCGCCGGTGCCACCTTGTAGTCGCGGTGCCAGACTTTCAGCTGTTGGAATTTTAGTGCAATTATTAGCTGATGCCATATTAGCCACCGCTTCTTACGTCGAATCGGCAAAAAGTATACTTCTAGCTATTGGTATACCGTGTAAGTTACAAAACCATTGATACCTTCAAAAACCTACCTACCTAATGATCAAACACATTAACCACCAAGTGTAAGAAGAGGTGTAATAATAAAGCGAAAGAGATACTAGGATGTTAGCAACTTGAATTCAATTGTCTCTGCCTATATTACAACTGTAATAAAAAACATTTGATATGGTAGACAAATGCATAGATGAAGTACCTACCTATTGGATTGATTCTCAGCAAGCCATAACCGCTTAGAATAAATTGCCACTTTGTAGAAAATTCATTAGTTTATTTAACAAGGATTTATTCTAATTTAGACATTTGAATTTTACAGTGTGGCTTTGTGGCACTTTCCTTTCTGCTTGGCAGCCAGCACATGGTGTGGGTACACGAGCCTCACAACGGTTTCAAGGCCCCTGTACATTATTGTTGGCTATACTGTTCCTAACGCCTTTATTATTAGATTCGTGGCCGGCAATCTTTCTATTCGCTGGAGCAGGTAAGTAGTAGACTTAAACTTTTCACTTCGTCTAACAATGACAGATACTTAATCTGTTAAAGTATAATCAAGACAGTGCCACTAAGTTAAAAAAAATTACATATCTTATACATTTTGAACATTATCAATGTCGAATATCTGAAAAACTGCCCTGGATAGAGAAGTCACGTAGTACATTTTTTTTATTGTTGTGTTATTGTTATTCATCATTCAAACATCTAGAAGTGTACATCAAAATAAAAAAACCATACAAATCGCAATTTTCAAAATCAAATATCTTTAAAATGATTTGATTTACAGTGATTCCGTCAACTGCTTGTTTCATGTACCTACGTGGGCTGTTCCGGAAGTTGTTAGTAAAACCAAAAATAATAAGTATATGAGAATATTTTATTTACAGTTTTTCAAAATACTTTCCTCCAGCCTCTTTACATTTATTTATTCGAGAAAACCAGCTTTCAAAACATTTTAAAAAAGATCTTGCGGAAGGTCGACAAACAATCGCCTAAATTCATGAACAGCCTCATCCGAAGTCTTAAATTTTCTTCCACAAAGCATTTTTTTAATGGTGGGAAACAAAAAAAATCACACGGGGCCAGATCTGGGATGTAAGGTGGATGGGGTAGTAATTGGACGCCCGTAGTGGCTAAGAAATCCATCGTTCTAGCGGCCGGCGTTGTTTTGATGAAAAAGAATGCCCCGAGTTCCGCTACTTGGGCGACTCTCATTCAACTCCTCGAAGGCTCGGGGCAAACACACTTCGCAATACCACTCACTAGTAACCGTTCTACGATATTCTAATGGAATTATTTCGACTGGGCCACTACGACGGAAAAAAACGGCAATCATTTTTTTATTTACACTCCGCCCGCGAACAACTTTTGTGGGTAACTCGTCTTCTTCAAACACCCATTCAGTGGATTGCTGTTTTGTAAGAGGATCGTAACTATAAATCCAAGATTCGTAGGAAGTTAGGATGCTCCTTCGAATTTTTCTAACATAAACCTGCACCAATCCACACGTCGAGATTTTTGCTCTTCTGAGAGACAATGTGGTATCCACCTCGAAGCAACCTTCCTTACTCTGAGATGTTCATGCAGGATCGTAGAAATCGCCTGTCTTTGTACAATCTTTAGTTCATTCGCAATCTCTCGATGTGTGATATTCCGATGCTCTTTTAATAACCACTCCACCCTGATGACGTTCTCGTGGGTAACCGCAGTTGGCGGTCGTCCTGGCCTAGCATCACCCTCTAGGCTATCCCGACCTCGTTTGAAATTTCTTTACCAATAGGTGACAGTTGCTAACGAAGGAAAACACTCATCAAAAGCAGCTTGCAAATTTTCGTGAGATTCCTTAAAGGTTAACCCTCGTTTATAATCATAGAAGATCATCGCACGAAATGCTTCACTCGGCACGATCATTGTTCAAATCAAATTACTATCGACGCATATACGTAAAATAATAATAATAAAAAAAGTAATTGTAGATGGCCAGTGATTTATTCCAAGGAGGTTTACATTTAAATTACACTTCGATTTCTAATAAATGCAGAAATAAATAATGAATACAAACTGTTTAGCTAAAAACTTTCGGAACAGCCTATGTATATCTAACACTTTCATCACACAAAATATGAACGATGAAAAAAAGATAAAAAAAGATCCACCTGTCCATACATTACAAGCCCCTTTGGCATAGCAAAATAAATTACAGTGCTGTGCAATGTGTACAGCAAAACCTCTGCAGGATACACAGCTTTATTTGTACACGATTTACCAGGCAGTTTGGCCGAAACATTATTTTTTTTAGTTTCAACCATTATAATATTTAAAAGGTGCCTAAGTCATAATTTACCCTTGCACCTAACCTAGAATATTTGGTCTACTTATATTATATTTGTATTTTATTTAGGTGTGGTGATATACGCTCGCTGTGAACGTTGGTGCGGAGATCTAGCCGTGACGCATGCTCGCGGGGTTCTACAACGTAGAGCTGTCAATCGTGCCTCTACCTCCCTCGGTCATGTGGATACACTATACGTAGCCAGGTAAATACATCCTAACCCTATTAAATAATATTATAAACTAACTTTCCGCACCGACTTCGAGCGTGGAATATTGATATAACTTCTCACTGGCCAATCATTTTATTCTACGAAAGCCTTTAAGATATCGAAATTAAACAAAAAGCAGGTTCTAAGTTCTAAGTCTATGTAGGGTATGATCCTTGAAAGTTTTATCAAAATATATTGAGCAGTTTCGGAGCCTATTCTGGACAAAGATTGGGAGGCAAACATTCTAAAAGCCGTCATTTATAATTCAGTACATATCGTGTATCCCACGCAGATAAGTATTTGTATGAATTTTTAAAATATTAAACAGACAGACACTTCAATTTTATTTATTTGTATAGAAGATAAGAATGAATGTTTGTTTGCCTTTCATGTTAAAACGGAGAACGGGTTGACGTGATTTTTTGTACAAAAATAGGTGGATGGCTGGAGATTGACTTCTGAGAATATTTTTTATGCCAGAATAAATTATAACAGGACAATAGAGGAGCTAGATATGTTTTGCTGTTTAAAGACTCAAAAAGTATTTAACTAGTATTTTATAGCAATGTCAATAAACTTTGTTTCTTTTTCTTTCTCAGGCGCCAAATTATAGTGCTTACTGACTTTCTTTTTTCTATTTTCACAAAGTTAAAACCGCAAGTAAAAGCTATATATAGACCAACCAAGATACTTACACTAACATCTGATAGATGACATCCTTGAACCTTGAACTTTTCAAAAAATCATTTCAGGGGGGTTTGAACCTCCAATCCCCCAAAGATACGGCCATGACCTAGTGTAATTTGTAAGTGATCCGTCCAAAGGCCTACCCCTACTAACAAAACAAGCGTGAATGTATTATATAATTTAAACATCAGTGTACATTCAAAATATTTTATTTATGGTTCATTACCATTTGAGAATGCTAGCAGACAAAGTAGAAATATCATTAAGAATAATAAGAATATTATTAGTAGTTACAGTACCCGGCCGAAAATGTTTAGAAAGAGGCTAGGTCCTACACTTGTGACTGAGACGACGTTCTACAAAAACGAAGCTATCCGATCGTAGCCGATAATATCTTTCTAAAGCCCGAAGTATAATTACTTTTGGTCAGGTACTGTAATTATACCATTACAAAATTTAAGATTTTTAACAATGTTTAATTATTACAGATGACACGACAGTGACTCGGATACGAGTCTAGATCAACTTATTGGTATGGAAGGTGAAGACCCTGATGATGAATAACACCCACAATAATCATCTAATCAGAATCTAGTTATATAAAGCTTTAAATGTGTGATTTGTGCTTAAAAAATGTAAAATGCCTATTGTAACTTTCAAAGCTATTTTTTGTAATCCGTCCATCATTTAGTTAATCAAGTACTGTTTTGTGATAGAAATCTCCAATTATGAATAAATTCACTTATTAAAAATGTTTTCAATCACTTTGGTCATATTATATCTAAGACTGCAGATGGACTCTCTTAAGCTTTGCGTTAATATTAAAATTAATTAAATAATCGCAAAATTGATTAGTATTAGACTTAAGGCCCTCACTGCTTGTGCAAAAAAATCAGTAGAGGGGGTGAGGCGGAGTGATGCAAGCTTCGATTTGCGGGGAGATGCGGCGCGCCTACTATGAACATACCGAGACCGCGACATCACAATCTAGGAACATAGGAATAATCGGACTGAAATAATTAATTTTCGTTTTGCCAGCGACTTAGCATGTATGAGTTTTAACTGTGCCTAATAATAGTAATGTTTTACATCCAATGCGTAAGTGTAATATAAGTTAATCATTCTCTAAAATTAAATTAAAATAAAAAAAAAAAAAAAAAAATATTATACCGCTACCGCTGCCTTTTTGTAGACCAATTCTTATCAATAACTCTGAAACTCGAAAGTCGCGTCCTTGGTGACTTTTGCTCAGAATTACGAAACGAATCTATTCTCAAAATTGCGTGAAATTTGACCGAAAGTCATTTCCATATAAAAATTTCTTTAATTTGTACTTTTATTTCTACCCACCTAATTATTATAGGTGCCTAACTATAAAAGAAACTAGAAATTGCGTAATCGACACTTTGCTTTGCCAACTCTTGACATCGATTTGCGGCATCCCTTTGCCTTTGGCGGTTTCTCCTGGCGGCCGGTCGATTAGCCGCGGCGCGAGCCACACGGCATCAAAGGACTTAGCGACTATCTTTTTACATTCACAGGATGTTTCTTGTGTTTATTATTGTTACAGTAAAAATATTTCAAACATCTGTGTTGAATTATAGATAGTTATAAGGTTTTTATCAAGTATTTACTCAATAAAAAGGTTCAGTTTGTGTCTGAAGTTGTTTGTTCGAAAGGAATAGGTATAAAAACTTATTCCATTGTAATGATGTTACATCTAGAACAATTATTATAACCAATGTGTGAATTTAAAATCACTATTTCATTTTGTTTATTTATACTTTAGAAGCTTTATTTTTATTTGTTAGAAAAAATCTTTTAAAATTTACTGAGTGAAATTTTAAGTATTAAATTAATTTAAATTAAAAGTTGCATGATGTATTTTTCTTCTTTATCACAATCACAAGCCAATAAACACTGCCTCTTCTTCAAACGTCCTATTTTGTTTAGAGTAGTAAGTAAACTGTGGATTTCGAGTGCGTGGCCAATAGTAGGTACCAAATCTATATTTTATTCAGAGATAATTTAAGAAGAAATAAAATATCAAATAAAGTAATATAATTTAAAATAAACATTGTATTTCAGTGTGTTATTTTATTAGAATCAGAAAATATTATAAAAACTAGTACGTAATAATTATCGGTATTATGGAAGATATATACCGGAATATTGATAATCAGAATATTGAGATTATTACATGCCCTTACTAGTGTAGGTAGATACATCCTACTAAAAATATTTTTTCATTGGTCTATAAAACTTTGTGAGGGAGAGAAATATCAAACACGCTGTATTCATAAAATGATGCACGCGCGAACATATCCCGCGCGACTATTTCGCGTCACAGCCGTTGACTTGAGACGTCTAGAAAGTGCACGTTCCTCTCATATCGTGTAAATTTGTTGATAAAATCTCGTTACACAATTTATTTTTATTTTGTATTTTTTTGTGATTATATTATAGTTTATTTTATTAAGTATTAACTAATAAGTAGTAATTTATAGTTTAGTGTAAATAATGGGTAATAAAAGGAATAAAGAACTACGTAAGATTTGTATTAGAAAACGACGTAAGAAGAATATAAAAAAACATACTTTTGACTCTGAGTAAGTATAATATTTGAAATTATAATACAAAATCCTTATTATTCAATATCTTCAATCAATGTAAAAAGAAAAGATGGAGTAATACAACCGCTCAGCGTGCCTGCCACGTAGCATACGCTCTGCCTATACACTACTCCTCGTCCCGGTGTTCCTCTTTTCTTATTTTGTATTAGCACTACGGCCGAATACTACAAAACAGTGAGAGTACAGAAATTAAGCTTACGTATGTACATAACCTTTTATACTTACACTCGGCCACAGTAAATATATCTAAACAGTACCGAAACATATGGTAGTCTATCAAAAACTAAGTAGATATAAAGTTACCTATTTACACAGGCAAAGGCGGGTAAAAGCTTAGTCCATTGAGACCTAAGTATGTATAAAACACCACATTTACACAGGCAAAACCGAGACATATGGTAGTCTATCAAAAACTTAGTAGGTATAAAGTTACCTATTTACATAGGCAAAACCGGGTAAAAGCCTAGTCCATTAAGACCTAAGTAGGTATAAAGGCAGACATTTACACAGGCAAAACAGAGACATATGGTAGTCTATCAAAAACTAAGTAGGTATAAAGTTACCTATTTACACAGGCAAAGCCGGATAAAAGCCTAGTCCATTAAGACCTAAGTAGGTATAAAGTCAGACATTTACACAGGCAAAACCGAGACATATGGTAGTCTATCAAAAACTAAGTAGGTATAAAGTTACCTATTTACATAGGCAAAACCGGGTAAAAGCCTAGTCCATCAAGACCTAAGTAGGTATAAAGTCAGATATTTACACAGGCAAAGCCGAGACATAGGGTAGTCTATGAAAAACTAAGTAGGTATAAGTTACCTATTTACATAGACAAAGCCGGGTAAAACCCTAGTCCATCAATACCTAAGTAGGTATAAAGTCAGATATTTACACAGGCAAAGCCGGGAAAAACCTAGTCTATCAAGACCTAAGTAGGTATAAAGTAAAATATTTACACAGGCAAAGCCGAGACATTAGGGTAGTCTATGAAAAACTTAGTAGGTATAAGTTACCTATTTACATAGGTAAAGCCGGGAAAAGCCTAGTCCATCAAGACCTAAGTAGGTATAAATTCAGATATTTACACAGGCAAAACCGATACATATGGTAGTTTATTAAAAACTAAGTAGTATTAGTATGTATAGAAAGCCCGCTGTTTCTAATAAGATAGCTAGAGCGGGATAGTGGTAGACGTTTAAGTTCGGGTGTGAAAGGGACAGACAATAAGATTACGAGAAAAACATCGCTAATTTATAATCAGGCGAGTTCACCAGAGCGTCCGGGACACGTCCGCTGCCGGCGGTATCTGTCCGCCATCTGCCGATATTTACGGAATTTCGGGCTTTTCAATTAATTAAAAAATAAACACGCTATTAATTTGCCATTTTTTAAGCAATGTCTTTAGTACATTGATTTTCCTACAATATAGTTTTTTTTTAACGTTAGTTGTCGCTCAAAATATTGAGAATTTTGAGAGCAAAAATTATTTTCGTGCTGTAACTTGCGATTTTTTTTTTAAAGATACTACAAAGATTTAATAATATTTTATTATTTATATATTTTCTTTATATATTTCACTATTCACAAATTTTTTTTCGGACTTGTAAAATGGCTTGATATGTCCACATTTAGCGACAAAAAAATAGACGTTTCAGAGAAAATGTACGGAGACGTCGCCTTAAGAAAATTAAATATTATGGTAAACCATAAAAACGTGCACTTGTATTAACTAAGTTAAAATTGTGCTGATATCACAAATAAAATAGTTTTAAAAAGATTTATAAGCTTAATTCAAACAGTTTCTGCTACTACTATTCCACAAATTGAAATTTCAGACAATTTGTTTCACTGATTTAGTGAAAACACTTGGCACATAGATTATATTTACCAAAAAATTACTTACATTTCATCAGTCCACATCAAATTCATTGACATTAAGCAGTAAAGATATTTTAAATAGACTTCATAGATTAAATTTAATTAATAAAATATTTTCTTAAACCATATTTATGCCTACATTTATTTTTCCAACAAATGCATCTTATACAATTCTTCTGATTTCTTGTCTTCAAAATGTGGATTAAATTTGGCACTTATAACTTCTTTAAAACCTTCAGTTTTATTTGGCTCTTGGTATTTGTTCCTGCAATTGAAAAAGTATTTAGTTTTAATAAAATAATTATTACTCTAAAAAGAAAACAGTGATGATATTTAAAAAGGGTGTGCAGGCCTAAATCAAGACCTAAATTTTTACCTTTACATTCGATTCAAATAAGTTCCATATCTAAATATATAGAACCGTCATGTCGCTGACTGACTGACAATCAACGCACAGTCTAAACCACTGAAGATATAAATATGAAATTTGGAAGGTGAAATGTGGTGTAAACGTTTGTATGGAAATTCGTATTCAAGGCGTACGAAGTCGCGAGCAACTGCTAAAACGATATGAATTTGCTGCTAGAGCTTGAAGTTAGTCTTAAATACACTAATGAAGAGGATCCGAAACAGCTGAATATATGGCTGTGTTAACAGAATCGGCTCAGCAGTTATATTAAAAAATCCATGAACGAAGTCAAGGCGAAAAACTAGTATTTAATAAATTATCTATACTAATATTATAAAGAGGTAAAATCGGATTGTTTGTAATGAATAAACTCAAAAACTACTGAACCGATTCTAAAAATTATTTCACTAAATAGGCTATATTTTATATTGTTCTAATATATCCACGGGCGGAGTCGGAGGCGGAAAGTCTAGTATAATATAAATGTACTAACTTGTATGTATAAAAGACCACATCATTAACTGGTACATGTTTTGTCTTCAACAGTTCTCGATACTTATTGTTGTGTCGCGCGTGTGCGAAGGAGGTCGTCATTTTAATACATCTACAGGAAACCTTTTTATCTCGAGCTAGGGAAGTCCATCGTGCCCGAGATTCTGTATCAGGATTTGTGCTGTCAACTATGACACTCTTACCACACTGAAAATAAATTAATATAAATAACTAGCGGACTCGGCAGACGTTGTCCTGCCCAAACGTTGGCTTGCCTGCACTACTCCTACCCCTACCCTACCCTACCCATACCCCTACCCCTACCCTACCCTACCCCTACCCCTACCCCTACCCCTACTCCTACCCCTACTCCTACCCCTACCCTACCCCTACCCTACCCTACCCCTACTCCTACCTCTACTCCTACCCCTACTCCTAGGCAAAATTAAGTTTCGCGAAGCCGACCAAATTGAAAATCAGTACTACTAATGATCTATTAAATTACTTAAATTACATTTTGTGACTATTCAATTTTGTCGCGTTCGCGATATTATCACTTTTGTTGAGTGTCGGAACGCGACATTAGATTCTCCAACACGCACGCGAATTTTAAATTTGTGCGGTGACATTAGGAACACATCTACATTGCATAGACAACAATGAGTGCTTTTAATTTAAAATGAACTTTATTGAATAGCAATAAGGTTCAAATTGACTCTGTTATTATGTGAAAAAGAAAAGGGCTGTTTTTAGGGGTTTTTCGGCAATTATTCGAATTGTCTCACCTTTAAAACCTTCCCTGGATATCTAGGAATATTTTAAGACTAAAATCAGCCAAATCGGTTCAGCCGTTTTCATGTTATGTCGTGACAACGGAAAACGGGTTTCATTTTTATATATATAGACTAGCGGACTCGGCAGACGTTGTCCTGCCCAAACGTTGGCTTGCCTGCACTACTCCTACCCCTACCCTACCCTACCCATACCCCTACCCCTACCCTACCCTACCCTACCCCTACTCCTACCCCTACCCCTACTCCTACCCCTACCCCTACTCCTACCCCTACCCCTACCCTACCCCTACCCTACCCTACCCCTACTCCTACCTCTACTCCTACCCCTACTCCTAGGCAAAATTAAGTTTCGCGAAGCCGACCAAATTGAAAATCAGTACTACTAATGATCTATTAAATTACTTAAATTACATTTTGTGACTATTCAATTTTGTCGCGTTCGCGATATTATCACTTTTGTTGAGTGTCGGAACGCGACATTAGATTCTCCAACACGCACGCGAATTTTAAATTTGTGCGGTGACATTAGGAACACATCTACATTGCATAGACAACAATGAGTGCTTTTAATTTAAAATGAATTTTATTGAATAGCAATAAGGTTCAAATTGACTCTGTTATTATGGGAAAAAGAAAAGGGCTGTTTTTAGGGGTTTTTCGGCAATTATTCCAATTTTTTTTTCTTCTAAAACCACCCCTGTGTTGTAACGAACAAAACAAAAAAAGAATTAGCCAAATCGGTCAAGCCGTTTTCATGTTATGTCGTGACATCGGAAACGGGTTTCATTTTTTTATATATAGATTACATAATTTAAGTAATATTATTTGCTATATATTTTCGCCAATATGTGTACAATAAGTGAAATGATTTTCATGTTCACCATTGAAATTACTATTAGTTCAGTTGATAACTTATTCATAAAGGTAAAACTACATTAAACCAATGCAAACGTCTGTAAGAAATTCATACAATTTTTAAATTGTTATAACAACTAGTCAGTGCAGGATCGCGTCGCGTGGCGTGGATCATGTTACTATGTAGATACTAAACAAAAAATTGTTATATATATTTATTTTTATTTACTTAGACACACATTTAATTACAATCTTATTCATATCCTTCTTAATTCACAATTATATTCTCTGCATTGCCAAAGGTTTTTGTATTTTGATGAACCAACAAACACAGCAAATAATATTTCATTAAAATTGGTTCAGAATCTTAGTAGTGAAAAGATAACTAACAGCAGACAGAGCATAATATTAATCAGACTGTTGAAGTATGTGATAACAATAATACATACATCTATTATCCTTGCAGCTTCAGAGGCGCACTTCTGCCATGTTCCCAATTTATCTCTACAAACAGCTATATACTTGTTGTTCGACTTTTTTTCAATTTGTTTAGCTAAAAATGACTTGCCACTACCAGGAAACCCAACTAACACCAAGATCTGAAAGTTTGAAAATAATATTAATCCAGGTTTCTTAATAAATGTAAGAGAGGAGATATTTTAAAACACAGACCTCTTTTTCTGTAGATATTAGCTTTTCATCAAAAGTGTATGGCTGGAGTTCACGAGGATCAAATTCAGGTTTTTGGAATGGAACATTTTTAATGGAATGACCCAGAAAGAATTGTTCAGGTGTATAAAATTGTAAGCCTAGGTTTTCTGCCATGAGTTTATCTGCCATAGAATGGTCTTTCTTCTTTCCAGGAGCCCAGTTAGCTGCTCTACCGGCTGCATCACCACAATAAAAACTTTCTGACACATCAACTTTTATTCCATCATTTTTCTGAAACAATATTTTGTTTAAATATATTTTTATATAGAAGCTGATAAGTGACATCATAGTCATATAGAAGGGAGGATTCTGGACTGGGCTGGGACCAGAATCCTCCCTTCTATATGACTATAGCCTACCCCCAAAAACGGAGCTCCCCACAGGAATAAATAATTGCTTGATTAATCAATGATCAAATGTTAAGCTATGATTTTTCCACCACCTTATATTAAGTGGATGAGATAAACATGCTAAATGCCAGTTAGAAAAGCCATTTGCCAATAACAACTGCTAACAATGTTTTTCCATACTAGGAGGATCATATTTTATCAGATGCAGTGAATATCAAAAACTTTTTTGCTTGTGTGATTACCATCTGTGTTATCTATACTAATATTATGAAGAGGTAAAGTTTGCAAGTTTGTAAGTTTGGATGTAGGGGTAGTAATCTCTGAACCTACTCATCCAATTCTGAAATTTTTTTCAGTAATAGGAAGCTACATTATCCCTGAGTGATATATGCTATAGGTATTTTATTTTGTTTAAAAATATCCAAAGCAGGGGCAGAATGTTAGTGAATAATATTGCACAATTAATTGTATGGAACATACCTTCTCTAATAGAGTTTTCCACATTCCAGTTGTTGGTTTTCTGTAGAATCCTTTACCAGTAGCTAAAAATGCTTGTAAGGGAATCTCTAATTTTTCAACAATTTTTTCAATTTTAATTTTAAAATCTTCTATTTTAACACGACCTTTTCCAATAGGTGATTGATTACTGAAAATAACGACTTTAAATCCCTTTTCTATTTGTTCTTTCAGTTTCTGAGAGATACCAGGAAAAACAATTTTCCAGTCTTTAGTATCAACTGGGTATACTTTTCCAGACTTTGGGGTTATTAAAGTGCCATCCATATCAAAAGCTGCAATTTTTTTACTTGCTTTAACACCTTTAGATGTAAAAACATACAACTCTCCATTATCCATGTTGTGCCAGGAATCTTCAATAGCTTCTTTTACACTTGAAGGACAATCAGATAGTTCAATCTTTGGGCTTTTATTTACATTTGAATCATCAGGTAATTTCCTTTTGACACCAGTGATTGGTTCTGAATCTTCAGGAGGTGGTTCAAACTCTATGAGGTGAACATATTTATTTAACAACACTTCCAGTTGTGTTCCATGATTCACAGTATAAACTGCATTTTTAGTCATTGCAAAACCATCAAAACCAGAACTGTTTGTACCAACTTGTTTCAGCTCAACAGTGCAATTGTCACAGTTTGGTTTGAGAGAAACTGTAAAAAAGTGTGGTTTACAATTAAAGCAATCTTTAAGTACTTAGGTACATACTTAGTTATACTATAGTCAAAGTTGGAGATATGAGCTAGATAGGAGCTAGAGATGCCTGAAATGGTGACAGTATGTATCTACACTTCTCTATTGCCACTCATATCAGCCTATAGATTGGTATCTACAAATTATAACTAACAAAAATAATATTACAGTGGGTGTATTTATACATAGATTAAAGTTACCTTGTTGTCGAGAACATAGCTGATCCATTATCTTCGTAACTTTGCTACGACCAATAATAGTTTCAACATTATGTGGTAAATTTATAATTTCGTGACTATTCTGCACACATTTTAAATTACATTTACGCGACATTGCTTTAAAATGTTCTTGTAGAGTTATTGAAACCTTTGTGGGTTGTTCCCGTTCCAGCCAGACTCCCACAGAATATCACAAAGTGGAAGAAATACTTAACCAAAAACAAACAAAACAAAAACAATCAAGCAAGATATTGTAGCTGATTGTAGTATTGCTTGCGTACTTTTAGTAAATGAATAATGAAATGGAATTTTATGAAATGGATATATAAGTTGGAATGTGTAAAGTTTGGTTATTTTCTTTAAAATCTTTTATTTTACTTGTTTATAACCACAAAATAAATAGACAAAACAAAACAGTCTGTCACTGTCACATTACATAAAGGCCGATTTCACAGAGCAAGTAAAAGATTTAGACGTTTAGACGGTTCTAGTGGTTAGTAGAGTGCGTTAGGATAGTACATTAGTTGAAACATGTAAACGGTAACACACACAGACTATTTATATATTATATGGGATTGTGTGGTGCTGGTGGCTGGCTGGTGACTGACATACAAAGTCAGCTGGGCTAGCATGACCGTCGGTTAGCATAGTTTTGACGTGACTTCTTTCGTTTCGGCCGAATGGCCTTGAAAAGGCCAAAACGTTTTATGTCCAACAAGGACCGGCCAGAGAAAGCCTGGGCCGGATTGGGCCGGACCTCTCGGCCCGGGCTTTCTCTGGCCGGTCCTTGTTGGACATAAACGTTTCGTTTTGAAGACAAATCCGTAGCATACATTGACACCAGTTTCTTAGCGGAAATAGTTTTGGTAGAATTTTGAACTTATTGCTAAAGGCATAGCGTTCACAGTTCTTTGCTTCGCGGCTGCCGCAGAGTGTACGCCGTGCAGAGATGCCAACTCGGACTTTGAAAAAGACGTAGGATAGTCTAGAAAATTATATAAGTTTATATTATTAAAATAAACGTAGAATTTGTAAAAATTGTATATGAAAAGATCAACGTATTTTTTATTTTAACTTTATTTACTTTAAGATTTTAAAGTTAACGGTAAAATCTAAGATCTAAGCAAAAACACGTGAACTGGCAACGCTGACAAACTTTCGTTCGACCGAAAACGAAAACGAAAGTGTCGCTGTCAAAATCTGTGCTAACTTAGCGTATATCGATGTTATTTGTTCTTCTTCTCAATGATTTGCCAATGTCAAGTATTATAGACGTCACAGTAACAATAGCTGATTTTTGTAGTTAAGATGTTCCCGCCGTCTGTGATATGTCCTAATAATGACTGACTAATCACAACCATCACAGCGCGGACGGGATTATCACATCATCATTCTTACATTTAATTTAGATTTTAGATTTAATCAGCATATATATACTATAAAGGCTTTGACATTGGCAAATCATCGATTTATTAACATTGGTTTAGCACTAGCCACAATAAAAGAAGAAGATATCGATATACGGTCATCCTAGCCCAGCAGAATAAATAATTTCCTTTGTGTATTTAGACTAAAGGAGGTTTGAAGCTGTAAATCGCCGAACAATAATTTTTTAGCCACTTTTGGGGAGCGGGCGGTAGACGCCTAGTACTAACCCCCGTACCACTGTATTTTTCTGTCGCTTTATTGTCGCAACGGCTTCAAAGTTATATGGAGATTATGCTAAAATACATACATAATAACTATGAATAAACACTATGTACCCTCAATTTACACGTCCTAGATCGCCTTTCACATTTAAAAACAACACAATATAACTATTTTAGAGCTCTTTCTTTCTTACGCCGACGGTGAGCGCTTATAGGTCAATATAATATTATGTATTCCTATAAAGCGATTCTTATGAAACTCATTGCTCAGCGCTGACGCTGAAGAAAAGAGTAGGCTTCTTTTTTATTTTTATAATATTTATCTATGAACACAACAATAGAAAATACTTGAAAAAATAATTAGACAGTCAATTCAATACACATAATTAATATCTTACAATACAACATGCAGTGCTTAGGACAAATGCACAGTTTTGATTGTAATCTAACTTTGACTCACTGAAGTAGGTAATCAAATGGCGTCATAAAATCAACGTGTCATCTTTCTTTGGTATATTTGAAATGAAAATTATATATATATTTTTTATTGAATTTCTGACATGTATCCAATGATATACTATACGTCATTGCATGTATCTATATTAATTTTATTTGACATTTGATTTGTATTTATTGTATTTTTAAATTGCTGTAAAAATGTATTTTTTTTAATTAGGTTTGTAGAGAGAAGTGTATAAAATTGAAGATTTCAAGTGTTTCTTGTATACCTAAGAAATATGATCTTTGAATTTGAATTTGAATTTGAAAAGGCAACAAATTAGAATAGCCTGTTTATCGCGCGGTAACCGGTAATATCAACATACAACACTATAGTATGACCGAGAGTGAACGAATGGCACAGATTTAGACACGAACTTCCTTAAGCAAACCTCAGATCAAAGAACCTCAGATGAATGACTACTAGATGTAACCAAGAAATTGTCAGAGCGAGACAGCAAGTTAACAATGATACGTAAAAAAGGAAGACAAAAGTTGTTTTTTTTTGTCCTTATCACCGTGGCCAGTTTTCATTGTTTGTCAAAATTGAGTTTTGCCAAACAAATAAAGACCATTTAGGTTTTTCGGAGTTTTTGAGAATTTCAGTGTGTTTTGAGACCGAAACTTGTTTAATTATTGTGTTTTATATGTAAATGCCATGGTAGGTTGTAGTGTTTTAGGCTGGAAAAGCCGTAGTGAGCGAAAAATTGACGGAATAACATTTCACTCGTCAGTAGACTAATATGTGTTTTGTATTGTTATAAAATACAAGAAGGTGGTTTAATCATGGTGGATTCTGCGCGCTCCGCGCGTTTGAATACTTTTTGGGTCAGGAAATTTAGATATTTTTATAATTTTATCATAATATAACCTCAATCTAAAACAGATTAAGTGTTGCCATGTAGTGAATTTTATTTACCCAAATATCATAGAAAATTTACAAATGTACAATTTATATTTCAGATTTCCATCTAATACTGAAATAAAAAAGGAATGGCTGGAAGCTACTGGTCGACAAAATTGCCATCCAACAAAATATTCAAAAATTAGTTCTGTTCATTTTGATGATGCTTCCATGGACTATAAAGCAAAGAGGTTACAATTAAAGCCTTATTACAACATCAGAGGCTAGACAGCAATACGTCACAAGTGAATTTTGATGTAAATATATATCTATATTGTACCTAAAGAGACGTGCTTATTTCTTCCTTGTACCTACCTCCTATATTGATTGAAGGCAACGTACGTAGGCACAATCGCCGAGCATATAATGATAGGTGTGATGAATATAAAAGAAGCGAAAGAGGTGTGTCATGATCGTAGCAAATGGAATTCGATTGTCTGTTTTGAATCTTGGGTTAAAAGGCGTGGTGACAGATAGTTTCATAAATGCGTAATGGAGCAACCGACTTTCGTATTCAATATTACTAATAATATGGGATATTTTTTTAGTATGGCAATATTCATAAATATATTGCTGTTTCATGTGCGGCCACGCTATGGCTATATCTAGTAGTCATTCATCTGAGCAAAGAACGAACTATGTTTCTAGTCTGTGATGACGTGACGTGTACGGAGTGAATGAAATGAAGGTATTGTACTTTTACTGTTTTACTTGCTCTTTGGTATTGTAAATTTTCCCCTGAAAAAGGCTTTTCATTTTCAGGTTTTTAGATACCTTTTAACCTTTTTATTTTAGTTCAGTTCAGTCAGTTTTTAATTCATTCGGTGAAAAAGTCGCGTCCAATTTTTTTCTATTCCATTCCAAAGTTATCGTCATCATGAGGATTATTATTTTATAAATAACGAGTAATTTTTATGCATTATAATAAAAAACTTGTTCTAATTAATTCATTTTTGACGATAAATAACAAAGGTACAAGATATATAAAATGTATTTCTTCACTGACGTGTATTTTAACTATTGGTTCAAGTGTTCACACGCCATGTATCTTGTGTTTTAGGTGCTGAAAGATTTTATAATGACATTAACAAAAAGAAAACGCTCTGATAATGAAGAACTTTTAGAAAATGGTGACTCTGGTGATAGTGAGCCAAGCAATATTAAAGGGGATGAGGTTAACATAGTAGTTTTATTATTTCTTTACACACTCCAAGGCATTCCCTTAGGATTAGCAGGAGCTGTGCCCATGTTACTACAAAACCGTGGCATAACATATACGCAACAGGTATGTTTTACATTTTATTAATCTTATTACATACTATTGTTTCTAAATTCATTCATAAATTAAAGTTTTTGAAGATTTAATGAACCGCTAATAATCATAGCTTAGTAAAACATTTTTCCATCTATCTATCTATTTATCATCACGCCTTTCATGCCAAGAGGGGTTCTGGTTCTGGTTATCGGGCTCGGTCTCCGCAACTCGACGTCTTAGCGCCTATTTTGCGTGAGGCTGGAATTTAGTTCTTCCAGGAAGCCGATCAGCCCCTTCCCAAGAGGGGTAGGCATAGCCAATCGAATGCTATTTGTTACGATCCTGACATATCTCTTTTGCTTCTTTTATATTCATCTTACCTTTCATACATGCTCGGCGATTTAATTAATCGAAAATTAATATTTCCATCGATCAACATATTTTTTATATGTTCAATAAAAGTACATATTTTTCCATATTTATTCCTTTACTAAATTTGATAACAGTTTAATGTAAGGAACAATTTTAATTTTCAGGCGGAATTTAGCTTAGTATATTGGCCATTCAGTCTCAAATTATTATGGGCACCAATTGTTGATGCATTATTTTGGCCCAAATTTGGCAGAAGAAAAACATGGCTAGTACCAGTACAGTACCTAATTGGTATTGTCATGATTATAATGTCCCAAGGCATCACAGAATGGCTGGGATCAGAATCACATCCACCTTCCATGATAATATTGACAATGTCATTCTTGTTTTTATACTTTTTGGCAGCAACACAAGATATTGCTGTTGATGGTTGGGCTCTTACTATGTTAAAGAGGTATGTATAATGTACTTATTCTCATATATAGAGTAGTCCAACATTATATAGCACTAGCAATCCATCCCAGTATTGCACAGGCAGAAGAATTGTTTATGAAAAAATAAATTTTCCTAGGGGAATGATATTTTCCAGAGATAAAAACATTACATCGATCCTTTGCTCTGTTCTGACATTAATTAAGGATAAAAAAACACTTGCATTTATAATGGTGATATATATAGAAGTCAATGAGCACTTCTTATTAAATTAAAATAAACTGTATTCACAGATCTAATCAAGTTTATTATTAGCAAGCATCAAAAATTTAATCATTATCTTCACAACACACCATTAATATGTTGCTAAATTCAAATTCTGTTTCATTTTAAATGATCTAACTTAAATTTCAGACGTAATGTTGCACATGCATCTACCTGTAACACAGTTGGGCAGACCGCTGGATACTTTCTAGGATATGTACTATTTCTGGCTTTGGAATCTCCCTACTTCTGCAATAAATACCTTCGAACTGTCCCAGAAGAACTCGGCATGGTCACCCTAGCAGGATTTCTCACATTTTGGGGCTGGATATTTATTATTACAACCACATTAATAGCCTTTTTCAAACATGAAGCAGAAGAAGTGGTTAGTAATAGAGCCAATCAGCCGCGGGGAGTGAAGGACATTGTGAACGCATATCAACAGCTGTATAATATAATAAAGTTGCCAGCAGTTCGTACTCTGGCATTAGTACTTTTGACTGCCAAGGTAATTAATTTTTCAATATATTTCTAGTATGGCATGATTTTAAATTCTACATAACGAAGTTACTGAAGTTATGGTTATGTAAATTAGAAGGAATATATTTGATCTAATGTAGGTTTATTATTACCATATATTGCATTACTATGATTGCTGAAAGTTTCGTCAAAATCCATTCACCCATTTCGTGCTTATTCAGGGCAACCATTGGGACGAAAATTCTAAAAACTGATATATAATTATGGCCTAATATTGTGTAAATTCAATATCCTACTTAGATAAATATTTTGAAATTACAGACAGAAACTTCAATTTCATTTATTTATATAGATTTAAAACTTGCTACTGTGCAGGTTCCAAAAAATGACGCTCTTGAGCGCTCGACGAAAAAGTGGGGGAATGTTTGCGCATATGTAATTCGAGTAACTTAAGCATAACTTGTATATTTATTATAATTGATTTATTGGTGTTTGTTTTTACGATTGCTTTTTACTGCTGGTAAAATTAAAATTAATACCTCATACCGTCAAGCAGACCCAAAAATAGTGTTATACCTATAGTTTATTTGTAATTCCCACATAACTCCAATAATATCTATCATTACGGCTTTTATGCCATAAAGAGTATGCAAAAACAATCAAAATTCTGATAGTTTTTTTCCCTCCGTGTTACGGTTCCAGGGTAGGTACCCAGTGGAAGTGGCCAGTTCTGTTGAGGTATATTTAGATAGAAAAGCCTGATAGTAATCTAGTCAATCTTATTTTTCAGATTGCATTCTGCGCCAGTGATGCAGTGTCTGGCTTAAAGTTGATTGAAGCAGGTGTGCCCAGAGAGGATCTAGCTTTGCTTGCTGCGCCACTGATTCCTGTGCAGATAATAATGCCAGTTGTTAGTATTGTAAATTAGCACCTTCTTAGTTCTAAAGTTGATAGCCTAATTGGTTAGCATTAGACTTGAAACTAAACAAACTAAACTACACATTACTAAAATGCTAAACATCCATTTTCTTTAAAAATATGTGCTTTAAACGACTTCTCGCGATTCGGAGGGTTCATAAAGCCGGCGTCCGTATTCTTCTAAAAATAACATACCATTTTTTCTGTCTCTTATGAAGTCTAGGTCTGAGTCTAGCCGTGAGAACATTATCTCATGGTTCTCACATGGCTGGTCCATTAAGTGCAGTAACAGGCTTGCCACCTGTTCTGTTCAATATGGACAACTGACAAAAAGTGGACACTGTTACTGGTGTCTCTGGCCTTTACCACAAGGTATAAAATAAAGGATGTGAAGATGTGTTTGCGTGGTGAGTTTAGTTCTAAGTTAACAAGTTCTCAGAACACACGATAAACATACTCAATGTCATGAGACTGTGTGATATTTTGTTGAAAATGTTTTAGGCTAATTAAAGTAGGTCTTGTATCTCAATATTGCTAGAAGCCTCTAATTTTTCCCAAACTCAGAGTATTTACACAAAAAGTTAGAATATGTTTGAAGTATTTTTCTACATCAAATGTCTGTTTGTCTGTATGAGTGTGCTAATCTTGTTACTCAGAACACGTTTGGATTTTCACTGTAATTATCTGCGTTTATAGGAGAAGTTTTGTGTTGTAACAAAATCATGCACTACAGAATTGTAGAGAATTCACTGATCTGACGAGCAATATAAAAAAGCCAGTTGCAGTTTTTTTGCCCAAATGGAGCTAATTTGTTTTTACATTGTTTAACACATTTAATTAAATTTGTTTTGTTTCCCCAAAAGTGTTTTTTTAACCGTTATTAAATGCACTTGAATGTTGCTTTGTACTTCAAAAAGCTATCTGGCGTGGTTTCGGAAATATTTCATGATAAGTTAGTGGCTTTTTTATATTGCTCATCAGTGTATTTAGTGGTAATACATGTTTTTCATCCTAAATGTGAAAGTGTGTTTGTTTATTTATCCATTTTTCAGTTGGAAAGCCAGTGAGTGACATTTAATAGACTACTTCTGGAAAACCGGGCTGGAAATATACTAATGCCATGGGAAACGGCGAGCAAAAGCTTGTATGTAAATTAATGAAAATAATAATAATTTTACTTGTTTTAGTTACTTGCCAAACACACCACTGGTCCGGAGCCTCTATCACTTTGGTTAAAAGCATATCCACTCCGTTTGTTAGTGGGACCATTAGTTGCTGGTCTTGTAGCCATCACACCGAGTCTGCTGGGAGAGTCGGGACCTTCATACTTCTACTTGTTCATCCTTATATCATTATATGTATTTCATCAGGTAAAGTCAAAACATAGCCTATGTCTATTTTAATTACGGGGGATTGTCTCGAACCTCCCAATAGATGGCACAATTTATGAATAAAACAATATTGTAAATTAACATACAAATTGCATAAAAAAACAAATGAAAATCTAACTTAATCCATTGGGCGTTAGGTACGAGACATTTGCCATTAATGTAAGTAGCTTTATGACAGTAAAAGATTTCGGTCCAGTAGTTTTCGGGTTTTTTTACAAACAAAGTAGCACTTTATTTTTATTGATATAGATTTAAAATTATATTAATGACACATCTTTGAATATTCAGTAGGTAGCTTAAGGCCCAACAATATATCTCTGAAAGATGTGAGCTAGATGAACTGCGAAAATAATCGAAGCGAAAATATGATAAAAATAATATAGGTCAATATATTTACGTTCCAGAAACATGAGAAAGAATGATTTCCCAACAAAATCTATCTTGCGAAAATGCATGAAACTAACTTTTATTAGATTCGTGATAGTACAAAATCTATTACAAATAACAAGTTGCAGATAACTTATTATTAAATTGTGTGAAATTATCTGGCACCTTGAGAAATTTATAGTTTTGTAAATATATTACGAGAATTTTGACCACAGTAGATTACTGACCCGAGCAAAAGTGACTTCTTGTTGGACCAAGTGTTAGCGGAGGGAGGGCTCTAAACAACAAGAAGCCACTTTTGCTCGGGGTCAGTAATCTACTAAAAGTTACTTTATAAAATAAAAAACCTATATTATATTATCAATTTTTGTTTTGCAGACATGTCTCTACTGTATGTTTGTGGCTGTTATGGCATTCTTTGCTAAAGTGTCTGATCCAGCTGTCGGTGGGACTTACATGACTCTACTAAATACTCTGTCGAACTTAGGCACGAACTGGCCCAATACTCTGGCTCTATGGGCTATAGATCACTTGACATACAAAAAGTGTACCCACCCTGAAATGTTTGACAACACTTGCTCCTCGCCTTTAGAAACTGACGTAAGTATACATTATAAATTAAAAGGCACACCGTCATAACAATTAAAAAATTCTAGATTATCTATCATATCTATTAATTTTAGAGTTATTCTAAAAGAGCAATATTTCAAAAGAAAATGCTTTTACTTGACAGGTTGTCTTATCTTAAATTATATAAAAAATACCAAATTCCCTCTAGGCGCAAAAAGAGTGTGAAGCCTTCTAAGGCATCGTAGCCCTTTAAACCGCATCTCCATTAGTGCTCCATCTCCAACTGCGCATAATTTATGAGCCACTTATTTTAGTGACGAAATGACAGCTCTCAACCCGAGGTCACACCGGGGCGGCGCCTTTGAGCGCAGACAGTTTACCGACAAATTTAAGATACCCGCTAGGCTGCTCACTTGGCTCCACCCGCGGCATTATCTCCACTTCAAACCGCCTCAAACCGAATCTTACTAATGGAGATGCGGCTTAAGACAACTGAACCTATTCAAAAACTATTTTTTATTTAATTTCAGACATGTAAAGAGGCTGGTGGAGTTTGTGCAACTCAAATAGATGGATTCTATATAGAGACTGCATTGTGCCTCGTAATTGGTTTTATATGGCTTCAGTGGGGGCGGCCAACGATCAATCGTTTACAACGCTTACCGGCTCCGTCGTGGCAACTTAGAAAAATTCCACGAAGATAAGACTGATTGATTTACCATGAAGCGCATAATTTAGTCTTGTGATATATGTAAGTAAATCTAATATGTAAATGTGAACATCACTTGTGAAACTACATAGTAGTGTTTTAGTACAAATTACATTTTTGTCCTTTTTTTATTTCTTAAATTATTTAAATTAGAAGTTTCTTTTCACAAATTGAAATTGTAATCTTTTTATTTATAAAATCTATCGATTCATCTTTTACTTGTTATTAGTATTTCAGTAGTAAATTCAAAACCATGTGCAAAACATACTGAATAATATTCTATAGCTCAGAGTTTTTATGTTTGAACGCACTAATCTCAGGAACTACCAGCCCGATTATTTTTGCGTTCAAAGACCCGTTTAAAGGTTATATGCTATATAACATCACGCTATGACCCAAAGGAGCGGAGCAGTGACCATAAACGTCAAAGCTAGCATATAGTTATATTATAAATGTGGTTAGTGTCAGTATTTAGCTACAAACTATTACAGTGTTTGTAAAATGTCTCAAATAAATTGTCTACTCTAGTGTAAATTATGTGTCTAAATGATTATATAATATGTGTATTAAACCTCATAGATTATTAATTATATTGTGTATTTTCTATTATACTTTACACGAATATGTAGGTAGTATACAGAATATTTTTAAATGGATAATAAATAAAACAGGGAATTACTAATGAAAGACAATTTGGTATATTTCTGTATATTTACACATCAACATTTTAGAATAAAATATAAAGTTTTGCTAAATTTAATAACATTTTTTCTTATTCAATTAGGAATATAAATTTTTAAAGAATTTATTTATCTCTTGTAAATTGTGTTTTCAATAACATACAAATATAACATGATTTACGTACAATTTATTATATGATTGATTTCTTTTTATGTCTTACTCCAACACGCTCAATAATTAAATATTTAAGTACCTAAGAAGTCGATAGCCTAATTGAATCCTGGATTCAATTCCCACTCGTTCCAATTTTCTTTAGAATATGGGCTTTAATCGACTCCTCGTGCTGCGGAGGGCACGTAAAGCCGGCGTCCGCACTTCTAAAAATAACAGATGTTTACTTCTGTTAAAGAAATGTCACATCTAGGTCCATTAAGTGCAGCACCAGGCTTGCCACCTGTTTGTTCAATATGGACAACTGGCAAAAATTGGACACTGCTACTGGTGTCTCTGGTCACGCCGCAAGTTATAAAAGCCATGAAGGTGTGTGTTGTTTTGTTGTTGTGTGCTTAAATACCTATGATATAGAAACATTGTTTAATTTTATAATTTTTAGTCTATAAGCTATAGCGTGTTCCATATACATTATACATACTCTATAGTGGATATGGTAGAGAGAATAAAGTTATATACCATTATCTATATTATATAGTAATAATACAATGTGCTGTCATTTATGCATTTAATTTATTATTAATGTGCTTTTTAGATTAATTTTATATGTACGGAAGCTTCTACGATTTTAATTAGCTGGGATCGATTCCGTCCTATACCTAGTGACAATCCTAATTTACAGATTTATTTTAATTTATTCCCAAATTACAAGTATACCTTGTGCTATTTTTAATTTAATCAAAATCAAATGGAAGATCTCTCAACACGTGAAGAATTTATATAGCAATCATCAGTATTTATGTTTTGTTTGTTGCTGTTTGTGACTTGGTTGACTTTAAAAAAATATATTTTAATTATTGTTTACTACACGTTAATAAACATTTCATTCCAAACGAGAATATGTCTTTCAATATTTTAACCCTGTTATATAATGAAGCAAAACTACTTAAGTATATTTTAATAATAAACAATAAAATATCAGAAATAAAACCTTAAAAAGACAACTACAAGTAACCTATGCTAATAAAAATAATGTTTATTAATAAATATGGCACTGGCATAGTAGGCTGCTTTCTGAGCAACAAAATGAAGCAACATCTTTAGTTATATTTATTAATTGAGACCTAATTGGTGCTATTAATATATTTTAGAATGACTAGTCCCTTCTTGCGAAATCGTCGTCGTTAATAATAGGTTTTCGGTCATCGCTTTTGTTGCTTCGAGTAATTTTAGCGATTCGTTTAGCTATAGCGCTCGTTTTGTCCACGGCACCCCAACCGCCACTATGACCTCCACCACTTGCAGAGTGCGATAGAAGTCCTGTAGAACCTTCGCCGAGTTTACTGTGATGTATGCCGTACAAAAAGTATAGAAGCATGCCTGAAATGTTATTTTGAAACATTACAGCCGATTTTTATTTAGTTCCGCGACGTAGGTATGATCTCTTTCTCATCTAATTTCTTGAAAATTCCTGTATTTACCCAATTTTCAAAAAAGGTTTAATTTTTCAGGATGAATGACAGTAGGTACCGATATTTTTCTTCTGTGGAAAAAACTATTTTTCTCACAGATATTTTATGAAAAACAGTGCAGCAATTTTTCAAGAATCCCTGAGATGCTATGGACCGATTTTTCCGTATTCTTTCGAAATATTTAAATTTTGTTATAAGCACAATTAAAATTGGTTCAGTATTTCTTCAGGAATTTTGAGAAATAATTTTTTATTATATACTTTCCGAATTATATAAATAAGTAGGTATGTAGGTACTTACCTATGCCAATTTTAAATTATTTATCTTCTTTTAGATTTTAATATACATACTTACTAAATTAATAATTGTCGACAGTTCAGTAGTTTTTCAGGAATATTTAAGATTTTTTTTTAGTAAGTAGGTAATTATTTTAGGGAACTTACCAAAAGTCATCCAAATCGCAAAGCGTGCCCAAGTCAGAGAATTTAAATTAACCATCAACATCACGTTTAGCAACACACTCATGGCAGGCAGAAGTGGAACAAACGGAGTGCGGAATGGCAACCGCGCTGGGTTTTGGTGGTGAGCTCGCATTACGATTATCACTGGAAAATTATTTAAAACTAAACTTAAAATAAACAAAATATTTACGTAAAGACAAAAATATCGAACACGAATCAAGTAATTAAGCCTTCCATTCCATGTTAACTATAGCGGTTTTATCTTTTGTTATTCAAATACTTTCATTGATACGTTTTCAGTGAACCTTTTTACGATTTACGAGTTAGGTTAGTTGGCCTTTACGACTTTTCCTCATATCTCTTCTTATATTGTGGCTCCACCAATGTTAATCGATGATTTACCAGTGTTAAATATAGTATTATATATGCCGATTGCTCGGTATCTAAAATTATCCCGCCGACTGTGATAACTATCACAGCACGCGTCGGTCACCATGACATGACGTAGAATCCCCTTATATCTCACCTCCCGTTTTTATCGCATTTCAAGATATTTATATTCAACCATATCCCAAGGATGGACCATAATTTTGTTTTATTTTGTTATATGGAGAATCACATAATATTATTACCTCTGGGTGGCAGATTTTATGAAAATAAAAACATACTTACGTATAACAAGAATAGTAACAGCTATAAACTGCACCGCATACATCCAATCACCAAGGAGCGGTTCAAGGAATCGTTTGTGGACACACACGAGGACTGATGCCAAGACGAACAGGTAGACAGAAGCTGTCACCACAGTCCCGGGCGCTCTTTGACCGAAAAGTGGCTCCAGACATGTGTATGGGGGTTTGATACGACCTACTGGCACGCCATCAAAGATCTGGAAAAATATAGGTCGTTTGTAAAAGCTTATCTGAAAAGCCATGATAAGTGGCTCTATAGCTATACTAATAAAGATTATATTTTGCAATCTAAAATAAGAAGAGCTGACAGCGAAATCTAGGCTACATGCCGCGTTCAGCGTTGACAACCTCTAACTAAAGTAGAGTGTGCGCCAATTAAGTTGAGCCAGATACACCACTAGAGTAGGAAGGCCGCCCATAAAAATAGTATGGAGCACAGTCTAACCACGTGATACTTTTCAGCTCAACCTATTTGGCGCGAGCTATACCTATCTCTATGTATTATTTCTCAAGGGTCTTTTGTTGTCGGTACGCCATCAAAATTAATGTTTTATATGCCATTTTGAAGATTATTTTCCCCTCTAATGACGAAAAATAATCAAAATTAAATGTTTTAGACTAATTTATGTATTTTGTAAAAGACGCCATCTGTTGGGAGATCGCTTAAACTAACGGTGCGAAATTTTAGCACAGGTCATATTATTACCCCCAATTATATTGGCCCCAAACTGGTATACCAGAATCAAAAGCACATACCTAACATCTATCTATCTACGACTATGATCCGAGAAAAATGTGTAAGTGGTCGTGTTACTGGACAAATATTTTGCTCAAACTGGGACTCGAATCCGGGATCGCGATTAGAATCACAACTACCAGGTTAAACCTATCGTATATTTGTTAGCTGACTGTAAATAATATACCTACTTATTGAAAAACTCACACTTACTTCAGAAGATTCCGAGCCAGCCTCAGTTACAGGAGTGCCTGTAGCCGAGCTGTCTTCACGGTCTGGCGACTCAAGTTGCGTCACTCCAAATTTTTCGGTCACGGCTGGTGGATCCGGACTATATCTCAGTATAATTACGGCAGCGCTAACAATAGTATAAGCTAATAATGTACCAATTGACATAAATTCAACCAATTTCTCCAAATCAAACAACAATGCTATGAAAGCTGATGACACTCCCGATATGATCAGATTTGATATTGGTATTTGCGACTTATTGGTAACGTCACTTAGGAAGCCAAATAATAAGCCATCACTGGACATGGCATAGAGACATCGCGGCAACGAAAACAGTGAACCCAGAAGTGTTGTCGTCATGCCGCAAACTGCCCCGATGGCAACTGCATATTTAGCCCAATCTGCATGAACAGCTCCCAAAGCTGCTGGAAGTGCAGCATTAGCATTGATCTCATAATAAGGTACCATAAGTGTTAAAGCAAGTGCTACTAAAATGTAACCACAACCCACAATAGCCATTGATACAAGGGTTGCAATGGGAATTGATCTAGACGGATCTTTAGCTTCTTCGCTGGAAGCTGATATGCTATCGAAACCGACGAAGGCATAAAAACATGTCGCAGCCCCTGCTAGAACACCTGACATTCCAAATGGCATGAAACCTCCGTGCTTTTCTGACCAATTGGAAGTGTCTGCATAATAGAAGCCAAGGGATATAACCAGGGTAATGACTAAGAGATTTAGTACAGTTAGACCGTTGTTGATGTAGGCTGATGTTTTTACTCCGACTGCGAGGATTAAAGATGCCAGAATGCAAATGAGGAAGGCTAATACATCTGGGTATCTACTAAGCAAACTGTCGTGTATTTCGCCTGTGATTGATATTGTAGCGTTACTGATAGCTCCGTTTACCATTGTGTCCAAGTAACCAGACCAAGCCCGTGCTACTGAAGCGGCGCCTGAAACATTCAGAGATATTATATTAAAAGTCCTAACTTGGTCTAAATTTCCGCATGCCACCATTATTAAAACAGTAACTCTGAGGAAATCTAAACTTGATCAAATTCCTAGATAAAACGACAACATTCAATGGGTACCTGTTTTTTATTAAATAGAATAGTTGATTATAATGAAACTTTGTTAAAAAATACGTGCAATGTAATTTTTCAGTAATTTAGAACAAATAAACCTAAGTAATTGATACACAAAAAAGTTAAAAATAGTTTTTCAGGAATTTGTATTTTTCATTTCTGTTACGGCACTTACAACTTTAATATCAATTATTTTCACTAATCTATGCACACATTACCTTACCTATCATATACTCAAGAATGATGTTCCATCCAATAATGAAAGCCCAGAATTCTCCCAAACTGACATAGGTGTAAGCGTAAGCACTGCCAGCACGAGGCACGCGAGTTCCAAATTCAGCATAGCAAAGTGCCGCCAAAGTAGATGTTATTCCGGCCAATAAAAAACTTAAAGCTGTAGCAGGACCTGCCAAGTGTTTCGCCACTGTACCAGTTAAGACGTACACACCAGCTCCAACCATGTGCCCCACACCTGTATTTACAAAAATATTGTCGTTGAGCGAACTTAGGTAGGAATTTTACTATTTTTATAAATGTGATAATTCGTATGATGGTAAAATTGGTTCCCTACTCAATGAGTCGTAACGGTCGAACGGATGTTTAGACTTTTTATCCCGGAACAAATGCTATGGTTAAATTCAACAAAAGTCTAGAATTTTAATTTTTTATCGAGTTCCGTTTTAATAAATCGTCGTCCTCTCTTTCTACGGCGCAAAATAAAAATATAGTCCAGTTACAGTTACACGGTCAAAATTAATTAAAGTATCAAGCTGTGTAAACATTCAGTAAGATATGTTTTGCAATTCCAATATTAGCATTGTTACAATTTACAATCGCGAAGAAATGGAAATTAATCATTAGTTAGAACTTACAGTGGTTTTTGTATTTTCATCTTATTAGAATACTAGCATTCCGCCCCCGGCTTCGCCCGTGGATATTTACGAACAAAACAAAATATACCCTATACTTACCCCCTACCCATACCCCACCCCTACTCCTACCCTCTACCCCTACCCCTTTGGATATTGTTCATACAAAAATACTAAAATCGCGATGCAAAAATTCTTACATTTTTTAACTCGTGATATCTTTGGAATGGAATGTCCAGATTGAATATTTCAAAAAGTTATATAAAGGTATTTATTTTGATAAGGATTAATAACAAGGTACAAATAAACCTTTTCTAGCGGCGGCTTTTTAATTAAATTTTTAAAATTAAAGAACACTTATTGTGACTTAACTATAATAGTTAGTGTTAGACATAATGCTATCGCGACACTTTTTGTAGATAATGATGTGTTCTGCAAAGTCGTAGTACATTCATTATTTTGTTCTATCATCAATAGTTTTTAATCGCTTCAAGTGTGCCTATAAAACAATAGAGTTTTTGATTTCTCCAGGATTCCATCATCAGATCCTGACCTGATGACCATGGGGCCACCTGGAAAGTATACCCTTTCAAACAAAAAAAAAATCCAAATCGGTCCAGGCGTCTTCAAGTAATCGGGGAACATACATAAAAAAAACAAAAGATTCCGACAAATTGAGAACCTCCTCCTTTTGAAGTTTGGTTAAAAACATAAAAAGCATACCTACCTTTAGTATATGCTTACTTTACTTTAAATAGGTACCGAATTGCCTATTTACCTATTTATTACCTATGTTATATATCTATATTATATAGTCGCCTAGTACCTAGGTATTGATCATACTAACCAAGTAACGTGATATCCAGAGTGGTTAGACAGCGGTTAAGTGGTGTATCCATGATGGTATCGCCGTGGATTGGTTTGCGACGATTCATCTTGTGACAGAATCCTGAGAGGACATGCCCCAAGATCTTGTGTCTTACTCCTGGCATTTTGACGTCCTTTTGGGAAAATATATTGAAATTAGATAAGGATAAAAAAATCGGACATTTTGTATTGGAAAAGCATTTAAAAGCATGCGATATATTAACTTTGTCTGAGTATTATTGACACTATAGCATACCTTTCCTCCAAATCAGCGGTTAAAATGTGCAATTCCCTATTTCCGATTAATAAAATTCAAGTATTCTGTACATAGTTACTGTACCTACTTGTTAATATTTAGTCAAAGATCGTCCACTGTATATTTCTGTGGTCAACATCGTGACATGCGCGCGCAACTAATCGATTTGCTGTTCACATTGCAACTTGATAAACATCTCTTTTTTATAATAAATTACGTAAATAGAGTACCTAACTACGCAGAAGATAAAAACTTAATTTGACAATCTTGGCAATTATTAAAATATTTGAGCGACTGAAATCGTAAATTGTGCGGTCCTACGGTGTCCTTTCGTACTACAGCTGTATAACAGGCAAAGAGTACCTGATAACAGGTGGCTTAATTGTTACGTATAAGTATTGAATTATTTCTTAATTCATCATTGAACCTATATATTTACCCATTTGGGGTAATTTTTTATTAAAACAAACAAACACATTTTCACGGCTGTTTAACTTTTTTAAATAACGTAGGTAGGTAGGTACTTAGTTGAGGGGAGATATTATGTTGCGAAAAATGCGAAACTAATTTATAAAGTATATTAGGATTAGGAACCGTAAGGCATATTCCTCATTTCATAGAATCGATGAAAACTTGAACACCTGTGATATAATTAATTATATACGGACACGGGACATCAGTGTTTTTTTTAATAATGACATATGAGTCACTCTCCGGTCCTCTAACTATCTCGTGCAAAAAATCAAGTCGATTCGTTGCTCTGTTACACAGGGCCGGATTTACCCTTTTTTAAAGCATATTCGATAACGTGAAACAAATTTTTGTTTCTTACGCTCCGAATATTGCCGCCCCTGGAAAGCCCCTAGCCCCTAGTGTAAATCTAGCGCTGCCGGTACATGTTTGCCTACCTACGACGGTAGCGTAAATAGCAATTTTTCTTTTTATCTACATAATACGTAGTTGTAGTAACTAAGATAGAGAAAGGTAAGCTCAGATGTTTGGACATATGGAAAGAAGGCTTTTCGGTCGACACGAAAGATGTCACGTCAAATATATGCAGATCAAATAGTAAAAGTAGGTCCTATTTTTATTGTAATAATACGCGATGCTAGCTGTTTAAGTAGTATTTGTAATTTTAGAGGTAACTTTGGATTTTAAAAAGGAATCGCGTTTTTGGTTCATAATATCATATACTTACCTAAGCATCATATGAAATTATGAACAGACTACTAATTTGAATAAGTACCTACTATAATTTAGTTTTCAAACTGTTGTGCATATGTTTCTTGTTTTTTTTTTTAATTTTACAATTAATACCACAATAATTAATAATTTAATATTTTACATATTTTTTGTTTCCCTTTAATATTTTTTTATCTTTCGATTTTTATTCTTAATTGTGATTTTTAAATAAGCACAAAATTACCTTTCTAGTGATATAAAATACCTACTTCATTTTATTTATTGGTTGATTACAAAAAAAGTTTGAAAATATGTTTGATCCCTAGACTTTTTTGATGTGTGTAGATTCTATACCTACCTACCTAACCCACGGATTAGCCCGTAGCCTATTGTCGATCCTTCCTTTTTTATACATTTTTAGAGGGCAATATTTTTTATCTATGACACCCTTTAATTAAGATATCGATAATTCCATATCAAACAAAAAGCAAGATTCAAAGTCAAATTTTATCCCTGAGAATATCATCAAAATCCATTCAGCTGTTTCGGAGCTAATTCTATAGACATGCATTACCTACTTACAACAATTTCTAAAAACGGTTAGTAAGTTATGCTTCAGTGTTGTGTAAATATTATAGATGATAGTAGGTAATTTAATTTTGAAATCACACTTCAATAAAAAATTATTTAGGTAAACGTAAATCCTAACTATAACCTATTATAAATGTATGTGTGTTTGTTTGTCCTTCTTTCGCGCTAAAAGGAGCAACGGATCGATGTGAATTTTTGCACAGAGATACCTAGTTCGAGGGTGATACATATTTTTACAATGTCCACAGAATGTCCACAGGCGAAGAGCTAATATTTGTACAAATGCATCAGCCAGAGTTCTAACAAATTATTTTAGATTGGTACACAAAACAATGTAATTTGCCCAACTTCTATCGTAAATGAATTACTAAAGCCCCTTCGAGGCTGAAGCGAAAGCCCACGCGTTTTGAAAATTGTGTGGGCGGCGAACATCAGACGTCATACCTCTGGATGGATTTAGATTATTCATGCGAAATAAAGGAAAAATATTAAGTATATTTCGCGTTTCTAAAGCTCTCCTGAAAAGATTTTCCTCTTTTCATTGTCAATGGCATATTTTGTTTGCCCTGTTATTTTTTTAAATCACAGAAACAAATACAAGCTAGATATTTTAATTGTGATTTTTTAAGGAAACATTGTTTAACTTTTAAAAAATTGCAACTGATGAAATATGCTTCCATAGGTATAACTAAGTAATTAAAATTATTTAAGCAAGGTATTTGGTGGACTAAACAATGTATGCAGAAATACACAACTTACAACTAAAAGTAAAATGAACATACATAATGCTGTTTTAGTTCCATCACTTACTTATGGAAGCGAGACTTGGGTATGGAATAAGAGGCATGAAAGTAAAATAAATGCAGTGGAAATGCGGTCTTTACGTAGAATGTGTGATATAAAGCGTATTGACCGTATCCGGAACGATGTCATTAGAGAAGAATGCGGAGTAAAAGATGATGTTGTGACAAAAATGAAGAAAAGTAGTTTACGCTGGTTTGGACACGTTGAAAGAATGAAGGATGATAGATTGACTAAAAAGGTTTATATGGCTGAAGTGAAAGGAAATGCTAGCAGAGGACGACCTAGATGTACTTTTATTGAACATATAAAAAATATGTTGATCGAAGGAAATATTAAAAGTACACACAATCGCCGAGCATGTATGAAAGGTAAGATGAATATAAAAGAAGCAAAAGAGATATGTCAGGATCGTAACAAATGGCATTCGATTGTCTCTGCCTACCCCTCTTGGGATGAAAGGCGTGATGAGAGATAGATAGATAGATAAAATTAAACTAGAAATATTTTTAAAACATTTTATTGACATACTACAATAAAGTAACATGGCAGGGATTTTTGTTCTCTCGATTAAGTCCATTCTAACAATTCATTATTTACATTTAAATCCAATTAAGTACCTACCTATTAACTAATATAATCGAGATGTGATGCAAGACTACATCTATGACTATCTGTGACACTATTGCTATAGGAGGCAGGTATCAAATAAAATGGCATGTATAACTAATTTTATTATGAACTACATATAGTTTAGCCAAAATTATAATTATGTACATACATAAATATTTTATTTACTAGCACACTATGCAACATAATATAGCTTGTTGAGCGAATTGCTTTATATTTTTAAAATTATTTAATTAATAAATCGAAAGTAAAAATAAAAATTCATTGGTAAGCTCAAGAATGTGGTTTTTTAATAGGATTACATAGTGTGATACTATATAAACAGCTCAGTTGTCTTAGTAATTAAAACCTAGGCAATTATTACTTATTCTTAGGAAAGGTTTCTCAAATTCAACCCTATATAAAAACCATCACAAATGTTGTTGTCAAAATATTTGTTGTTTTACATTATAAATTTTGTTGGTAGGCCTGCAATATAATAGTAACATAAAATATCACACACCACATGTTGAGGCCTTCCATATAATATAATGTAAAACTTAATTAAGAAGTTTTCATATCACAACCCACAAAACAATTTAGTAAATGGGTTAAACAAATATGTAAACAGGTTCATAATTGATAATTTAATTATATTCACATCTATAATATGTAGATTGTTACATAATGGCTAAACTTAGTTAGTGAAAAATTAAGTCTGTTTACATACTTACTATGGCATTAATATTATGCTTTTTAAGTAGAACTATATATTGATATTTTTTAAAATACATTATTCAACATTATTCATACATATTATAGGAATAAATTATTTTATTGCCTAACTTAGTTGTTCTTAGCAATTTAAACTTATAAATAAAAAAATTTGATTTGATAAAGTTACGTACAAATTCCACTTCGAAATTATCGCTCATAAAATAGATAATAAATGGCACCAACTTTTTTACTGTATATATTGGTGGTTAACAATAACAATCAATAAAGTTACATAATTAATTTTAAGACATTGTTCAGGGGGCACCATTGTACAATATTCTACATTGTAATTATTTTTATATTAAATAATTTGTAATGCATCTATTTCTGCAGCAACTATTATTAAACCTAAAATTCCACAGTTAACAATGATAATTATACAATTTAAGTTAGTACAGATGTATTAACAAATACTGGATGAAAATATAAAATTTTATAAGCTTTAAATAAATTATTTTAGACAGATAACTTGTATCAGTTGTATGATATGTTTTACTGTTTCAGTCTTGTCAAAACTTTAAATAAGTATTATTATTTTTGTATTAGGTGATGTTCAAGTATTAAAAGATATTTATTGTATTTTTAGGTATATTTAAACATAATTTAATTTTATATATACACATATAAAAATACCTAGGCATATTAATTATAGAATAGTCTGTATGTTTATAAATCTAGACATTATTTTAAAGGAAACGTCTAAGTATAGGTATATTATGTATTCACATTGCATAACATAAGAATACCTACTTGCATAGCTGATTCTCATTAAAAAATATAAGTACTTAATTATAAAAGAATTAAGTACCTACTTCTTAATGTCACGTTCATTATTAAAACAAGATATATAATAGGTATTGTTATTATTATAAAATAAATGTTTTCTTTCCCACAGAAAATAATATAAGACAATTTAGAAATGGTCCCATAATAATTTGCATACATTCTGATCAATATAACTTCATGCAATGACTAGAAAATAAAACTAAAATAAGTGTTTTAAATCACAGTTGATGTAAAGCATCATTTTCCATATTACATACATAATTAAATAAACACTGATGCTGAAAAGTAAACACATAACATTGTAGTTAGAAATTGTCACAGGTATAAAATTTACAAAAATAAATTAAAATCTATCCAAGTAGTTATGTGTTAGGAAACATCATAATGCAGTAGTAAATAGCTACAAGTTATATTTATAGTATTGCATTGTTTTAAGTACTCATAGTTGTTAACACACACACACACACACACACACACACACACACACACACACACACACACACACACACACACACACACACACACACACACACACACACACACACACACACACACACACCTTCACGGCCTTTATACCTTGCAGTGTGGCCAGAAAATATAAAATTAGTGTAAATTCCTTTCAAATACCTGTTGTAAATGCAATAATTCAAACATACATATTAAAGTAAAAATATCAAGTTAAAATCTAACTAGTAAGTAAATAAAATGGCAATGTGAATTGTTCACAAATTGTGCACCAGCTAATATTCCATTTATCTTCATATAACTATTAACTATAAGTATGTTAAAATTTAATATTAAGTAATCTTAGTCTTACAAACTTTCTTATATTCATATAACAATTATTTGCAATTATCTAATACAAGTTGTACATGGATCAGCAACAGTACAATTTTCCATATCATATATAGATATACAAATTTAAATATTTTATTATTAAATTTTTTATTATTATGCATACCATTTCAATAAAGTTTTTTTCATGACAAAATCAATTATTTTTTTCTAACAATTACAATAGGTGTTTACCACAATAATTAATAAATTGTTAAATACTCTCTGAACCTATTAACAAATTTGAAACCATCATCTAGCACCTTATCATATAAACACACCATTTCTTATCACATTATTTGAAATTGCACATCCAAAAGAAATAGATAGTATTAAGTAAGTAAAGTAAAAACACTTTTAGGTACATGTATCAAAATTTGTAAGAAAATGCCTCAAAAATTGGAATATTCTCCCTGTGACCCACTGGGCCTTTCTGCCTTCCCTATCCTCCAGTACCATTGAAATATTGAGCATGTTTAGTATAGGGAGCAGCTATATGGTATGGTGGGGGTTGTCCCCTGCCATAGATGGGCTCTGAGGCAGTGCTCGGGCTATGTTGATGGCCTATTATGCTTGATGGGTTAGAAGAGGCTGGAACAGCATCATATACTTCATATACATTTTGTGAGCTTGGAGAATGCACATGACTATAACTGCCATCATCTGATACCAGTGGAGTGTTTGTCATTCTGTATGGGTTAGTGACATTAGTGTGCCCAGTGGGAGAGTACAGCTCAGGGGACTGAGTAGCCACATATGTTGGACTCGAATTAGATATTGCATAGAGATTAGCATTTTGTGGATTTGTGTGCTGAACTGATCCTGAATATATTCGACTGTCCAACTTCCCTCCAGGATAAATATCATTGTAGCTGTGTAAATTTGGCATTGTCGTAGAGCCACTGACACTGTGGCTGACTGTGTGCACTCTTGGTGGACGATTTGCATGGTTGTGGTACTTATAGGACTCGTAACTACGTCGACTATAAATTTTTTCTCTTGCATGAGCATATGTCTCACTGTCATATATACTATCGTGATATGTACCTTCTGGGGTGGTTCTACAGACGACATGTTCATTTCTTATCACTGGATCATAAGTTGCTCTGCTGTCTATAATAGGCATTTGGCTGTATGTTGGATCTTGAAAATGTGATGAGAGAACTGTATCAGTATTGGACCTTCTATCCTGTGAACTTAGACTCAACCTCTGTGTGTGGTTATGAAAGTCATTGATACTGTTCCTGTCTGAATAAACTTCACTGCTGCGTTGACAGCTGGCACCGTGATCTGATGGGGTGTATATACTTTGGGTTATTGAGCCGCTGGATCTATCTAAATCTTTTCTAGAAGTGTATATCTCGTTATGTCCTTTATGAAAGTCTGGTTGCTCAGTATTGCTTATTCTATATTCGCTGTGATTATCTCCATTGCTTTCTGAATACAGAGAATGGTCAACACTCTTGTATGTTTTTCCTTGATCATAGTCAAGGTCCAATGGTCGGTCATAAGGGTTTTCAGAAGGTACATTATCATAAACACTTCTTATGAGACATTCTTTCTCCTTTGAATCTATGCAATCTTTATTCATGTTATCCATCTCCTTTTTATTGTCAGATGCAAACCTTTGTTGTAATGTAGGAGTTATTTTAGCAGCTTTAATGAGAACTGCGTTTTGTACAGTGGAAGATACATCTTGTGCAGAATCTTTATGTATATTTCTTGCATGTTTTGCAAGTGCTCTCAGTTCCTTTGGATAAGGAGTTGGTGCCCTTCGTAACTGCCCTGGTTTCTCTGGCACCTTTGGAGGGGCTTTCATATCCACAAAACTAATGTGTCTTGAAGACTGTTGTGTTTCAGGAATTTCATTCTTTTCATTTTCTAATTTTGATTCAATTGGAGATAAAGGCACTTGGGGAAAGAGGAAACAGGTCAAAACTTGTTCATAAGTTTGAACATCTATTTCTGAATGCATAGGCACTAGAGGTTTGCTTTGATTTTCAGAGAGCCAGAGGGCTACTAAATTATCACAATTTAATAAGGACTGAGGAAGACAACTAAGTGAATTTCTCACTAGATTTAAAACTTTTAATGAGGACAAGTGACCAACCTCGGGTGGTATTTTTGTTAATTTGTTAGATCTGAGGGATAGGACAGACAGCTTGGTACAGCTTCCGATTTCAGGAGGAATGGATCTTAGTAAGTTTTCATCAACATTTAAATATTGCAGTTTCCTCAGAAGACCAATAGAAGATGGGATTTTGTCCAGGTAATTACACATGAGCATAAGTTCTTCAAGATTTACCAACTGCCCTATGCTTTCAGGAAGTGTGTATAATCTGTTATTATCTAACTTCAGTGTTGTCAACTTTGAGAGCTGTCCTATACTATCTGGCAATTGTGTCAAACTATTTGATGATAGACTTATATCCATTAGTTCACTGCAATATCCAATTTCTGGTGCAAGGTCTTCTATCATATTGTTACTTGCTTCTAAATGTATTAAATTTTCAAGGGGTTTTACAAAGGAAGGAATACTTGTTAGGCTATTGCAATCAATCCACAGCTCTTTTAATTTTAAAAATCTCCCAATAACTTCTGGAAATTGTTGGATTTCATTTTGTCCAATATCCAATCTCATTAATTCTGTGGAACGAGACATGGACTTTGGTAGAATCATCAAGTAGTTGTCTCGAAGCTCTAATATACGTAAGTTGGCAAGCCGTCCAAAATTACCTGGTAAATACTCTAGGTACGTGTCATTTAGGTACAATTCTTGCAAAGCTATTAAATTTGTAATGGCATCGGGAAGCTTTTCTAATGGATTTAAGCTCAAATCCAAAAACATTAAATATTTCAATGCTTTCATTGTATCAGGAATTGACGTCAAGGTGTTTCTGTTAAGATTGAGATGTTGCATGTTCACCAAAGATGATATGGCCACAGGTATAGCCTGCAACTCATTGTCACTAAGGTTGAGGTACTTCAGGCCATGGCACATGAATAATTGGCGAGGTAATTCTGAAATGTGATTACTCTGACACAGTAGGGACTCCAATGTTCTTTCGTACACGAATACTTCTGTCGGCACGTCAGCTAGGGACTGATGAGAGTAGTCCAATTCCTGCACATCTTCCACTCCTGGTCGAACACAACACAAAAAGTCGAAAGGCATTGCGTACAAAGTTATTTTCACACTCGGCGCCTCAAAATAAAGCGTTTGTCCTTACCGTAGACGCACACACCTCGAACATAGTTTTAACTATACACTTTAACTTTTGTTAATTTTAACAATAAACACTTCCCTAATATGCTCCTAAGGTATTTCATAATTTTATTGAGCTGTCTTTAACACATTATTAAAACAAATCAATAAAAAATGCAAAATATTCATTAAAATGAATCACACTAAAAAAAATTGTGCTCGATTGATTTGACAGCTTGCTTGACCTTCTAGTCCCCCCACCTCAACTCTCCTCCGAATAGTGAAGTACTCGCTCTCATTCACGCTTCATGCCACTTTAAGGTCTATGGTTTGGCTGTATGGTTAATTATCAACCTTTGCCTTTAAAAAATAAATTGTACCAAAAAAAAATTTCTATGATGATTGATTGAAAGCCCGCTAGGTTAGCATAGTTTTGACGAGACTTCTTTCGTTTCGGCCGAATGGCCTTGAAAAGGCCAAAACGTTATGTCCAACAAGGACCGGCCAGAGAAAGCCCGGGCCGAGAGGTCCGGCCCAACAATGTGCGTGCAAATTTGCTATGCAAAGACAAGTACACAGAATTTGCCCGCACATTATTGGTACGGACATTCTCGGACCGGGCATGTCCTGCACAAGAATGCAGAGCAATTTGCTTGGCCGGACAAAGACAAGTACACAGAATTTGTCCGCACACTGTTGGGCCGGATCTCTCGGCCCGGGCAATCTTTGGCCGGTCCTTGTTGGACATAATGGGGACAAAACGATGGTATCATGGTACCATCGATGGTACCGTCAAATGTAAATATTAAATTAATGGCTTGGATGGTAGACCTTTTATCCAACCCTTTAGTTTCATTGCAAATTAATTTTTAAATTTAATATAAAATTATGTTTATTTTGACTTCTATTTTAATTAATTAATTAATAAATCAATAATATATTAAATTAATAAACAGGAAGTCAAAATAACGAAGATTTTTTTTATGTGACATCAAATTCATAGACAATTTTTTGTTTCTTTTTGTTTTACCACTTTCGTTCGACCGAATACGAAAGTGTCGCTGTCAAAATCTGTGCTAACCCAGAGGGTTTCAAGCAAGGAATATACTACTCTCTACCGAGAGAAGAACGCCAACTCCATACAAAAAATTTGGCGCACACTCACACTAACACACGCTGCAGCAGCGCGTCGGTGTAATCGCATATGAACTAAAAGTGGCGGCAATTACAAAAAGGTCGCCTATAATTATAGTTTTCTTTCTAAAGAGAATGTGGAAAAGTACCTACCTAGGTAAGATTGAGGAAAAATAAAAATCATAAATTATTAAAAATGAAAGATTTGTTTTTATTAATCATAAAAGGACATTATTTACATTTACATTACAATAAGAAAAAACAAAATAAAATAGCTGTTACACAAATTCCAAACTAATTCCTACGTATCTAGTAGGTATGTACCTACCTAGCCTACTTAAAACATTAAGACGAAGTTACTGTTTAGGACACATTATGTAAAATACTCGAGAAATAAGGGCCACTGTCTATAAAATACACTAATTATAGTACAAAAACTTGCGAAACAAAACACTATAATTTATAACTTTACAACTACGCACTTTTTTATCACACAAGTATTAAGCACACGCGATACCAACGCGAAATGGAAAATTAACAAATAAACAAAAAATTACTAAGAAATAGCAACAAAACTGGTAAAATAAATATGAAAATGGAAAGAAAATAAAAATTAACACTGCGCAGACGCTACAAACGACGGCCATTTTTGTTTGTGTGCCGGTTTATCATTCACTCGGCCGGTCAGTAATAAGTAATTTCCGCTCATATCACTCGTTCATTATAGATTACAAATTTTAAAATTTCTTAAAATTAGCCATATGAATGCTTAATTTATTCATAAAAGCTAGTCAGTAATCACTAATATTTGTTTATAACAGATATTGTAATAGTATAACAAGAAAATCGAAACTAAAAATTTGTCTGGCTAAAAAATCTCGTTTTCAGACCTATTTAACTAATTAAGTATATATGAAATAGCAACACACCCATGAGTATTTCCGTTACCACTTTTTTATAAGGAAGTTGAGCCTCCTTGGTTTCAAGACAAAAAAAATATTCCGTCATTCATTCATTTCATTTATATTTGGCGCCAAGAAGAAGTTCAAAGTTGTCATAACAAAACAACAGACAATTTTTTCATTATTTTCTTGATTTCTTTTCGTATTGTGAACAAAAATCTGATTAGAATATTATTTCGATTCAACACCATTACAAATTGTAAAAACATTATAATTCGCAATGGATTACAAACTTAGTGAAGGTTGTTTGGCAGTAAGTATATTTTTATTTGTTATTAGTTAATAATGCCTTTATTCTTAATTTCTTCATGTTAGAAAGCCAGTTACCTACCACTGTTGCAGTTTATTTATGTTATTTCTTCGTTTTAGGTTATTATGAAAGGCGGGCATTATGATAACCCTGTAATGCAAATTTTGGGTAGCAAAAAGATCCAAGGAAGTGGTGCAAATGAAAAATATCGCTTGTTGGTCTCGGATGGGAAACACTCTCACAGTTTTGCTATACTTGCTACTCAACTTAATGAAAGAATATTAATGGGAGAGCTGGCAGATTTTTCTGTTATACAAATAGATAGCTTTGTCACATCAGTCTTGAAGAGCACAGGGGATGTGGAAAAGTAAGTCACAACATTATTTTATTCTTCCTAGTAATCATACATAAATAATATAATTGTAAAACATGTAACTTATCACAACTTGATTTCTTGATAATTTTAAAACTAACTTGCAAAATCTATAAAAATCTAAATGTCTTTTGGGAGGGAGCAGTAATGTTAAATAGACACGAGTCAATTAAATGGATCACAACTCATACATTTCGAAAATATACAATTTATTTCAACCACTACAAGCTGGAAATAATTGCTAGCAAAACTAAATTAGAGTACAACCTGCATACTGACTTGTACAAGTTTTATTATTAGATAGATATGACTCCTAATATGAAACCTGTAAAAGCTGGTTTGTTAGACCAAGACCAACTTGACCTACAACCCGCCCCGAGTCAGAATTGACCCAAGTCACAAGAAATTATTGATTGACACAGGTCTAATGTGAATGTTCCTTATTTGACGAGTAGTGTTAATAGGATTTAGCAGTGATATAAAATACCTAGATTTCAAAACATCTCAATGGATTTTGATGAAACTTGCTGTGATCATAGTGAATACTTTAACTTAGAATCTGTTTTCTGGATTATGTCAATATCTGGTTCCATAGATTAATAAAAAAAAGTATCATTATAATATGACTATTAGTGCGATCAGGTAAGCAGGAATATCAAAATTACATGGTTTTAGCTGGCTGGGGTGGAAAGCTAGTAGGAAATAATTACATATAACATTATAAATAATTTTTTTTGCAATCTGATTAGTTCAACAAGATATCCTCATAATAATATTGTTTTAATTTGTTTCAGGAGAATCATGATAATCTTGAATTTCACTGTAATTGCTTCTGGTAGCCAAGTAGGGAGAAAACTTGGCACTCCACAAAGTTGGACTGAGGAATCTGCTTCTGTGGCTCCTCAACCTTCAATGCAGCCTGTTGCTAGGCCTCCACAACCTCCACAATCTCCAATGGCATCTACAATGAAACCTCCAGCACCCATGCTTGATAGCAGCATGCTTTCAACACAAATGACTCATCCAATTGCCAGTCTAAGTCCATATCAAAATAAGTTAGTATGGTGTTTGAGTATATTATAATTATGTAAGGACCCACCCCCGGCTTTGCATGGGTAGAAAAGTAGCCTATTTCACTCTCTGGCCCTGTGCATAAAATCACTTGGACTGGTTACTCCATTTTGACATCAAAAGAGGACAAACAAACATGCATTTACAATATTAAGGATCATATCATTGTTACTTTGACATTTTGTGAAGTAAAAACAAGCAGAAAATCGCTGATGCTTCTCAACACAATTGAAAATCATCCTCTTACAATTTAGGTATAGGAAGGCAGTAATTTACATGCAAATGGATTATTGGTGGTCTGCAGGATGTACTGTTCAAAATATACAAGGAATTCGACGTCATGTCATGGCTACCGACGCACGCGTTCTGTCGTGACATGTGGGGAATCCGATTTAATCCCGCCCATGCTGTGATAGTTGTTGTTAGTCTGTGATTAATAGAACATATCACAGTCAGTAGGATCATCTTAGCTACCATGCAATTAATGGGCATATTGATACTATAATGGCTATAAAACTTGACATTGGCAAATCATTGATTAACATTAGTGGAGCCACAATAAAAGAAGATATACTAGAATATCTTTCAAAATTATGTCAGATCCAAATTAAAATATCCATATTTTAAAAATATATTCTGGCATTAGGGGCCATCCATAAATTACGTCACAGGTCTAGGGGGAGGGAGGGGGTCAACAAAGTGTGATATTGTGTGAGAAGGGGTAGGGGGGGTCATAAGCTTAGTGACGTGAAATTCGTGAGACGTAATTTATGGATGGCCCAGCCCCTTAATTATAAAATAAAAATATATTTTGTATAAAATATTTCAGATGGGTGATCAAAGCTAGAGTTATGAGTAAGTCAGCATTACGCACGTGGAGTAATGCAAAGGGTGAAGGTAAACTATTTAGTATGGACTTGTGTGATGATAGCGGAGAAATCAGAGCAACAGCCTTCAGAAATGAATGTGATAAATTCTATGATATGATACAGGTATGATATTAAACTTTTAATATGTTCATAGTGACATAGTCAAAATTAGTTATACTCTACAGCTACGGTTTTAATCTCCGTCTGCTTACAACAACTATAGGATAATGTCTTTATTTTGTATGGTCCCTTCAATGTCGTTATAACTGGTTTTGACTGTAATACAAAGTCCTACTGCCCTACTATAACTAAACATGGAACGACTGGATGGATTTGTTTAGTCTTTGCGTACATATTCTAATATTTTTTTATTAATGAACCGCGCTTCGCCTGTGAAGCCCGTAACTTTTATCCCTATAATCTTGAGTTCAAACAAAAATCCCATAGAATAAAGTACTTTCAGATTTTCCCTAATTTTCCATTTTTTTGGGCAACTTTTCCAATTTTTCTTTCCCTAAAGACCTTGTCCTGACAATTGTTATTTATATAGATTATATAATGACATTGCGATTTGTGCTTGTCAAATACTAAATACTACTCTCAATTCTAAATTGTTTCATTGTTGGCATCAAATGCCTCTTGTAACAATGTCCACATTTAGCCATTTGCCCATGTGAAACAAGATGGATGTCAAGCTGAATGTCTAAGTAAATCTGTTAAACTAACTTGCATATAAAGACTTTGTGTCCTTCATAACACAAGTTATAAACAAATTAAGAAAATTGATGCTTCTTTTTTGCTTGAGTGATGATTCATTCCAGGACCTCTAGTTTCAGTCTACACTAATTTAAGTGCCAATCACAGTTTGTTAATATAAATTGTTACTTCTTTCAGGTTGATAAAGTATACTATATAAACCGATGCCAATTGAAGCCAGCCAATAAGCAGTTTACAAGTCTTAAAAATGATTATGAAATGACATTCACAGCTGAGACAGTTGTTGCTGAGTGTTTAGATGAAGCTAGTTCCATGCCCACTGTCAAATATAATTTTCTTCCTATAAATGAAATTGCTAACAAAGCTCCAGACAATTTACTAGGTAATTATCTTACTTAAATTGCAAAATGCTGATGGACGAGGGGGGGGGGGGGGGGACAAATTTAAAAAAACATATAATTTTTATTTTGAATTTTCAATAAGCTAACAAAAAACGCAAGACGTTTAATTGAAGGATAATGGTTACAACAGCGCTAAGAGTTTTGTGATAGATTATGAAAGAGAAAACAGGGGCAAAATAATCCTCTTTAGATATATTTAATAAGTAACTATATTCTAAATTAAAGTGACACAGGTGGATTATTTACAGAGAAATTAGGAATAGTTTATCCCCCATACAAATTATGGATATAGGGTAATAAAAAAAACTGATTTCGAAAAATAAGAATTTCAATTACGACAATTCTTTAGAAGCCCATAACAAAAATATATTGTGTGTAGGTAAAAATGGGTACTAGAAAGAAGTACAATAGGCCGAATATGAACGAATTTCAGAACCTCTTTTTTTCCGCTGTCCGCTTCACGTGAAATTCCCCAAAAGTCATATCAAGAAATTCTTGTTTCCAAATCCTCCACGAAATAGTCCCCTGCCAAGTCTGTCTGTCTGTCCATTTAACCCTTTGTTGCAGATTTCACCATTAGATAAATTGATTAAACAGTATTAGGGAATCAAGTTGGGGGAAAAGTTAGTGTCAGTGTGCTTCAATGATGTATGCTTCTTAATCCAAACAAAATCATGTAGGAAAGAATTAAGTATATCAATAAAATTATTTTCAAAATATTGAAATTACCTAATTTTATTATGTAAACATTTCGCTTTTTTGTTAGATGTTATTGGAGTCTGTAAAATGGCAAATGATGTTCAAGAATTGACAGCAAGGAGCACTGGCAGGTTGTTGAAGAAGAGGGAAGTTACATTAGTTGATCCTTCAGGAGGCGCGGTATGGCTTCTAGTATATTTTTTGCGTACAAAAGGATTATGTACTTGACGTGGACCCATTAATTTTTCAGCTTGGACGGTCCTTTATTTTTTTCATGAACTATCAGTAGTTTTCAGAAATGTTTAAATGTATTTATTGCTCGTCTTCAGGATACAACTTATTGACATTTCTGCTTACAGATCACGTTAACATTGTGGGGGAATGAGGCTGAAAACTTTGATGGAAGTTCAAACCCCATAGTTTCGGCCAAGGTAAAATATTTTCAATCTGAATTAATCATAGTTTTTGACTTTTAAAAAAAATCCTCAAGAAATGAGATATTTTCCCAGGATAAACAGAAGTCTGTTTAACTCCAGCCCAACTATCTCTGTGCTAAAAATCACTTCGATCCGTTGCACCGTTTTGACGTGAAAGAAGGACATGCAAACACACTTGCATTTATAATATTAGTACAGATTCTATTATGTTAATTATATTAGTGGCTTATTCGTTTTGTAAGTAAATGACATTTAAATATTTCCAGGGAGCCCGATTAACAGAGTTCAATGGTAGCAAGTCCCTGTCTTGTTTGGGGAGCACAATGCTTCGATTCAACCCGGATCTGCCTGAAGCTCACAAGTTGAGAGGATGGTACGACAATGGGGGCGCCAATATGGAAATTGTCAATATTTCTGCAAGGTAAGCAAATGGAAAAAAGTATACATAATCGACGTTCAATAGTATGAATCGGGGAAAATGTAGCAAGATCTCTCTGCCTATCTCAAAGCGCGTGTTCAGATATATCTATTGCCTCCGTCCATGCTTATGGAAATGGCAAAAAGTAAAAACCTAATATATTTCCTTTGAAAACACAATATATTACCACACATCCAAACATAGTAGGTTTGCATTTTTTTATACAAATACCAAAAATGTATTTGTCTACTATTTTAGGCCAATCAGAGATCGCTTTCAAGTTGGTAGATATTGCTTATATCCAAAGTAATAACGGCCTTTGAAAAGAAACTTCGGTTTTGCCAGATTAATAGTCTCAGGGTATTTAAAATTCAGCCTATCACATGTTGCCATTTCAGAACTGGAGGTTTCACTGGCGGCAGTAACGAATGGCTGACTTTCGCTGAAGCCGAAGCTAAGCAACTTGGTGGCGGAGAGAAAGGAGACTACTATAATCTGCTGGGAGTTCTAACGTTCACATTTTCTGAAAACGCTATTTACAAGGCCTGTCCTCAAGAACAATGCAATAAGAAACTGCTGGATCAAGAGAATGGGATGTTCCGCTGTGAGAAGTGCAATCGTGACTACCCGAATTATAAGTACAGGTTGCTGCTTGGGGTTAGTACTCGTTTTTGACTGCTGTGTGTGGTGTAACTGGCGCGGCGCTTGACGAACGTGTCAGGGCAGCGTGACGCGGAATCCAGTATTATTTATATTATAATTTGTGTGATAAAGGGTCCTATATCTATAATTTGTATGGGGATAAACTATTCCCAATTTCTCTGTAAATAATCAACCTGTGGCACTGTAACATATAGTTACTTATTCATTAAATTAAGTGAAATAGTCGTTATTTTTCAATTGGTTTTATTGAAATGATATATAGGTGGTAAAATAAAGGATTATTTTGCCCCTGTTTTCTCTTTCATAATCTATCACAAAGCTCTTATTTTTTTTAAAAGCGCTGTTACCATTCCCCTTCAATTATAAGTATACATCGCGTTTTTTGTAGCTTAATGAAAATCGAAATAATAAATCATTATGGCATATAATTTAATTTTCAGGCAAACGTGTCAGATCCGACGGGCGACCAAAGAGTAACGGCTTTCAACGAAGCTGCCGAGGCCATGTTGGGGAAGAGTGCGGCAGAAATAGGTCAAATGTTCGAGTACGACAAGAAATCGTACACTGACTTATTTGAAGAGGTCAAGTTTAAGAGTTTCGTCTTCAAGTTTCGTACCAAGATGGAAACATACAGTGTAAGTTATTTTTAAAGGTACATAGCCAAATAACAAAAAGAAATCAAGAATCGCGCATTAAATCGGGACCTTTGAAATCATATATGTATTACAATACCTAATAATTTTAATTATTTTTTAATCACGGTCAAAAGTAGACTAGGCTGGCTGAGATTCTTCGCCATTTAGCTACGGGATCCATATAATTTCGTCATGTCCGTCCTTATGGTACAAGTACAACCTTATAACTATATTTTTCCATTCGTTGTAATGGAAATTATCAGAAAAATGGCATCATCGTCATCATCATCAAATATCGAAACTAAATTGTTTTAGGGGTAGCTCTCTCCATACCCAGAAATGGAAGACATTTTTAAATAGTTGTTGCCCTCGATTTTTTTTACTTTTTGGAATCCCCAGATAGTTTCCCATCCAAGTTTTTTTTATAGAAATTGCAATACATACAACAATCCAACGACTATGAGTAAAAGGAATACTCCCCAACGCACATCGCTGGAAAGTTGCATATTATGCCAATCTATTAAATATTTTCAATGGCGCGATACAGGTTTCAATGAGATAGTAACGGTGCGACATCTATCGACGCGGTGTGCCGCCACACTTAAATCAATTACCCTTTATCAGTTGCTACCTACACCATCTCCTCAACTTAGTATGTAATGTAATTATTGTTTAAATAAAGTTGTAAAGCACCCATGATGATTGAATTTACAAGTTGTTTTTCCATTTCAGGATGAAGCTCGTCTAAAAACCACCGTAATGAGTGCAGTCCCAGTTGACTACAAAGATGGAAACGCGAGGCTCCTCAAGAGTATTAAAGCGATCACTGGCATTGAAATTTAGTCTTAAGATTTTTTTTACCCAATTTTTCTATTTCAGTAAAGTTGTCATTGATACACTACGGCCTTATTATCACGATAACCCGATAATTTTGACCACAGAGACTATTTCGTGACCACATTTGCAAAAACACTGTGGTCAGACTTATTGGGTTATCGCATATATGTAAATTCAGGCTTAACCCTGAAAAGGCATGTTGTTTTTTATTTTACAAAAATATTTGGCTTATTATGGTTTATTTTGGTATCTAAACTACATTTAATTTTTTCCTTAATTTTATTAGTTTGTATGTTTATTCTTGTCCATTCCAGGATTTAATTAAAATTATGATTAATATTTAGGTATTTTTTTGATTAAATTGCCTATTACTTTTTATTAAATATTATTCTTGAAATGAACGAATCCTTTTTATGATCACATATAGCGTGCCATGATTTATGATATTTCTTTTTAATTTAAAGAAATGTATTAAAATAAGACATGTCATTGAAAATAAGTTAAAACGCTTTCTTGTGCCTCAGTCCATATTATTTTCTCACTTGCACATCAGACTGTATAACACGTCTGTAATGTTAGAGCTGGTTCTCTGTAATTAAGCTAACCTATATTTTAATAAAATGATTGCAAAAATGATTTGTTTTAATGTTAACATTATTGATTCCTTTTTTTTTCATTATTATTTATTGAACACAACAGTAAAATATCTAAAGTAAAATTAACATAATTATAACAGCTTGAATAATGACATGAATACTAGCTGCATTTCAATAGCTAGATGAGCTAGTTGTGACCAGAGATGATCGGCAGTTGTATGCTTATTGACATTTGAACCCCACGGATCACGGACCTAAGTTTCCTTCATTCCTTTGTTGTTAGTACCCTACCATCATCGACCATACAGTGGAATTAAAACCTGTATATTCCTTATATAAATTTAATACATATAAACAAAAATTTAATTACATTTTAACATAAAGGCACTAATAATATAACTATACCATAAACCTTTTAAAAAAAAGTGTACCGATTTCAAAAATTTGCACTGAAAAGTAAGAAATAATAAAAATTTCGTCGTAGAATTTGAAGACGGTTGGTGCCAAATTAGAAACAACTTAGTTCCCAAATTCTACGATCCTACGATCATCAGTAGGTACATACAAACATAGATAATATTGAACAGATCTTTATCTTCTTAGATATTTACTTAGTTTTGTATCCTAATTTGGCACCAACCGTCTTCAAATTCTACGACGAAATTTTTATTATTTCTTACTTTTCAGTGCAAATTTTTGAAGTCGGTACACTTTTTTTTCCCTTTTAAGTGATTTTGTTGCCCTGAGAAATAAATAATAACGCAACTAAAAAAAAATGATGGAAAATTAAAAAAAATACTGCGGTGGATGGGATTTGAACCTCGAGCAATGTGCATCCTGCGCTGCATCCCATACCTTTAGCCGTGTCGATACGAAAATTGACAACTTCGTGTCAATAGCAACCGCTGCTAAGGCTTTTCTCTGATATAATTTTCAGCAGTAAACAGAGACAAATTACTGAATTTCTGAAAAATTACTGAACCGATTTTCGTCATATGACTGTGAGATAATGTAAAGAAATTATTATATCCTTAAAAAAATAAGTCGTTAAAATCGGTACATATTTCATCGAGATATTACGAAAAATTGACTTATAAGGTCAGTTTTTTCAAAATTTCTGAAAAACTAAAGAACCAATTTTTATGAGATAAAAATGGGACCAATCCGGAAGAATTATCTGTCGATTAAAAAAAAACCATCAAAATCGGTTCACAACTGGCGGAGTAATCGATGTACATACATACAAAAAAAAATATAAAAAAATACGGTCCGAATTGAGAACCTTCTCCTTCTTTTTTTTTTTCGAAGTCGGGTAAAAATTGCACAATAACAACAATAGTTTATTTTATTTACAGTATAAATAACATAAATACAAATAGTGGAATAATGACAGTGCACTTTAGTATACCTACACATGTCAAATGAGTTTACAGCAGGTCCAGTTTTAGATCATTCGAAAGAATATAACCGAATTAGATGCAAATAGCAAAATATTCTCAAGCATGTTATACAAGTTGTTATAAACTCTGAACAACTACCCTAGGGCACAGGAGGGTATGTAATGTAACCGAAATAATTTCAGTAATTTCTTAAACTAGGTACCTAAAGTATTTTTTTATTCACCGTCTTACAGCTCCCGAAATCATGTTACTGGCCCCAAGTCTCCCTTTTTATTATCTTCATCATCATCATCAAATTAAAGGGCGCGTTATAAGAAATACAAATATATTATTCGAAAATTGAGCGTCCCTCATCTCTGAAACTACCGAGTCTAAATAAAAAAAAGGAAATATAGGGCCTCGCTCATAGTTCACAGGAAAACCTAAACGAAAATCCTGTCTTAAAAGTTCTTAAAAATGCCTTTCATTTCACATGATGCACTTCCGTTTCGTCGGATGTACGAAACCCTAAAAATAACCAGAAACATGTACAAAGTGCAATTTTTTCCCAACTACGCTGTAATTTCCTCATATCTAAATAAAGAAAATTTTGATTAATTCATTTTTATTTTGTTGTAGTTGAAATAAAAGCAGATTACGAACCTTGCTGAGAGTGACTTCTTGTTGCACTCATTGGTCAGTAATCTACTATTATTGCACACATATGTATTTTTAATTCATGTTTTTTCTTTGCTCTATATTAAATCTTAATTTCAAAATTCCAATCATGATGTTTGTCACTTGCAATCATGTTTGCAGATTACCTAATTCATCTACATATGCCACATACCTGCAGAAAAAACTGTTCCTTTTTCATATTCGTTTCATAGATACTTTTAGCAAGAACACTAATATCTGTTTGTACACTTATGGGAAGTAAGCAGAGACAGGAGTAGCCCTATATGTATTACTCCTGGACGTTTTTTTCTCTCTATAGTCAACTTGTGGTAAATTCATGTTTTTGTTCTCCTTTCCCTTGTTACGTGTACCGTCTGCCGTAGATTTACTTGAATGGGCACCTGCTGTAATAAGACAAAATTGTTATTAATAGAATATGTAACTGTTACAAGTTAACTTAGAAATGTATCCCTATATAAGTATAGGCTACTTTCAAAATAACTTACGGTCCTGGCACCTGCCTCCAATAGGGTCGGAATGTCGGAGCACCGTCGAAGTTGCGGCGCAGCGACATGATTTGATAGCAATAGAAAGCCTTTCTTCACTATAATATTAGCACTAATTGGTACATAAGTATATCAAAATATTTTTCATTGGGGCTTCCTAACGAGTAGCAAAGAAAATTGTTAAAATAATGGCACCACAATTCATTTGTCTTTACTTACACCATACATACCTATGCATAATTATCATCCTGCGTAATTTCCGATTATTTACTCTTCTTTTAAGATTCCTATACATTTTCTTAATGTTCCAACTGTACCAGATATGTATCAATGGGCAATTTATATGGACTAGACAAAATGAGGAAGATTTGGCTTTCACTGGGTACCCTGGAGCCTGTAAAACAGTTCTGAGAGCCGTAAGACAACCCACGACGTTATATAAAAAACTGCTTTTACCTTTCCTGTGGTTATCTTCTACAGAGGGTTGCAAATATTTAGGGTCCAATCCTACTCTTCCATTTCTTGATATGACTTCTGTTTTCGGACTTTCTTCTATATCAGATCTAAAACGATATCATTTTATTTATTATACCAAAGTACGCAAGTGAAACGTAGTGTGTGTAGCTTAAGCTTGAGCAAAAAATAATTAGTCCAGTAACCAAATTAATAAACTAAACATTTATTAACTTAAAACTTGTCGCACTTTATAATTTTGAATGAGATTTGTTAGACAGCGGCAAAACTTAACTAAAATATTCAATTACAATATTAACTAATAGTGCACTGCGGCTGCATGGTTACTGCTCCGCTTCTATGGCTCGTAGCGTGATGTTATATACCATATAACCTTCCTCAAGAATTGGGCTATCAAATGCATAAATATTTTTTTCAGATCCGACTACCAGTACCCTTCTAGTTACACACAAACTTACCCATTGCTTGAAGATATAACATCAGGCTACGACCCAAAGGAGCGGAGCGGTAACTATTATCGCGGGTGCAACCGCAAGGCACAGCTAGTGTTTTATAAAAGGGTTTACTTACATTCTTGATGTAGCATAAAAATCTGGCAAATCTGAAGTGTCTTCATGTGATAATAATTCATTATTGTTTGGAGACATATAAGGAGTGGATCTGCTAACTAGCCTATGCCCAACTTTATCTTTATGTGAAGGCGCACTATTCTCTTCCATTTTTTTGTGTAGCCATTGAATAACTAAAATTTAACATAACATATTTATTAATACACAACTAGTGACTCGCCCTGGGTTGGCAAGTGGATTGCGGAGCGGAGGAATACGCATCTGCTGTCCTTGGTGCAGGGTCAAACTTGTCGAGTATTTGTTTCGCCTGCGCGATCCGCCGTCACTCAGGACCTACACTTATGACTTGCTGTGCCATGGTACTTCTGGTAGGTCATCCGTAGTCCAGATTTAAGTTACTAAGTTTGTTTATTCGCAAATTCATATAATGTTTTCACGAAACTCACCCATGTTGTTATTTTTAATAGTTTCCTCTTTGTCTTTTAAGTTTTTTTCAGTTGTTTCAATTTTGTCTTTCAAATTATCCAATTCCACATTAAGGTTTGCTAGTGCCGAGGTACATTGAGTTAATTCTGAGTGCAAATCCTCAATTTCTTTACAGTTCCTTTCAATTACTTTCTCCTGTTCTAGCGCTATGGCTGTTCGGCATAATAACTGTTTGTAAAGAAAAATATGTTGATTTATTGACGGGCGGATGTCCATTTAAATAGCACACAGAGAAAATAACGCAATACTTAGTACTTAAAGCAGGTCAAAACTGAAGTGTTTATGATTTCAAAATTAATAGAAATAACTAAGTGGAATATGCCATTCCATTTACAGACAATATACTCAAGCATAAATGCTTTATATTTTTTGTCTGTATGTCTGTCCTGAATAGGCTCCAAAACGGGTTAATGGATTTTGATGAAACTTTAAGGGATAATAGACCTAAAACTTTGAATCTGCTTTCTGTTTAATATTGTTATATTAAAAGATTCCGTAGAAAAAAATAAATATTGCTCATAATATGTGTGATATGAAAATTTTACAGGCTATATAAGCAAGATGTCATACCTTTTCCTTCGTTTCCATAAGGTCAGCATTTTGTTTAGTTATTATTTGATTTGCTTTCAATAGCTGCTCCGATGTGGACACTGCAGCTTCATTGTTCTTATCTGCAAGTGACTTGCTTAAAGCCATTCTCTCTTCCAAGTAATTCTACAAATCAAAATCAGATAAAAGTACCAAATATAAAACAGATTTACTAAGTATAGGTCGTGTCACGAAAAAAGAGCGCTAAATTTGCAGTAAGTCATTTGATAAAAAGTTATACGTATTAGTAATCTAATTTATTCATAGAGTACTAAGCCTAAGGAGGGGCTGTAGACCGGCTCCCCCTTTCGCCAAGTTAAACTGACCGTTACTGGTATCGTTTAGTGTCGCGAGACAGAGCTCTAGAAAAATAGTTAATTGTCATGTTTTAAATGGAAAAGGCGATATAGGATGTCAAACTTGCGGGAACATAGTGTTTCCAATCATTAATTATAATTATTATGTTTGTATTTTAGCATAATCATCATATAACGAAAAATCCGTGAAAATGCAGTGGTACATGGGTTAGTACTAGGCGTGGCAGAAAAAAATGTTCGGTGATTTACACGCTACACGCCTCCTTTGGTATATACTCAAAGCATTAATTTAATTAAATATGTTTATTTAATTAATTTCATACCTTTTCCTTCTCAAGTGTTTGTATTTTATTATTTAACTCTTTTGATTTATCCATTCTTTCTGATAATGCCTGTAATAGATTAACAAAATACATACTATTATAAAAGGGAAAGTGTGTTTGTTTGTCCTTCTTTTCTTTTACACCAAAATGGAGCCACAGATTGCCATGATTTTTTGCACAAAGACAATTGGATGCCCATTCCTTCAGAATATTTCTTATTAGAATATTTGATAAAAATTATCTAGCCCTGCTAAAACGAGGCGGCGGTTCGCTAGTATTGTATAAAATAAACTAGTCTACTTCTATACTCTATTGCAGCATGTCAATTCTGAACTTGCAAAACAGACATATAAAAAAATTGTCCAATGATAAAGCCCAAACCAACCAATATAATAAAATTGAGCTAAAGTTAGTATGCTGTGTCATACTAGTCGAGCCCTTACTTATCGTGGTGAGGTTGCGCTTTAGTCAAGGGGGTTATGGCTATTCTGATGAGATAAGGACATACCAAAGAAAGTCATTAGTGAGTCAGAGTGAGAGAAAGTATTACCTTCTCATAGTCATTACACTTGGTTCTCAAATGGTGTAAAAGATTGTCCTTTTCCAAAATATCCTTTTCTAAAGTCGCATTCTTTGCTTTTGTTGTAGCCACGTCTATATGTGCTGAATGTACGTCTTGTTCCAATAATGACACTTGTTTTAATTTGTCACTGAAAATGAAATATAGCAGATGGAATTATATTCTGTAATTGCACTGAAAGAATTGTTATGGCAATTCGCGCTATGATTATATTGTTTATATATTTGCAAACAAATAAATGCAAGCCATAGTTGCCATTTTTAGTAGTATTGAATGTAGTATATGGTAATTTTAAGAAATGTAGATTTTGGTTGATTTTATGTGTCCAGTACTAATGAAAGGACAACTCTAAAAGTTGTTGGTGTACACTGATTACCTCTAATAGAACCTTAGAGTCCATCATCAGATCTTCTGAGTTTCCACATTTGCATCATATTTATCATCTGGTGACATTTATTTTTAAAATTATAGGTTAAAAAGGTATAGGTCGATACTAAGTGCCATTCAGGGTAAACCCCCATAGTAAGTTCCTAGCCATATGGCCTTGTCTGGTGAAGTGAAGGTATGAATAAGTGTTTGCCAATACTTTACACTGGTATGAGACAATACAATAACTGTATATTATTATTACTCTATGTATGCCTACCTCAATTTGTTTTCCAAATAGGACACTTTATCATGAAGCATTCTACACTTTGCATTAAGGTCTTCTATTTCCTTTTCTTTTCTACTAATTGCTTCCCTCATTGTAACTGATTGTGTTTGTGTCAACATATCATTTGCTTTCTGCCACTCTAATCTCTCCTGGAAAGTGTGTTAAATGTTTTAAAATTTAATAAAAAGTTCTGCAGAAGTAATGTTACAATTTTTATATCTATTTTACTCCACTCATTATTTTGATATCATTGCTCCCCAATCCTATTAACACTATAACATGTGTGGCCAATTTTTTTTGAAAATATTGAGATAAAAACAAAAAGAAATCTAAATACTCACATTGTTTCAGAGCCCATAAAGATTCTAAAAACTGTCATTTGTGTTTCAGTATTAGATATAAATTAGAAAAACACTTGAATTTTATTTATTTGTATAGATTATTCTAGGTTTTAGCCACAACTCCACACCATTATTTTCAATGGTGTGCACCCCATTCAATGTTATATACAAAAATCCTTAACTTAGTTAAGCAGCTTAGATTTCATAATATTTGCATAGAAGAAGTATGTACTTCATATTATATAAAATAAGGCCAAGAAAACAAACAAAATAACTAAATAAAATATAAGTTAAGTTAAAATAACCTGTGATAATCTGTCCTGTTCTCTTCTAATTGATTCCTGGAAGTCAGCCTCTCTTCTCAATTTTTCTTCCTCCATTTTAGATAAAATTAAATTCAGTTCACAAACTTTATGCTCCAAACTATTGCATTTATCACTAAATAGATGTTCAGTGTTGGAAGCAGAGTTCTTCAAAGTTGATAGTGAATTCTAAAAATAACATGCAAATTAGTCTTGATCTACAGAGTGAGATATAATGTATTTTTCATATACAATACATTATAATATCAACTTCACGCTTTTAATTATTTATTTAAATTACCAATCAACACAATTTATTTACAGCTCATTGAAACATCTTACCAGCTTCCGGGGGTACCCAGAAGAAGACAACTCTTTCTCATTAAGCCAATTTTGAGGCTACTTTACAAGTTTTAATTTATAGAATAGTAGCTTTCCGCCCCCAGCTCCACCCGTGGATATATTTGAATAAAATAAAATATAGCCTATATCACTTAGGAATATCATAGCTTTCTATTAGTGAAAGAATTTTTAGAATTGGTTCAGTAGTTTGAGAGATTACTGGTTACATCCAAACTTACAAACTTTACCCTTTATAATATTAGTATAGACTAATTTGTCCACCCAGACATTGGCGTGAAAAATTTTGAAATGTCACAATTAAATTTATCTTGAAGGATTTCTGTGACAAAAGTTAGCATATATGTCACTCTTTGGCCCTCCAAATATCTATTTCGCCCAATTTTGCTCATGGTAATTTTTTAAATAAGCCAAAAACTTATCCAGAATAATTTCCAGGATAAAAGGTAGCCTATGTTACTCTCAGGCCCTTCAGTCCAGCTATCCCTGTACAAAAAATCACATCAACCCGTTGCTCTGTTGTGGCTTGATTGACTGTAAACATACAAACTTTCTAATTTATAATATTAATAGGATTTTATATTAATACATACCTTCAAATTAATAATAGTATTCGACATATGTTTCTTAATATCAGTGTCAGTTGCAGGAGTAGTCTTTAATGACAAATGCACAAGTCTTCTGAATTCATTATGCTCTACTATCTCAAAGTAATATTGTAAAGGATTGCTTTGTTGTAAAATCAAAAACCTAAAAATATATTTAAACATGAGGAAGTACAGCACAAGAGCTATTTATTTACTTTCACAAATCTGAAAAAATAAACTTTTAAATATCTCTAGGATATTTTCTGCATTTAAACTGAGTAATAATGAAACTTACATGTTGTTAGAAGCACATTGTTGCAATAATCTCACAAGTTGTGAAGGAAAATTGTCAAAATCTATGAGAAGTCCTTGCTGTTTCTTTAAATCTTCATAGTCTGATCTAGTTACTTTTAAAACACATAAAAAACAAGGATCTTCCTCGTCAGACAATGATATTTGCTGTAAATAATTATAAATTATTAGTTTAAATATGTATAAAATAGCTACACTATTCCAGTGCAAACTAATATTGTAATATTCTTACCAAACTATCATTTTCAAAAACTTTTATAATGCAGATTGTTATATCTTTTTTGAAGTCATTAATATTTCCTTTAAATGAAACGTAGTACTTTCCTTTATGAAATGTGCCGTTGCCCATTTTCATTTATTTATTCTTCGTATACAAAAGTTTGAATTGTTGTACAAAACATGAAAACAGTGATTATATTCTCTTTGATGAAAACACGGAAAGCGAAGTGAAAGAAAACAAACAAAATAAAATAACGTTCATTCATTCATTCATTGATCATTTTTAGGTGACTGACAAAAGTGTTGGACAGATCAGTATCCAAGATGATAATAGCTGTGGCCGGCCAAGCCAAACAAAAAAAAGCCCGTGCGACTCATAACGCCTATTAATGAAATTGGTATGCCCTCGGTAAACATAACATAAAGTACCAGAGAAATATTTAGCACGCTTTACACTGTTTAATTTTCTGCGTAATTAGTGCATGTACTATGTACCCAACGTTTTCGACGAGAACATATTTAATTTGTGCGGTCATGAATATAATCACTACGTTGGTCCTTAAATCTTTGTTCTACTGGGTTACCATACAACCTACTTAAGCGGGGTTCGGGCTAATCAGGCGTCTTAGTGCCCTGGCTATCCCGCCCCGACACTTTAGAGTCGAGGTGGCAACGTAATCAGCGCAAACGCGAGCCCTGCAAGAACCAACAGTCAGTCAGTGAGAAAAATCGTACAAAGCACATCCCTATTTCCCGCCAAAAAATGAACTGCTTATTTTATTTGTTGACAGCTTCTTTTTTACAGAGTTCTGAAATATTGCACGCGAATTTATTTTAGCGTTTATTTTGTGATTTGTCGCTTTATTTATTGTTTAGTAAAAAATATCAAAAATGTGGAATGGTAAGAAGTCAATTGTGTAAACTTTTCGGCATTTAAATTCACACATACATAATTATCCCTTATCAATTTTAGATCAATCTGCTGCTGGTGGAGGTTTCTTCAATTCACCACAGCAATTCGGCAATGCAACTACGCCAAACCAACAACAGAAATCGGTATGAAGATTTATTTATATCCCTATTCAAGATTCAATAGAATGTACCCATAATATTGCATAGGTCATAGATTTAGGATAGTCTCGCGAGCGCTCTACCGCGAGAGTATCCTACATCTATGGCATAGGTACTACTTAATCCTCACAATATTTTTTTACAGGGTAGAAGAGCATCACATACAGCTCCAATAGTCATTAAACAGGCTTTGCATTGTGGAGATGATGGAATTAAAATATGGGGGACTGATGTTCAAATTATTTCAATTGTTGCTCGAGTAAGGAATATTAGAATGCAAAGCACAAAAATTACTTACACACTCCAAGACATGACAGGTAGAATGCGAACTATACTCTGGTTGGATCAAGAAGCAATGGATGAAGATGTAAGTTCATATATATATTTAAAAAAATACTAAATCTGATTTAATGCTATGGAATATAAGTCACATTATTTAATTATAAGGAAACTTATGTAATTTCTCACATGCTCGTACACATGCATAGCTTAATATTGTTAGTAATTTTAAATTAATAATAAAAATAGCTATTTAGATTCCAAGTTGGCCAAACATTTGTATAAATTCATATAAGATTTTCATTCTAATTGCCAATTTTGATGGTACTGTGGAAAATTAGCAACTTTGTAGATAGTGTTATGTTTTAACCATTATTTTAATTAAAACACATAAGAACTGTTATTACATGTTTATAGGTTAACTCCCACAATTAAACTGTCATATGAGGGTAGGTATGAAATGAATACATTATTATGTACCTACATTACACCTTCCCCCATTATCCAACAAAAAGGATTCTACTAATCAACAAAAAAAAACATAAACACTAGAGACCTAACTAATACTAAATAAAATTAGATTCCTATAATGTCAGGCCACTGATGTTGTGGTGGAATGACAATGTCTTGTTCATCATAGGCATCGGAATCAGAGTCTGGTTGATACCATTTGTTTATATCTGTTTTCGATGGTACTGTTGATTTCATAGGTAGTAACTGGTCTATGTGTCTTCTATGTTTAACACCTTCTACTGTCTCCACTTCATATACTGCTGGTTCTAATGTTCTTATGACCACCCCTCGCTTCCACTTGTCATTTACATTATACAGCCTGATCAATACAGCATCACCAACCCGGAATATCTTATTACTTTCCTTCTCATCTTCTCTCTTCTTAATAGTTGAATCTGAATCAGGGTGCAATTGTGACAGGGTTGTTTTAAATTTTCTCCCATTTAATAACTCAGCAGGAGTCTTGCCTGTCACATTACTTGGCACAGTACGCATTTGAAATAGCACTTTCGCTACTCGCTCTGGCCAAGGCATATCGGTCTGCTTACGGAATTTGTTCTTGATTGTTTGAATAGTTCTTTCTATTTGACCATTGGTTGATGGATGATAAGGGGCCCCAGTCAGATGACGTACATGATTGTTTTTTAAAAAAAACTGAAATTCATCAGACATAAATGCGAGTCCATTATCAGATACCAACACATCCGGCAACCCGTTATCAGCGAAGATTTTTCGTAGTATCTCTATAATGGTTTTAGATGACATGGAAGTAACACACTCCACTATTGGCCATTTGCTATATGCATCAACAAGTGTTCTGCCCATAAAAGGCCCCATGAAGTCTATATGTACACGAGACCATGGCTTCGTAACTTCTGGCCAAGAGTGTTTAGTAATGGGAGGATTGTTTCTTCTCAGCTGGCAAGTTTCACATTGTGCTACCAACTTTTCAATGTCGGTATCTAAAGTAGGGTACCATATATATGCTCTGGCATACATCTTTGTCTGTACCATACCACTGTGAGGAGCATGTAACATTTTTAATATGTCTTGACGTAGTCTTGTAGGTATCACCACTCTATTAGCCCATAGCAAACAATCCTTACATAATGATATTGCGTCTCTCCTACGAAAATATGGTAATAATTGTGTGTCTTCTATTCTTTCTGGCCATCCATGCAATGTGAAAAATTTCACCTTCTTTAATATTTGATCATTATCAGTTTCGAGGGCAATTGTTTGTGAACTTATTTCAATATCTGAATGTTGTAGCAGGAAAATATCTTCTTGTTCCTCGTGTTGCATTTTTATCTGTGTAGGCCATCTGCTTAAACTGTCAGCATTACCCATGTCCTTACCGGGGCGATACTTTAACTCATAATCGAAAGAATTTAGTATCAGGGCCCATCGTAACATTCTATTGGATAGTAGATCAGGTATGGGTTTATTTCTACCAAAAATTCCCAAAAGCGGTTTATGGTCAGAAAGAATTGTGAAACGACGTCCTAGTAAAAACTGTCTAAACTTGGTCAATCCGAACATGATCGCTAAAGCTTCCTTATCTATTTGTGCATACCGGCGCTCATGAGGTTGCATCGTCCTAGAATTCATAATGATAGGTCTTTCTGTGCCGTCTTCCATCTTATGGGCCAGTAGTGCCCCAACTCCGTACTCGCTGGCATCACATATTAAATACAACTCTCTTTGCAGGTTGTAGTGCACTAGTGTTGAACTACATGTTAGTGCAGCTTTGGCTTTGTCAAACGCTTCTTGCTCTCTGTGGCCCCACTTCCATATGGTTTTTTCATTTAATAATCTGTAAAGTGGTTCCAATATCTGAGCCTTGTCCTTAACAAATCTTTCATAAAAGTTATACAGACCTAAAAAAGCTTTTAATTGCTGCTTATCTTGTGGTGCTTGTTTGTTCTTTATTTCTGCAACCTTTTCCTCAGATGGGCGTACCCCGGTCCCATCAATATTATACCCTAAAAAGGTTATACTTTTTACACCATACACACATTTCTTTTTATTCAGTTTAAGGCCAACATCATTTAGTCGTTTTAACACTATTTTTACTCTCTCATTATGTTTCTCTATTGTTGGTCCACTTATCACTACATCATCCAAGAGGGCAGCGACACCATCCACGCCAGCCAACAATGTCGTCATCAGTCGCTGAAATATAGCTGTCGCAGCATTAACACCAAATGCTAGTCTATTCATTTTCATCAACCCCAATGGAGTATTAAGTGTCAACACTTCAGCAGTTTCATTATCGACCTTCAGTTGATTGTATGCCTGTTTTAGGTCAAGCTTCGTAAAATATTTCCCATCACTGATTGCAAAAAAAGCTTCATTGGCAGTTGGCAAGGGATAGTTGTCTGCCAAACAACAGGCATTCACAGTAGCACGGTAGTCGCCGCATAATCGTAGTGATCCATCTGGTTTATGAACAATCCGCAGCGGTGTCGCCCACCTAGCATACTTCACTGGAGTTATGATTCCATCTTTAATCATTCTCTCCAACTCGTTTTTTACCTTTTCTCTCAATGGAAATGGAACAGGTCGGCACCACTGAAATCTTGGTACAACATCTTTGGGGACATCAATATGCACAGTAGGTCCACAGTATTTGTCCATCTCTTCAGTGAAAAGTTCAGGATACATTGTAACAAAATCTGTTAACTGTTCATCAACACTATGCACCCCCTGTACTGATATACCCAATGCATTAAACCACTCTCTACCCATCAGTGCTGGTCCTCGGCCGCAACTAACCAACACAGGTAACTTGATGTCCATATTACTATATTTTACATTCACTGTCATCACGCCTTTAATGTTCAATGGTTCATTTGTCCAAGTGACAAGTTTGTTTGTGAACGTCGCCAAAGAAGGAAATACATTCTTGTTTTGTTGATATATATCCACAGGAAGAATGGTGCACGCCGACCCAGAGTCCACCTCCATTAGCACCCGTACGCCATTTAACCGTACCTCTGTCATGATGGGCTGAGTCTTCGAATCGTTCACAGTATGCAACCCATACGCGTCCTCCTTGACAACATCTATAGTGTTTGAATTAGACTGAGTAGACTGTTCACATTCACAAACATCATTCACTTTCCAACTTTTTTTTGAAATATCCATGTTTTTTATAGTACACGCCGCTTTTGTGTGCCCTTTGTTTTGACAGCGATAACAAGTCGCGTTCCGAAATCGACATCGAACATTGGCATGTCTCTTTGCACAGTGTTTGCACTTTTCGAGATTAATTGCGTTCACCTCCATTGGTTCACTCATACTTCGAGTGACTTCCGAATGGGTTTCTGTTAACATTGTTTCACAAATCTTTGTAACACAGTTTTCATATATGGCTTCATAATTCAATGCATGTTGCAAAACTTTATCGTATGTCAACTCATCTTCCTTTATTCGTAATAGCTCTTTTCTCAACTTATTGTCTTTCACCCCGAGTATCACTTGTTCCGTGAGCCGTCGCTGTAAATCAGGAAATTTACATCTCGAGCTAATGTCATGAAGTGCTGCCACAAATGTAGTTATTGATTCCTTGGGTTGTTGAGTTCTTTTATAAAATTTAGCAGTTTCCAAAATTGGATGTGGTTTAGGAATAAAGAATTGATCAAGTACTCCAATGAGGCTCTCAAATGAGACTTCCTGTGCTTTCCTTGGTGACAACAGCGAAGTAATCAACGAAAATGCATCTTTTCCGCATTGTGACAAGAATAAAGCCCTTTTCTGCACACATTCTGTAGCTCCGGCTGCTTCCAATGCAAAGTAAAGTTGATCGCGATAATTTTCCCAGATATCAGTATTTGGATCAAACTTTCCAGGAAGAACAATATTTGCCACATTAGTTACTGCCATTTTATGTTTTTCTCGTCGCCACTGTTATGTTTTAACCATTATTTTAATTAAAACACATAAGAACTGTTATTACATGTTTATAGGTTAACTCCCACAATTAAACTGTCATATGAGGGTAGGTATGAAATGAATACATTATTATGTACCTACATTACAGATAGTGTAAATTGTCATCAGTGTGGTAGACAAATCTTTATGGTAAGACAAGATACGACTCTGCCACCCTAGTATTGAGTCTATAAATGAAGGTAGTCATTGTCACATTCACTATGTAGAGATGTCTTTCATGTTTTGCTTGAAAGACCCTAGGTCAAGGATCACCGTTTAGTTTTACCAGAGGTCCGTTTTAAAAATATAAAAGACTGATGCGTTCCGATTGGAAGGTAAATAATGGCTGGTAAAGTCCGCACAACATAGTTGGTGGTCCAGATTCAGAGCGCAGTCCATCATTTGGTGATCCCTGCCCTAGATTGTATGAAGTTTAGGAACAAATATCTTTTAAAATATATTTCTCAAATCATTGATGAGTATGATTTGGCATCCATAGGAGACAATATCTTGATTTTTTAACTGAAATGATATCAGTCTGCATAATAATTAGGTATTATGTTGTTCAATGCAATTATGTAACTACATAATATTTTAATATTTTGTCTACTTGTTATTTGCAGGATAAATCTACACCTAAAGTAGAAGTCAATGACTATATACAAGTCTATGGAAATGTCAAAACTAACAGAGGAAAAAAAGTCCTAATGGCCTTCAAAATAACACCAATTGATGATGTCAATGCTATAACATTCCATTACTTACAATGTATTTATAATAAAATTAGAATGGAAGCAGAGTCCAAAAAGGTATGATATATTTTAAAACCAAGGCTTAAATTAAATATAAACCAAGCCGGTATCACTCATTGGCTGAGGGTAGTTGCACTTCTACAATTTGTCCTTACTGTTATTTTATTTACAGGAGAAAGTAGTTAACCCTAATCCATCATTTGGAGGTGGTTTACCATCTAATTCAATGGTAGGAATGGGTGATAACAGCAGTACTACAAATGGCTTGAATGGCCGACAGATGATGGTGTACAATCTTATAAGAGCGTGTTCTTTAGAACAGGGTGTCAGTAAACAAGACATGTATTCCTCATTGAAAGATCGTATGGCACATGAGGAGTTTGAGTAAGTCTTTAGTTATATTTTCAACAATAGAAACAGGCCAAATTTCCTTTTGTTATATAATGCAATGGATTTGGTAGCATTCCATGAGATTTGGCAAATTTCATTCGCTAATACAGATGCTCAGATATTCAGTTCCTATAGGAACAAAGAATAAATATAGTGATAGAGCTATTTTGAAATCAAAAAAACTGGTTTTGTTCCCACAAAATAAAAAAAAATCTTTCACTGAGGATTCTGGGGTGGGCTATCTATGCCTATCATGTTCAACTTAAATTTTTTTTTTTTTTTCAGAAATATTTTGGAATGGATGTGCGGAGAAGGGCATATTTACTCAACTATTGATGAAGAACATTTCCGTGCTACAGATGCATTTTAAATGTGCCTTATATGTTTTGTTAACAAATCTGTTAATTCTTAAGCATCTCTATTTACATAAAATTTTTATAAGCCTTACATAATTTTATTTATTCCATAGAATGAATACAAAGTTGTAACAGGGGCATTAAAATTAAGAACAAAGGAAAGGAGATTGAAACTGCTGCTTCACTGAGGAAGGTGCAAGGGTCTTTGTCAATTTGTTGACTATAAACTTATTGATTTATTCCGTCCGTACGAGCATGACAGTGTAGAAAGTAACTCAGAAGGAGAAAGATATAATCTCCTGTAAGCAGGACAAAAGTAGCATTGCAGAAGTCAATCCTTTTTGTCTTGCTTTATCTCTTTCTTTTTCTGAGATTTTGTCTCTTTCTACACCATCATGCTTGCAGGGCAAGTGTTGCTATCTATAGGGGTTCATCTATTGCTATCAAGCAGTATTAGTGATGTGCCGGATCGTTAAAAATGTATATCCGCGGATACGGATCTGAATACGGATATTTGGTCTCAAGATCCGCGAATACGGATACGGATCTTAACTTTCTTAGAGTACGCGGCGGTAAATATTGCACATCTACCTTTGGAAAGAGATAATCTGTTATGGACAAAAGTTATTGACCTCTTTAAGAGTTAACTCTCAATAACAGATACGATTTTCAGAAATAAAAAATAATCTGAATGGAATTAACAGTTTTTCATTGTTACCTAATCACCTATTCTATAAAATTTCATCTATGAATTGAAAATTAATAAGGTAAAAGATCCGCCAAAAACTAATGGATACGGATCTTTCTTCTCCCTTCCGCGGATATCCGGCACATCACTAAGCAGTATGCACAGTCCATTAAAGTTTCTCGAGGTATTGTATAACATTCATTATTGTTGTTCATAATAATATAAAAAACTACATATTGGCAAATCCTGATGTGGCTGCATCAACAAAAGAAGACCATTGTTTCAAGGAAACTATAGAATCTTTACTCTCAACCAAAGTTTTGTTATCATAAACCAGCAGGCAAATAAAATTTGGAAAATAAACTATATTTAATATAACTTATGAGGTTTCACTTTTCCTTATGTACATATTGATATTATATTAAAATAATAAATTCAATCTTGAGACACTTTACAATGTTATGCAGAGCTTAATCATTGATATTTCCTTTATAGTTCATCTCTGACAGCAATGTTTCTGATATTAGCTTTATTTCCAGGATAAACTTGACTTTCTAATTGAACCTCTTTTAGTTCTTCTTGTTCTAAAAAGTATGTCTTTGCAGTCCATGCTTGAGAACCCTCTTTGAACATAAATATGGCTCTGTCATCATCCACAAGATATCTAAAAAAAAATTTTTTTTAAACATTTTATTAATAGGAATAATACACCACAAGGAATATAGGTACTTCTCTTTATAATAATAATAATATAGCCTTTTTATTTCTGATCCTTAGAAATTAAAACTAAATATAATATTTCACTAAATTAGATTCCTAATCTCAGTGTCTTTTGGCATATGCCTCTTCCAACTCCTAGTGACCCCTGTCAACGTCTGCCGGGTCCGCTAGTAACACTATATTATCACACAAACTACATAATATGTTAATATATAACATAAATATGACAAGTGATGATGGCAAGAGACCAGATGGCATGACACTTGCACCATGAAAGTTGGGGCAGTCACTAGTATGGGATGCTACATGTGTAGATACTCTCGCACCATCCCATCTTCCACATACAGTGTTAAAAACTGACAATGTGGCCTACAATGTTGAAATGGCCAAACGTCGCAACATGGGGACCTAGTACACATTCTGTTACAAGATATTAGTAAATGAGTAATAGAAAGTTCACATGACCAACTTTTATGTTAGTCAAAGAATAAGCATTGCCATCCAACGAGGTAATGCAGCCAGTCTGTTGGGTACCTATTCTCCCAGTAGATAGCGATTTAAATGAAATTTTTTATTTGTAATTTTATTTTATTTTGGTAATTTAGTACCCATTTAAGATTTTAATACCTATGTAAATAAATAAATTTCATGTTTACAAAACTTTACAGTAGGTATATTAATACTAGTAATTAAACCTATAGTTACCAGTTTTACCTGTGTAGCTGTAAATTTTAATAAAGATTCCAATAAGAATTTCATAAAGGAATGGAAGATGTGTATCTTAATTACCTTTCAGTTTGTATATGATTACTCCAAAGACCTGCTTGCCAAATTTTGGTCAATTCCTCTGTTCTTGCTCGTGATGGATTATTAGCTACAGACACAAACATCATCAATGTTTGACCTTTCTTTGTAGCTTGTAACATGGCTTCTGGATTGGACATGTCTAATTTAGTTAGATCTAAGGCAGGTGGTTTCCTCAAGTATTCAGGCAATTCATCGTCAGGAAGAGGTTCTTCATCCTCTTCCCACTGGTCGAAAAGTCTGCAATAAGAAATAACGAGTAAATAATTGTATGTTTGTTTATGTGGTAGTGGTATTTTAGGTTATTCACAACCATTAACGCCGCTAAGCTTTCAAATGTGAGGATATCTTGCTTGTGTATTATTTACCCACCTTTCCATGTCAACATCATTAAAGTCACGTATGTCTTTCTGTGCCCAATCTGGTTTTTCCTTATCTTCACTCTTTTTGGACAATATACTTGTAAAAAGCAAGCATATTAAAAGTAAGATTTTGATCATTTTGTGATTATGATGCACAGATAGTAGGTACTTTTATAATTTCCGGTTCATAGGTTAGAGTTTGTAAATAAACAAGGAAGATCTTTTATTCTAGCAATATTTTTCAATAAAACGGGATTTAGCAAGTCTTTGGTCTTTGAGTACCTAGTCTAAGATTTACGGTATGAATGAGTTACAGTTTATATGAATGAGTGGAGAGCGTAGACAGAGTATAATACTATTACTACTCAGCTGAGATATCTACGGTAGAGAGCTCAGTAGAGAGAGATGATGCCATAAACTATATCTAATATCTAACGTGACTGATGACGCCAATGATGTTTGACTGACAGAAGCGTAGAACTAGACAGAGTATTCGAAAATCTGAGATTCGAAACTTCGAACCATAGATGCTCAGATGAATGACTACAGCAATATATTTATGAATATTGCCATACTAAATAAATATCCCATATTATTAGTAATATAGAATACGAAAGTCGGTTGCTCCATTACGCATTTATGAAACTATCTGTCACCACGCCTTTTAACCCAAGATTCAAAACAGACAATCGAATTCCATTTGCTACGATCATGACACACCTCTTTCGCTTCTTTTATATTCATGACACCTATCATTATATGCTCGGCGATCGTGCCTACCTACGTTGCCTCCAATCAATATAGGAGGTAGGTACAAGGAAGAAATAAGCACGTCTCTTTAGGTACAATATAGATATATATTTACATCAAAATTCACTTGTGACGTATTGCTGTCTAGCCTCTGATGTTGTAATCAGGCTTTAATTGTACCCTCTTTGCTTTATAGTCCATGGAAGCATCATCAAAATTAACAGAACTAATTTTTTAATATTTTGTTGGATGGCAATTTTGTCGACCAGTAGCTTCCAGCCATTCCTTTTTTATTTCAGTATTAGATGGAAATCTGAAATATAAATTGTACATTTGTAAATTTTCTATGATATTTGGGTAAATAAAATTCACTACATGGCAACACTTAATCTGTTTTAGTTTGAGGTTATATTATGATAAAATTATAAAAATATCTAAATTTCCTGACCCAAAAAGTATTCAAACGCGCGGAGCGCGCAGAATCCACCATGATTAAACCACCTTCTTGTATTTTATAACAATACAAAACACATATTAGTCTACTGACGAGGGAAATGTTATTCCGTCCATTTTTCGCTCACTACGGCTTTTCCAGCCTAAAACACTACAACCTACCATGGCATTTACATATAAAACACAATAATTAAACAAGTTTCGGTCTCAAAACACACAGAAATTCTCAAAAACTCCGAAAAACCTAAACGGTCTTTATTTGTTTGGCAAAACTCAGTTTTGACCATAGACTATACACTATAATGGTTTTGACAAACAATGAAAACTGGCCACGGTGATAAGGACAAAAAAAACATCTTTTGTCTTCCTTTTTTACGTATCATTGTTAACTTGCTGTCTCGCTCTGACAATTTCTTGGTTACATCTAGTAGTCATTCATCTGAGCATAGATGTAATACTCAGAATCTGAGATGTAATATCATTGAAAAATAGTTGTTTGCCAATCAATCAATAAAAAAAAAAAATAAAAAAAAAAAGTTGTTAGAGGGAGATCACCAAACTTGGCCCCGGCGAAATTTTTATTTTTTTATTTTTGAATTTTTATTATTGCATATTGTTAGTTCATGGTTTGTTCTTATAATCGTTTGTTCGTTAGTTGTTTATTTAGAAAAAAATAATTAAAAAAGTACTGTTTGGTTAGCCCCCTCAATCAAAATTATTAATATTTTCTCTCATTATCAGTCTATAAATACATATTGACGTTTGTTCTTCAATAAATTACGTTTGTTTGAACATTTAATTGCCTTTTTATTGTTTAAATTACAATATTTATTTCGAAAATGTTGCATTGCGCATGCGCCATCTTTTCTTTTCGATCGCTCTAATAGTGTTATATACTCTTTGGCTCTCATTGAATAGAAACGCATACATTGACACAAGCAACTTCCGATCGACTCTGACTTCACACGTCACACGGGAGTTAGCACAGATTTTGACAGCGACACTTTCGTTTCGGTCGAATGGCCTTGAACAGGCCAAAACGTTCATGTCCAACAAGGACCGGCCAGAGATAGCCCGGGGCCGAGAGGTCCGGCCCAACAATGTGCGGGCAAATTCCGTGTACTTGTCTTTGTCCGGCCAAGCAAATTGCTCGGCATTCTTGTGCAGGACATACCCGGTCCGAGAATATCCGGCCCAACAATGTGCGGGCAAATTCTGTGTACTTGTCTTTGCCCGGCATAGCAAATTTGCACGCACATTGTTGGGCCGGACCTCTCGGCCCCGGGCTATCTCTGGCCGGTCCTTGTTGGACATGAACGTTTTGGCCTGTTCAAGGCCATTCGACCGAAACGAAAGTGTCGCTGTCAAAATGTATGCTAACTCGGCTGGCAAGGCAACGCTGACAAACTTTCGTTCGACCGAAAACGAAAACGAAAGTGTCGCTGTCAAAATGTGTGCTAACCTAGCGGATCAGTCGATTTTTTATTTTATTTTTATTTTTTAATTTAAACAATAAAAAGGCAATTAAATGTTCGAACAAACGTAATTTATTGAAGAACAAACGTCAATATGTATTTATAGACTGATAATGAGACAAAATATTAATAATTTTGATTGAGGGGGCTAACCAAACAGTACTTTTTTAATTATTTTTTTCTAAATAAACAATTAACGAACAAACGATTATTCATAGCGAACAATTAAGAACAAACCATGAACTAACGATATGCAATAATAAAAATTCAAAAATATTAAAAAAAAATTTTCACGGGGGCCAAGTTTGGTGATCTGAAGGTTACAAACGTTACAAACCATATTTGTTTGTCACCTCCACTACGCCGGCTGGATAACGCAGTCATTAAACACAAGCCAAGGCAAGTGAATCATATTGTGAATGCTCGACTCCGACCTTTTCGCAACTTTATATTTCACTGCTTCCTGCACATTAAAAAATATTTCGTTTTCTTCCGGTTATTTTACAAAATTTTAAATGTCAACGTCATTGAACGTCATCGATGATAGTTTGTCTTGTCTATTCTCTTTCCATCTGTCACCTGTCAAGGTAAGAAAGTGTCAATGTAGTATGTCATTTTTTTATAATTTTTATTTTTACTTGCTCTGTGTTTTATTCTTTCCGGTATCAGCGTTGTGTGAGGTTGTTTCGTTCGTTTCCCCCTAAAATTAAAACTGTTACAATTTCACATTACAATCAAAATAAAAAGTTACAATAAACTAAACAGTGACTAAAAAGTATTGTAACTGAAACCTAATAAGTGACTATAGTGTTGATGAATTAATATTGTGAATATAGAAATTAGTGCAGTAATTTGAAACTGGAAGTGATAACGTTCTTCAGGTGGACAAATCATATTATTCCTACATCATGGACGAAAGTGGCATTACACCTAACACTTCTAACCAACAGTTGATAATAAATAATGGCGATAATGATTCCTCTACTACACTGCTGCAGAGCAAGCCGGCTCGAAGACGAGATGATATCAGGGAAGTTACGTTGATGGAATACTTCACGGTCGGGATACTATGTTTTGTAAATCTCATCAATTATATGGACAGATTTACAATAGCAGGTAAGTCTAATTAGACCAACTAGTTTTTATCAAAATTACTTACATAATAATCTATTTTTAGTTATAAGGATGCACTTTAAAGACTTGTAGGTATTATTATTATTTTATACTAATATTATTATTATATTAAATTGGGCCAATTTATTTAGTTTTATCATATGATTGAGAGTACCTAATAGATGCATATATTATTATACAGTGCCCAAGCAATACATGTTTCATAAAAAATAATGTAGTCTTAGAAATAATTTATAAATAAATCCCTAAAACTACAGATGGTGGTGACATACCCTAATGGCATCTACTACTACTACATATACTACTTATGTACCAAGGAATTTAAACATTACACCTAGGTACTTATTATTATTAAGATTAACTGTGTCTGAATTTGACATACATCATTGTTTCCCAAAATGGTAAATTATGGACATGGGGTTGCTAGGGATTCATGTTGGTGAGAGCAAAATTGGAGGTACACAACTTAGTATTTCGAAAATTTCATATTTGGCAGGCATAACAGATAATAAAAAATCAACAAGGTATCCAAGGCAGAGGTTGCCAAAAACTTTGGAAACCTTTGCTCTAAATTATATCAAAGTAAATTTAGTAATTATTTTCTATTTTTCTATTTTCTAATCACGTTTACGACCCCCTTATCTTCTCAATCACCTTCTTAAAACTTCATAGTAAAGACGGCAAATTACGAAAATGCCTAGTTTTTAAGATAATTAGTATTGAAAAAAAAAAATTGAAATATTATAGGTATATAGAGATCGCAAATTGTGTTAATGTTCCTACCCATTACTCCCCAAAACCCCTTAGTGAAGACAGCAAGTTGCAGAAACCCATAATTTGTGAGATAATTCGATATTTGAAAAACATAACCTCAAAACCAGAAATATAATTTATTTTAAGTTGATTTAATTTATTTATACACAACTACAGTACACAGAAGTAAGACATATGGACATAACCCTAACCTAACAAAAAAAAAACTTTTTTTTCATACAGAAATATTTTATACTATAAAGAAACTAAAAACCATTTGGAAGGTCAGCTGAACTCCCTAGATCTTTCTACATTTAGCCCAAATTCATAATAAAATCAAAATTATTCAAGTGACGCGTCAAATGGAATTGGAATAATTTTTCATCTCCTTTACTTTCCATAAACATTATACAATACAGGATGTAAAATGTACTTCAATAGATAGTATTAGTAGATAAAGTGACTATATGACCCGGAATTGAAAAGAAATTGTTTATCTCTTGTGATTTGTGTAACAATAATAATCTTAATATCAATTCATCATTGATTCATTGATTACTTGCTTACTATTGAATGAACATAATAAGTGTTAGCTCTGTCTGTCTCGCATAGTTCTTATATCCAAAAGTATATTCACTGTCTTCAGGCCTTCACAAGCACATTTATTTTTCATATTCAAAATAAAAGATTGCTAATAAAATGACATTGGCTGTAGGTATATTAATATTTTCTAGATAACTGACTGTTTTATATTTTCCAACATAGAAATAGCTAGATAACATTTTTATTACAATATATTGTACACCAAAATACAGAACAAGCCTGCTACTTTTTTTAAGCTGGTAAAAAAATCCAAGATAATATCCCAAGTGTATTAGCATAGTTACTGCATGTGTAATCTATCTATACATGTATAGCATAGAGACTAAAGGAAGAGGGCTTTTTCATGGCTTGCCTTAAGCACTTAAGCTTATTATAAAAGTCTTATAGGATTATATGGGATGCACTTCTATGTTGCTTAATTAAGTTTACATTACAGTTCCCTATATGTGTAAAGGAAAACATTATTACTATATAAATATGGTCTCACTGTGCTATTTTAGTTAAACTTTCTAATATTTTGGTAATGGCCTCCATCAAAATAAATGTTGTATGAAAACTACTGATTATGCACAACAAATTCATTATAATAACCAACTCCTAGAGTCCTAATATCCAAGATTTTATTGTGAAATCTATAATATTAAACTACTTAAATGTATGAGATTTATATAAATTGCTGTAAACTGCCTTATTTGCCCTTTTCAATTAACCTGTTGGATGTTAAAATCCTTTTTTTTTGTTGGAGAAAATCCATTTATTTTAATACCTTTTAAGAATGGACATTGTGAGAATCTAATTTTGTTTAGTGAGATCGTAAAGGGCGCCATTCTTTAGTTTAGTGCTATAAAAACCTTTGAAAGTGCATAGTAATTTTGCCCAAGACTTGTCCAACTACGTAAGAAGAAGTAAATCTAATAGATTTTCTTAATCTTCTTTTCTGGCGTGTAACCAAATTAATAACTTGTTTCCGTCATTGTCATGTAATAGCTGATTGATTGAATTAAGAATATCCCAAGAACAGTGATATAATTAAAACCGGCAACGGTACGTGACGTAAAGCCGTAATAAGTAGTTATTTCAGAAATTATTTTAGGTAAGTAGGTAAGTTACAATTCAAAGCAACCTATTGCTTTGTATTTTAAAATATGTGTTTATTCATTTGTAAAGAATTGAAAGGGGTCGACGTCACATAATCGGTGAACTAATCTCCACTGTCGACTCACGTGCGTGGTCCCACCCATGCTCCCATACTGATTTTAAACTCATTGAATACAATGTCATCTTTTAAATAATTATATGTAACTTTGTGTAATGTTGGGTTGATGTTCCCGGAACGCCGCCATCCTGCTTGCCTCACCTTTGACTGCTTGAAGGCTTTTGTAATAAGTTGATTGTTGTTGGTCTACGTGTGACATTTTACGAGCTAGTTACTTCATAGCACACTTAATTTTAAATACGGTTTAGTAAAGCCACTGTCCGCTATTTCATCCGCCAATCGTGATATCGTGATGAAACAAACACTAGATTCTTAATATACCTACCTACCCAAACAAAACCCCATAACTATGGTAACAGAAAATTGCATCATTATCAACACAGCCGTTTCGGATCCTATTCTAGACAAACATTCAGCAGACGCCCAAAAATTATTAAATTTTAACTTTAAACATATATCGTGTTTTGAAGAACACTGGCTATTGAAATCTATTGAAATAACGTAGTACAGTAGCAATCAACGAATCCTTTAGTGTGTAATCGCTTTGTTAATTAACATGGCATGATCGTAGATTTCTAAATAGAACAGAGAGTGTATTTGATTTACACGCATTTAGCACTTGCCACCTACCGCACGCATACCATCTGACATCTGTAAATTACAATGTCCATGGGTAAAACTTTTCAAAGTGTCCAATATTGTATTAAAAAAAGCCTGGCTCCATGTAATATTGAGCCTTTACTTAATAATCCTTCTAGATTTGCGTTTTCGAACGAACTTTGGCGTGAAAGGTATATATAATATTTCATCCCGGAAAACAAGGCGAAATAAAAATATAGGAGGCGTGTTGACACTTTCACAACCTGCCCACCCACTTGTTCAAACTTCCGCCAATTGTAATTATACTAGGGGATCCCTCGTGATTTCCCTGGGGGGCCGTTTACAAATAGCTTTCACACATCCCTTATCTAAAATAGAAATCGCAATGTAATCAAATCTTAACAAATAACTGCTGGGTATTCAAAAAGTGTATACAGCTGTGCTTATAAAGATAGGATTCACCATGTGAATATTACAAAAATATCTTAATTAAATACCCGCATCCGCATGCCTAACTTTACTTATGAGTTTACGGAACTGGTGGCAAAACCAGAATATTTGAAGCAAAGGCAAATTTTTTTTTTGCATTTCATTCCATTTTTGCTAAATTGTAATGACAAAGTCTATTATGAATTTGACCATCACGCTCCATCGAGTTCTGCAATAAAAATCTCATTATTGACTAAGTTTGATTGAACTAAAATTGAAGCACCACCGTTTTTTTTTATTCTAATAGATGTAAAAATATTGTTAGGTTCAGTAAAGTTAATCTCTTGATGGCAATTACATTAATCTTTGAACTTTTTGACCTTCTCTAGCTAATAAAGATCGTTACCAAGTGTGACTATCATAGTTAATTACACATAAAAAATAAATATATATGCAGTTTACAATATTTACAGTACCTATATGAAGTTCAGATCCCTCCATAGAATAATTTACCTTAGAGTAATGTATATTAGTAAATATACGTACCTTCCTACAGTATGATTGATCACCTTGCAATGTCATGGTCACTAAGATGACACATTAATGATATAATAGGTAGCGAATGAATTTCCTATTTTTGTGATATCACTTTGTTTGATGTTTTTGCTGTATTTGCCCAAGACTAACCCCAAGTTTCTGAGCCTTTACAGAATTGCAGCATACATTTTAACTTACATATTATTATATCTATCTACCAATCGTTACCAGATTAACTTTTGACAAACCATTCAGAAACTGGGGGTTTAAAATTAAATAATACTGAATTAAAAGTTATTAATATTAGCTTCTTTTAGGCTCAGGTTTGTCTAAACTTCTAGTATTATAGGTTTAAAACTATAATATTTTATTATTACTGCAGTGTTTTTGGAACAGGTGCCTAGAAACAATGTGTCAGGGACCAAGAGGTGAAGGCGACTTCATAGGGGTCTATGTTATTAAATATCTCTAAAGCCACGTAAAATTGTGCAGCATCATCCAGACAATAATCTATTAGGTGTAGATGTGGGTATGACGTATCCGCCGTGACAATAACGAATTTCTATTATAATTTTGTTTAGATCATTTTGGTCTCGTCATCGCTTAGCACTAATTTGTAAATTATAACGTCATTCGTCTAGTTTTTAGTCGTCTTGGCGATCATAAGAAACTGGTTGGCGAAGAACTACCTACGTAAATAAAAAAAGGTAAAAAACAAGATTTAAAAAGTAAACTTGACTAAGCTCCGGTTACCATTTTTATGGGTATTAGTTGGTTGAATAATATAAATAAGGAACAATCTCCATTTAATCGAGTAAATTATTGTAGGGTCAGTCACTGCGGGTGTCTGTGTATGAAACGAACTATGAATAAAATATGTGAAGGAGATGTGGTTTTTATTTTTGTTCATCACGCCCCGTGCCGTGGGGTGTGGTGTGGTGACGAGTATTAAGAATACATAATTAGGGTTAGTCATTCAATCCGGGCTTGATGGAAAATACTTGCTTGTTGAAGTGAAATGAATACTTTTTACTTTACTCCATTTCAGATAACGCGGTCAGGGATAATAAATAATGCTATCAAATAGTTAGTCAATTCTCAGAGCATTTGTATAATTAATTTATCGGACTTCGTTTTCTGGAAATCTAAGAAGTCACGATTTAAAATTAAATTAAGTTGTTATTAGAAAAATAAATTACACTCTGTCTGCACTCTACTGTATAGACTACAGTACGCGATGGGAGAGAATTATAGACAGGTCGTTACATAGCTTAATGTGTTAAGCTTTTTCAACATTCATCACAAAAAGCTCCCTCTATTCGTGTTGGAAGTAAAAAGCTTCTCTTTTTATGATGGCTTCAGTTTAATTATTAAATTGGGCGAACGAGCGCGGGCATATTTCATGCGGTTTAAAGGGATCAAGAGCGTCGGACGGGTATTTATGGGATTTGGTATTGTACGAACGGTTACTGGCAGGAAGGGATTTAAAATTTGTATAGTCTTTTGGTTTGATCCTGATTATAATAATAATCAATCTTTATCAACTTGTATTTAAAGCGGGGGCATAAGATCATTGATTTATAAGGTTGTTTCTTTGTTATTCCCTTTCAGTGTCTGATTTGATATGGTATTATGTCGTGTATGTCTTATCAATAGGAACATTTAGGAACTGATTATACAACCTTTGTTTCTCTACGACCTCTAAAATATCTTTACGGGCTCTGAAAATATTTTGTCCAATAATGTCTACTCTAGCAACAGAATATATATTATCTAACTTCGTCTTATGTTTGTTTCTCTTCGACCCTTTTCTGGGTCTGGTATCTATCTACCTACTTGTACTAAATAGAAACAACATTCCCAATATTTCAAGTGGGTGCATCACGATTTAAAAATGTGTGTTCTTAAAAAGCTTTTATGTGTTTTGAGAATGTAAATTTTATCAAATAAACATTAAGGGTAAGCATTCCTGTGATTGTTGTCTTGATAATGTGGACGCTATTGTTGACAGGAGTTATTCATGGTTGTTTTGTTTCTTTTGGAAATAAAAGTTTGATAAGAGCTTTCCTTTTAGACTATGTCTATATCTATGGCTGTCTATCATCACGCCTTTTATTCCAAAAGAGGTAGACAGAACTAATCGAGTACCTAATCTTTCGCTTCTTTTATATTCATACTGCTCGGCGATTGTATGTACTTTTAACATATCATAGCCTTCAGTTCAGTCAATAAATTTATATATGCTGACTGACTAATTAACCTTTTTATATGTAACAGTATCGTACATAATATAGTTATGCCTAATTTAGTCGTTTATGTGCTAAAGAAGATAGTAAAATCCGCTCAGCTCTATGATTGAGCTCTAATTTTTTAAATTTTCTAATTTTAATTCCTATTAAAATTCTATTCACGTTTGCTCACTGGAATTAATTTTGAAGCTTGAATGCAACAGAACGTTTGAAGCCGTCCATGCTCGTTGAGCGTAAAGTGCATTGCCGCAGGATGATTCCCGTCCGTTCCCAGTCGCTCTGACTCAAGTACCATTGAGGTCCTATTTATTCCTCTACTTGAAGAGGTTTTATCTTATGGATTCACTCTACAAATATTTAACTGGGTGCTTTTCCATGTCTGTTTTTTATTAACTGATGAGTTTTACTAACGTTAAGGTACTGAAATCGATTCTCTGATTTGACTGTCGAAGATAAATACTTTAAGCACCTTGTATTCAATAAAACAACGGCTTATCACGAGACGACGGAAAGAGGCCCGACGGCATGACGCTGGCACCTTGGAAGATGGGACGATCACTAGTTTGGGATGCAACTTGCATCGATACCCTCGCCCAGTCCCATATTCCATTTACTTCCTCTAAGGCAGGATCAGCAGCAGCCATAGCAGAAAACGCAAAGCGGCGCAGATATGTCGGCCTCAGCGACGACTACATATTTGCGCCACTTGGATTTGAAACACTTGGGCCTTGGGGACCAAGCGCTCATTCAATTTGTAAAGAAATTTCAAAACGCCTGATTAAATCTACAAATGACCAGAAGGCTGGTACTTACTTCGCACAACGCATTAGCCTTGCAATTCAACGAGGAAATGCAGCCAGCCTTCTGGGTACACTTCCAATGTCTGGGGACTTTGGACAAATTTTTTATTTATAAATTTAGTTTTAGATTTTATAATTGTATTAAGTCTATTATAAGGTTTTTATATTATATTCTTTTTTTATGTAATTAATTATTATTGTATGTAGAAATCTTCTTCTTCTTTAACCCGTATTCACCCACTGTTGAGTGTAGGTCTCCTCGTATGCACGCCACTCCTGTCTGTTCTGAGCCTTCTGCGTCCAGTTTTTTCCCACCACTTTGGCTACATCATCTGCCCATCTCGCTGGCTGTCGTCCCACGTTCCTTCGGCCCTGTCTCGGCCTCCAGTCCACAATCTTTCGGCTCCATCTGCCATCGGTTCTGCGACTCACGTGACCCGCCCACCTCCATTTTCTCTGCGAAACAATGCCTGCTATGTCTGGTAATTTTGTACGCCTGCGGATCTCTTTATTTTTTACTCGGTCTCGCAGTGTTATTCCGAGCATGACGCGCTCCATCCTCCTTTGCGCCACTTGGAGCTTCTGGACCAGGTTTTTAGTTAATGTCCAAGTTTCTGCTCCATACACCATGACAGGCAGGATGCACATCTCAAAAGCTCGTCGTTTAAGGGAGATGGGCATTGCGGACTTGAAGATGTCGAACAGTTTGCTGAACGCCGTCCAGCCTAATCTGATACGGCGGTTTATCTCTTCAGCCTGTCCGCTCCTGTCTAGGGTGAGTTGCTGGCCGAGATACACATATTCATCCACGCGCTCGATGTTATTTCCGAATATTGCGATGTGGCTTAAGGAGGGGTCTCTGCTCATTATTTTTGTTTTTGAGGTGTTCATCCTAAGGCCAATCTCGAGCAATGCGCTGTAGAGATCACTCAGCATGACTTTGAGTTCTGTTGTGTTTTGGGCAAATAGAATTACGTCATCAGCGAAGCGTAGGTGAGTCAGGCGCTCTCCATTAACGTTAATACCCCTGTCAGTCCAATCCAGGTTCTTAAATACATTTTCTAAGCAGGATGTAAATAGCTTAGGGGATATAGTGTCGCCCTGTCGAACTCCTCTCCTCACGGGTACCGGGCCGGAGAGGTCGTGCAGTTTCACCTGCAGTGTAGCCTCAGAGTATATTTCCCTAAGGATTTCCACGTATCTCGTGTCTATGAGACTCCTTTTTAGAGAGTGTATAACTGCCCAGTGCTCTACCATGTCGAATGCTTTTTCGTAGTCAATGAATGCGACTACGAGTGGTTGGTTGTATTCGTTACACTTCTCTATTATTTGCCTCACGGTATACAAATGATCTATTGTGGAGAATCCACTACGAAAGCCGGCCTGTTCAACTGGTTGGGCTGCATCTAGTCTGTTTGTTAGGCGGAGAGTAATCACTTTAGTGAACAGCTTATAAATGTGGCTTAAGAGTGAGATGGGTCGATAGTTTGCAAGATTAGCTGTATCACCCTTTTTATGCAGCAAGATCACAACCGCTTTTTTCCACACATCCGGTGTAACTCCCTCGAAGAGCGCTTTGTTAAACAACAGCTGCAGTTGCTTAAGGACCGGCCTACCACCGTATTTTAGGTACTCTACGAGTATTTTGTCTTCCCCTGGTGACTTCCCTTTTTTCGTGAGTTTTAAGGCGTTTTTTATTTCATACATACTGATTTCGGGTAGGTCTTCAGTTATATGTCTCGTAAGCTTAGCCCTTGGATCGTGTGGGTTTGGTATTGGTTCAGGTGTTGTTGAGCTGTAGAGTTTCGAATAGAACCTTTCTGTTTCCAATGTTTTCTATCGGTAGTCACTTTTCCCCCATCAGTAGTCAGTTGCCTAATTTCTTTATTTCCCCCATTTAACTGACGTCGAAACACTTTTGGACCACGGTGTTGTTCAATCGTCTCCATTATGATTTCGTATTTTCTTTTCCGCACGTCCCTCCGAATGGATTTACGGATTTGTTTACTTATTTCGGAAACCTTTGTGTGTTCGGAGAGCTCAAGTAGGTTGGTTCTATCTTCTATTAGTTTTAGTGTTTCGGTCGACAGGGTACATTTGGTCTTATTTTTCTTTGGTTTAATGTCTTGGATGGTATGTGTGATGTTACAGACTAGTTCGGTATTTATGTCGTCCACACTCCAAGATTCGTCGGCGGTCAGTTTTTCCTGCAGTCTTTCTTGATAGTATTTCTGTTGTGCCTCTACAAAATTTCTATCGATCGGAGGAAGTGACGATGTTACCAGTCTCCGGCGTTCCATTTTCAGATTTAAGCGTATCTTAGCTCGGACTAATCTGTGGTCGCTACCGGCATTTCTCTTATTTATAACATCGACGTCCTGGAATATGTATTTCTTATTTCCCAAAATATAGTCTATCTGGTTCGTGGTCTCTCCGCCCGGGCTTCTCCATGTCCAAAGTCTTTGGTTTTTCTTCTGAAAGAGAGTGTTTGCAGCGTATAGTTTTTTCTGTTCGAGAAAGTTCACCAGAGCATGGCCCCTCTCGTTTCTCCGACCCAGCCCGTATTTTCCGACGTATTCCCCTGTATCCTATTCTAATGTCCCTCCAATCCTGGCGTTGAAATCGCCCATAACAATATTGTAGAAGCAGGCGTTTTCACTGAGTGCCTCGCTTATGTCTTCGTAAAAGGCATCCACTTCCTCATCGTCACTTGCAGATGTTGGTGCGTATACTTGGACGATTTTCAAGCTATATCGCGTATTAAGTTGGAAAGTGGCGTATATAACTCTTGGTGATATGGCGTTGATGTTCCGCACCATTTTTGTCATTGATGTGTTAATCAGGAATCCCACACCGCCTTGGGATCTGTTGTCGTCATACCCTTTATAGTAGAACAATTGTCCAGATGGTAGTTTAACAAGTTCTTCTCCTTTTCTACGAGTTTCACTCAATCCAATAACATCCCATTTGATCTTGTTTAGAACTTCAGTTTCCAGTTCGATAAATCATCATCGTCAAGCAATGTTCTAACATTGTACGTAGCCAAAAACATCGTCGTGTGGCAGCCGGATCACACCCAGTTATTCTTCGCACCCTCTATCCTGCAGGGCTCCCGACTGCTGCCGTAGTCAGGTCTTCCAGGACGGCTGGGGACTGAGGGCCATTTTTTCTTTGTTTTATGCATAGGGGGGTTTCTTAGCCTTAATACGCCACGCTGGCCGATGCGGGTTGGCGAATCCACTCTTTTAGAAGTCATTTAAACTTCAAAGCTCGTGGTAGCCAGGTTTTCAGGTTATTTACCGCCGCCTGATGTTCGGCGTTTGTAGCTCGTTTGGCACCACCCGGGAGGCACGTGTAGGGTATCAGGGGGTCAATCCGCCTACGGACGCGAGCTACCCCACCTCCCCCTTATGTATAAATAAATATATTTAATTTAATGAATTTCCTTGTATTCTAGTTCCACAAACAAACATATGCCTTTACCATCGGCCTTTACACTTTGGACCATGTACAGAGTAGTGCTTATTAGAATTGTGAATGTGTTAAAATATGCTTATTGAAGTTTCTGTTACTTTCACTTTGCACTATAATTTGCATGTGTTAGTATGTGCGACTTGCAACTTATAATTACAAAATTTTATTAATTGTTGTTGTTTTATACGGACACGAAGACAAAATGTGTACTTAGTTATATTCCTATTATGGAAATGGACTGTTAAAGAACTTGTCGTTTTATAATATTTATATCAAAAGAGACTACAATATAATAATTCAAAACTTAATTTTATTGCGAAATAACTAAGGGAGACACATCCGAGACGTTTAAACCAATGCTATATAAAAAGTGGTTTAAATCACAGAACATTTTCCTGTTTTCTGTGGTTTAAAATTAAATAAACCACAAAGTTTATTACAGTTTTTTATTTGCAATAGACCCTCCTTCATAATTATTATCGAGCGATAATATGTTTAATTAATCGATAAAAATATTTCCTTTGGGTGCATTTAATTACCTTTCGATATAAGTAATCAAATGGTTGAATTTTCTTAATCTTTGCCCATAAGTAAACATTCAAATAAAATTAACTCTTTAACTTTGTCAAGTCCTTCAGAAACTGGGGGTTTATTAGAAGTTCCATACAAGTAACCGATAAATTTAATATTACTCAATATTAATTTATTACTTTACTTTACCCACGTTGATAATATCACGATAATGTAAATAAAACTCGTACGATATTTTTGAAGTGGCCTGTACCGATGTAGTTGCCAACTGAATTTATTTATATTTCAGTGCAATACTCGGTGCTATAAGACGCGATTTCTGTATATAATAATATAGATTAATATATCTGTTGGCACAGCTGTCGCACACTTACTTTAATTAAGTTCAAATACCTACTAATCTCCAAGTTATGTACGTAATTGAACAAAGAGACAAATCTGTCATTCAAAATCATAGAGGGAAACAAAACATATTTACATTTTTATATTCATTAAAAAATAAATTTAAAAACACCTAAGCATCTAATTCAATGATATTGATAAATACTCACTCTGCCATTATTTATTGATCTAAAATTAAATAAAATGTACATTATCTTGACGATATGAACCTGATAAGGTTTCTTTTAATTTAGGGGGTACATAGCAAGATAGTAAAGTAAGTTTTAATGTTGTTACTACTGGACCGATTTGGATAAAGTTTCAGTGTACATTTCCATCCCAGACCGCGTGTAAAAAATTTTTTTTTAATTATTATTATTATTTACACAGCAAAATACGCCAAATTGTGCAACTTTCTTCGTGTAAATGAAATTTAAATTTACACAAAATGTTGTAGCAATCTAAGAGAAAGGGCCTAGAGTAGTAAAATGTAATTTGTCGTAACATTTTGAGTGGTGAGTGCCACTCAATACCGCACAGTGGCCCTTAAAGCCGTGCCCAACGAAACAGGTTGATTGACGTGCTATTGACCTACAAAATACAAATTGCTTGTGTTTCCGCTTTCATTTGGAAAACGAAGCCGCTAATAACATCTTTAATCAAAACTTTTCAAATGCCGTGAACGTGCAAATGTGGGAACTAAAATTATAATTTGTAAAATTTTGCTGCAGCGACTAAACCTACTTCTACTTAGACTTACCCCCTCATTTTCGAAAGGGCTGATCACGATATTCGTAGTCCCAACGTTATTTACTGGCCACAACTCCTAAAAACCACCCTATTCGCATATACCGTCATGGCTGGAAACACTGAAATTTGCAAGGCGTCACCCTCAACCATGACTCAGACCAGCCGCTATGATTAACTGTTTCAATTTCCCACTAGTATATTCTAAATATTCCGAAATATGCGAAAAGGGGTGGTCTTCGGCCAAAAACAACAGAAAACAAAGGGGAAATAGTTTCGTAGCTGAAGCAAAATTTTGTAGAATAAAATTAATATTTTCGGTTCGTTTCCTCCAGTAAAACACACGAACTAACATAACATACAATATACAACGGAAGTTTGCACCGTACATAGATTAAATAATAATTGACCGAACACATTAGAACAGGATTTATGAATGAGTTTTCTCTTCTCGTTATTCCATGATTTACTTTCATTAAGAACACGTTTGCATCTCAGGACTTGCGCTCCCGAATACGAATCACATTTGTATGTTGTTAATTCTAATAAAAGAACCCTTTTATACTGTAGTAATAACTACTTGTTTAAAGTGAAAGGTCTTTTTACATAAACATTATGCTTATTCTTTCACTAAAAAGTTTTATGGCCTCTTAACTCCGGAAGCTGTATATTGGGAGAGTTATAAAAGTAAAAAACATTCATCTTTGAGTTGCTGCCAAGATAAACTTATCAGACGTAGTCTCTGTCACCCATGCCCATAAATAAACCTCTATAACGGAGGGAAGGAACGTTAATTTATAAAGTTCCATTTAAGTATGCTTTATTAATTTATTAACCAGATAGTTTAATTATTATTTTTATCTCAGACTATTTATTTATATTTGATTTATGTTAGGCAGGGGCTGCTCTTAGACAATGTACAACTTAGCGAATAAAATAGATAACTTTAAATGTATGGGAGTGACTGAAATACAACCACGTGGCCTCCTAGAAGTATATAAACTCATTGGAGAAAACGAAGCGTAATTATGTGATATGTCATGTTGTCTACAGTAAGCATTTTTCGTGAATATAAAGTTATCGTCTGCCCCATACCCTGTAGATAACGCTGAAAAAAATTGCAAAAGTTTTGGTTGATCAGCTGATTTTTTAGGGTTATACCCGTTATTGTTATCCGAATTCTTTATTATTTAAGTACCCAGTTAAAATGCATATATTGAGCATACTTTTCCATTTAGTTATTGTAATTCGGTCATAAGTTTCAGCATAAATATCATGTTTAAGCATTCCGAGAAAATAGAATCTAGTATTTCGTTCGTACATTGTCAGTTTATGAAACCTTTTTTGAAAAGAAATATAAAGACAAAAACATTGTGACAAAAATCATCAGCCGATAACAGATCACCATAACTTAAAACTATTAATCATATATTATAATGGTGCAATCAGCCACAATAAAGTTACTAATCAAGTACCTAGAGTTTAACGAGTGTAATGTATGTATGTGTGTGTGTGTGTGTGTGTGTGTGTGTGTGTGTGTGTGTGTGTGTGTGTGTGTGTGTGTGTGTGTGTGTGTGTGTGTGTGTGTGTGTGTTCATGGGTGTGTCATTCAAATTTTTATCACTAAACGATCTAAGGGCCTTTCCAAATTAGCAGAGAAAAGTTAAAAATGTTTAAAGGCCAACATAGTGTTTTTCACTTGATGTTACAATTTTTCATGTGCTGCACGCCATAAAAACGGGTTTCTCTATAATTAACTTGCGGAATTGTTTTAGTGGTTACTCGTGTAGTTGCCGCGCCACTTTTCTGGCTCTTTTTTTTCAGTTTAGAAAACGAATTGTGTGAATTGAATATTTTTTGAATACTAGTTTTTTGCCCGTGCAGCCCATATTAACTTTCCATTCCCTATTATGGTATAGTGACTTCCTACAAAAATCTGATAGAAAAAAGCACTTTCAATTTTTACCGAATTTTTCAATTTTTCTTTTCAACCTTATTCAGACAATTATGAAAATTTAAAAAACAAAATTGGCCAAATTGGTCTATCCGTTCTCAAGTTATGCGCTTACCAACGAACAATGTGTATTTTATAATTAAAAACTTATGTAAGTACATAATCCGACAAACCACACTTCGAGGCTTTTCCATCTAAATATAGTCAAATCTGACACAAATAAATAATTTAATAATGTAATACTTTTTTATTTGAAGTTACCAGTTTTGTTTATGTTAGGCATAACTTGGTCTCAAGTTGCAGAGCATTTCTAGGTATTACGAACCTCGTTTTTGCTTCCAGTTGCACAATGGAACATTTCTTTTAAAGAATGATGTTACATACCAATGTGGCATAGTACTGTACGTGACTTCATGTGTGACAAAGGTTTTGAATGGAAATTTAGGTTTTTGAATTTTTCTTTGATACAAATATTTTTAGGTTCGAACCCATATTAGATCTATTATTAGGCTATTTTGTGTTTAAAAAAATTTCCAATCACTTATAAACAAAATCTTTGCAATTAATCAGTTATTATCGCTTCTTTTCTTTTACAAAAATATAAAAAGTACACACAATCGCCGAGCATGTATGAAAGGTAAGACAAATATAAAAGAAGCAAAAGAGATATGTCAGGATCGTAACAAATGGCATTCGATTGTCTCTGCCTACCCCTCTTGGGATGAAAGGCGTGATGATAGATAGATAGAATAGATACAAAAATATTTACTTTGTGTGTGTTATTTCAGACTAAGGGTCGACTGTGCGGAGATAATAAGTCTTATTAACGAGTCAACGACCAAATAATTATATCAGTCACTCTGTCATATTATGTTGATATCGACTTGTATTAATAATGTAAATAAAAATATGAAGTTATTATCTAACTAAACAGAAGTTCCAAGAGTTCTTAGTACTAGGGTACATAACCACTTAAATATAACCACAGATTATCACATTGCGTACATATAACTGCAAGAGTAGTCTAGGAAAGGAAGCAGTTGACCCCCGCACTAAATCCTCAGTCAATGAAACTTTACAGTATGATAAAGTATCATGAATTAAACGTATTTTATAAATATCCAAAAAAAAAAAATAACGGAAGTTAGGTATTTTTACCTAAATTCTTATGTCGTTGATATCTTCGTTCGGAAAAATGCTCAGTTTAAACTTTCTTCACCAAAAATATCCATATAAAGTATAAAAACAATTATGTAAAATATCCAAAAAAAAATCCTACCAGAAACAACAAAATTTTGAAAAAAAACAGTTTTTTTAATATAACTTTCACCCTAAAATTTCTCAGTCAAGTTTTTTCACTGGAATAACATTATAGTGTCGTTTTATACTTATAACATTAAAATCTAAAATAAATATACAGTCTAACTATTTGTTTTTTAAAATACCTTTTTACTCGCAGTGGAAAAATTCTCTGTCCGTTATATTTATTGATATAATCATACAAATTTATTTCCTTTCAACTATAAGAATATCCAAAAAAATATCAAGCGCTAACTAAAACTAAAAACATTTCGTAAATAAATATTTTAAATTCTGCTCAAACGAGGCGCGAGCGAATCTCGTACCTACGCCTGGGTGTCGCGGGGTGTGAGGACACGGACAACATTGGGGGAGGTAGGTAATTCGGTGACGTGTCGTGCCCTATCGTGCGGACTCATGCGTGCACGCATGCACGCATGCACCGACGCTCGTCCAACACTCGTCACTATCATAGTGTTCTATAGTAAAGAAAACGGTGATATTACGAGTATAAATGGGTGACAGAAGTCTCACAGACAAAGAGACAGTCCAATACTGGAACGGAATATTTGGTCATAAAGTGATATAGGTACTTAATCTTAAAAAAGTTTATTATTTTCTTAGTTACGTACCATTTACTGATGCTTGAAATCATAAATTATAACAAATCGGACCAGTGCGTTAGGTATAATTTAGGTATTAGAACTTTTACTCATAACTGAGCGTAAAAAATACCTATTAAAGTTAATTATTTCTCCAGAATCATGTTTGTTGTACAATTTACAGCATATAAACGAATTTTATAACAAATTCGCCCAGTGCACATTGTCATAGACAGACTTTTACGTTTTCGAGCCACAGATTCTAGATAAAAATATTAAACTTTGAAATATCAACGTATAACAACAAATATTAACTAAATAAAACAAATCCTTATATTAAAATTATAACAAATTGGTCAATTGCTTTACAAATAAAACGGCCTTGAATTTTTCATACTCATTTACTACGACATAATAAATCCGAAGTTTGTGGAGTTTGTGTATCAGTCTTTGTATACACCTTAATAACATTATATTATAAATTTATAACAAATTGGTCAATTGCTTTACAAATAAAACGGCCTTAAATTATTCAAACTCATTTACTACGACATAGGTAATAAATCCGAAGTTTGTAGAATTTGTGTATCAGTCTTTGTAGAGACCTAAATAACTTATATTATAAAATTATAACAAATTGGTCAATTGCTTTACAAATAAAACGGCCTTAAATTGACCAATTTGTTATAATTTTATAATATAGGTATATTATTTATTATTAGTATTAATTATATAGAATATTACATTACTGTAAGTTTATTAATATTAAATATTAACCTATAATATCAATATTATATAATGTTATTTAAGATCTCATCACTCTTCAATATCATTCAATAGTCTTTGTAGACACCTAAATAACTTATTTTATAAAATTGGTCAGTTGATTTACAAATAAAACGGCCTTGAATTTATCATACTCATTTACTATAATACGACATAAAAATTTCGAAGTATGTAGGTAGAGTTTGTATATCAGTCTTTGTAGAGACCTAAATAACTTATATTATAAAATTATAACAAATTGGTCAATTGCTTTACAAATAAAACGACCTTAAATTGACCAATTTGTTGTAATTTTATAATATAGGTATATTATTTAGGTGTCTACAAAGACTTATACACAAACTCTACCTACATCACTTACATTTGTTTTTCTGTTAATGTTGAACATAAACGCTACCAACATGAGCAATTTTACTTTTTTAGTTAAACTAGAGCATCGTGCTGTTATTAAATTCTTAACCAAACAAGGTAAAAGCCAAAAATGCATTAAAGAGGAAATTGATTTATATTGAATTATATTGGATGACAGTCGAGTGAAAATTAAATCTATAGCTGAGACTCTTGGCCTTTCTACTGGTACCGTATATAATATAATTCATGACCAACTTCACATGTCAAAGGAGACCGCGAGATGTGTTCGCGCGTGGAATGCTGTTCACAATTTTTGAAGCTGTGTGGAAACAATCCAGACGCAGTGATCGAAAGAATTGTTACTGGAGATCAAACGTGGGTTCACCATTATGACCCTGAGAGCAGGCAAGAGTCGAAGCAGTGGCATATTAGAGGATCAGCACGTCCCAAGAAATTCAAGATCGTTTCTTCGGCTGGAAAGGTCATGGCCACCATATTTTGGGATTAGCAGGGTGTATTGTTAATAGACTACAAGGATAAAGGTGTCAATATCACGGGAACATACTATGCTAAAATTCTATTGCAATTAAGAGCAGCCATTAAAGAAAGAAGGAGGGGGAAATTGGCTAAAGGCGTGCTGCTTCTGCATGATAATACTTCTGTCCATACTGCTCACATTGCTAAGACTACTGCGCGCGACTGTGGGTTAGACACCATGGACCACCCACCTTATAGTCCAGAAGTAATCAAAACTATACATCTGCATAACTTTGTTTTCATACCTATACCGAGAACTTATTGAACGCCCCTCGTATTGTAGATAAAGGCGGAAACATATTTACGTGTCGTGGCGTGTCGTGACGCGCCATAAGCATATCGGTTTCATACATTTAATATGGTTAGTGACATATTTGCATGTCGTGTCGTGTCGCAACACGTTCTGTCGTGGCGCCGACCGCTCGCCACCGATTGCGCCAGAGCGGTGGTGGGGGTTATGACGCGACACGAAAAAATGTTTCTATAACGGCGCGTGGCTCGTGGCGCGAACATCTAGCGGACACTTTTTAATTATTATATTTGCAGCAAAATGAAATCTTATTGAACTTGTAAGTCAACGAAAAGTTATATATGATTCAAAGTGTAAATTAATGTAATTGTAAAAAAAAGTGTAATTAAATGTACTTTTTTATGTCTCTTTCAATCATCGAATGAACTAGAGCTGGTCGTTTTTTTGACTAACCGTTTCAAGAAACAGATTTTTGCCATGTAACGAGCGAACGCTTTTATGCCAGAAGAAATATCAGTTTAAAAAAAAAACATGTTTCGGCGAATCAACTATGTTTTTTTTAAACTGATTTTTCTTCTGGTGTTGTACGGTACAACCAAATATTTTTTTAAATCGATTCTGTAGTTTCAGAGGTTACCCCTACTTATATACTGTACCTCTTTATAATATTAGTATAGATTAGATACATGCACGCATAACACATACTTTGGGGTTCCGTGTTATAATATTTAGAACCGCGACATCTTTCGTTTCGACTCAAAGGCCAAACCGACGAATCCATACAGGGCCAGCCAGGGAAGGAATGCACGGCCCGAGTGTGTCCAACAGCATAATGGCCGACCCAGCAGTTCTAGTGTTGGACATTCTCGGGCCATGCATTCCTTTTGATGACAGTAGTTTCTATGCAAACAATAAATAGCTAAAATAATTTATTGTTCCAAGTTTCCTCATTCTGGTCAAAATAAAAGAGTAGCGGGGGCGTTCTATGTATGCTAACCATAAAAATTCTACCAAAAAGATTTCCGAGGCGGTTTTGAAAAAGAAACTGGTTTGCTGTTCTTTTAAAATGAATCATAACGCTGTATCAATCAACGGGTTTTTTGAATGAATAAATATAGTATGTACGATTTATGCCTTAGGAATAAAAAACCGTTTCTTTTAGCACTGCTTTTCGAAGCAGTTTGTCGATTTATAAAACGGGTTACGTTCCGGTTCACGTAAAATACGAAACGACCCAGCTCTAGAATGAACTTCTTCATATTGTGCTTTGTTAATTCTAAAGTACTGATGAAATTTCTCTTCATCACTCTCTAATTCTTTAACAAGACGATAAAATTCACCTTTGTCTTGTCTCCCTCTGTTTATAGGGTGAACCCAGTATCTTCTTTTATTTTTTTTGCCCTCAAGAAGTTTCATTGCTAAGAGAAATTGAAGGTCTTCATCAAAATCACTATCCGAATCAGAAGAAAACATCATGTATGTTTTAACGCTGCGAAGGTTCGTTAAGTACCGTTCAGAAATAACGCCAGAGCACGCCACGAGACGACACGTAAGTGTGCACACTCACCGTCACGACAGTAAGCATCACGACACGCCACGACACGTAAATATATTTCCGCCTTAACCCTGTGCGTTTGTTGACTGCACACCAGTGCACGTGTCCTGAGGCGGTCCGCGTATGGCGCATAGTAATATGAGCTCTATGCTTTGTGCGTAGAGTTAAATATAGCGGTAGCATTTACTAAATTCCGTCACCAACATTTTTGCAGGTAAATATATTGTCGGTTTTGTTCAAGATCAAAGCAGTGCGACATCTATTACGTAGTAATTATTATTAAATCTATGCTTATACACAAACTTCGGAATTATTATGTCGTAGACGTCGTAGTAAATGAGTTTGAAAAATTTAAGGCCGTTTTATTTGTAAAGAAATTGACCAATTTGTTATTTTCTTGCTACTACTATTGTTTATTTTCAGTTACTACCAACTTTATTTCAATAATACCTATTGTTTATAATCGGTTACTACCTACTTTATTTCAATAGTAGGTATGTACCTATTGTTTATAATCAGTTACTACCTACTTTATTTCAATATGTAATACCCAATGATATACTATATAAACTGAGGGTAATACCTATTGTTTATAATCAGTTACTATCTATAGTTTGAAACAGTCTAGGTAATGCATGTTGTAACAATCAATGTTATAAATTCGCTAAAAAATATGTCATTTAATAAACAGTAATAGTAGTAAGTAATTTTTATTTTTATTTTAGTAAATACACACACACAAGCGCCCCTTGATCTGTGTTCAAAAGCCGACACCCGTTTCTCGAATTTGACGCAAACCAAACTCCGCGCCCGCTTGCCGAAGGCCCATAATATATGATACTATGATGAGGTTTTCGATGTTATGTATGTTTTTTTTTTGGATATTTTGTTTTTAAGTCTAAGTTGACTTCTCATGATAATTAAAAAAAGAAAATTGGTCTGAGGAATTTTCCATACTGAATTCTTAATAACTTTCAATTGAAGTAAGATATATTGATTTTGGTAAGCATATTTTTTTGGATTTTAATACCCATTACGCCAAATTACATTATACAGATACAGGTGAATAAAAACTTAGCTGAGCAATTTTTGCATCGAAATGACGGACAAAAAAAGGAATTATCTCTAAAAAGTAATAGTTCTGTTTGAACAAAGTTTTGGATTTTACCAAGGATCATTACAATGTTGTAAATAAATAATATGTTAAAATAATTTTGGACTGAGGAATTACGCTGTCCAATATATTAAGCTATTTGTACTTTTAGGTATAAATACCTAACTTATTTTTTTTGGATTTTTTCAAAATAAGTATTGACTCATACTTTAGTACAACCCAGCAAAGTTTCATTGACTGAGGATTTAATGCATGGGTCTTCATACAACTAACCGCTTATTTTCCTAGACTAGAGTATGTGATTGTAAATTGATAACATTCTTGTGATAACAAATTTCAAATGGGTCATTTTAATCTAAGTATATATGCTATGCAACATTTACTAAACCTTAGCTAATGTTGCATATAAAATATAGACTCATAAAACTATGAAATTCATGACATATTCGTATTTATTGTTTCTTCTTCACGTCATTCTCTTACATGATCGTTTACGTAGAATAGATTTCAGTTTTTACATTTCAAATCAAAATTATCGATTAGGCAATAAACACACTTCAGGGACATTTCATGTCGCCTCAGTTTCTTAGTTTCATTTCAAGATGTAATTTTGTGCCTTTATCGTAACAACCCTGAGCTACATTGTTATACACATACATTTCCATTTTAAAAGAAGTTCGTTATCGGTATATTTTTTTTCTAAAATAACCTCAAAGAACATTCAGATAATGTTTTTGGAGTATACCGTGTCTCACTCAGTCCGAGCTACCCATTAAACTTAATTAGACCATAATTAGACGGGCTTTTCAAGTTTTGTCTCGTTTTTTTTTCTGTTGCCGACTCGCTAATGGCGGTCTCTTGTTTTTCACCACGATTCAAAAATACGTTACCAGATTGTTAAACAAATATTATCTAAATAGTGGCGCAAAGTGGTTGCTGCGTTTTTATGAAAAGTCTGTTAATTTCTTTTGAAGAAAATGATCATGTTTCCCACAATGTCAAAATGTTACTAACGAAGGTAACCGGAATAAAATGCACACATTCGTTTCAGTAATCAAACCTACCGCATATTGTTCTTGTTTGAACTGTTACATAAAATAATATAACACTCGTGGTTGTCGCTGAAATTATTGCATCATGTACAGCAGTAAACCTACTTGGCAGACAGAACTGTGTCGCTTAAACATATCTAGGCAAAGACACTTACCTATAATACGAGTTTGAAAGTATTGTAATCGTAGCCGGATGTAAAAAAACAAGATTATCATCCAAACTTGTGCTTATATATCTGTCACTCGTATCGAGTCGTATCTCTTGTTCTCGTGAATTTCTGCAGATTGACCAAAAAGTCGATATTTTACTTCTCAATTAGACTTGATTAATTAACACCACAAATTACGAAGAAATTGTTACGTGCTGTTATCGTGTTCTTATTACGTGCTATTCTTGAACAAAAACTGCTAAATGTGTAACTTTTGAAATATATAGTTGCTCTAATTGAAGTTAATTGTAAGCCGTTAGTTAATTAATTTGCGTATTCCACAGCAATAGACAAATTTCTAAGATTATTGGATACCGGATATCCTTGTTTCTCGTGTTATCAACAAGGTGTTATCTCTTGTTCGTAGCCTAGCAAATAACTGTTAGAAAACGAAACACTCTGGCTTACAAGGTCTTATACTTTTTAGCTGAAAGTATAGTATCCAAATATCTACGTAAAACTTTCATCACTACAAAGTATCTTTATATTTAGATTTTGTTTTTAAGTCAGTCGGTACTGTTGCGGTTACATTATCTAGTTTTGTCTTGTTTTGTTGTTATTTCGTTTATCAAGTATCTATTTCAGATACAATTATAACCATCGTATTATTTTACAATGATGACATATCCGGGCACTTCCTCGTGTATTTGGCACAGTTGCACGTCGCAAACTAGTCTATACATTCATTATAAATGCTATACGTTATGCAACTTGCTACTTCGTTACAATACCAATGACCTGAACGGTGAAAGAAATGATTGTGATTATTTAACAATTACTTTCCACGGTAATAGCTTCGATATGAGTTAAGTTCGAGAAAGGAACTTTCAAATTAATAGTGAAATGATCAAATTGTTCCCATCATGTTTGCACAGAATCCCTGCAGTTTGTGCCTCCAGGGTGCTTTCAGATTTTGGGGTGCAACCGGATATTGAAGTTTTACATCGTCACCCCCGTTTCCTACCTGCGGGGAGATTTTCTAAATTACTTGTCTGTGATTGACACGTTATTAACTAGTTTTCCGTTTTCATCTATATTACTATGCTTACATTTTCTTTGAAGGATTGTAAATATTATTAATTCTGTAAATAGCAAAATACATATACGAGTAAATACAATACCTTTATGCAAATATGTTTTTAACCGTAACCACAAGTTATATAACATTAAGTAAAGTAAGTATTATTTTTCCGTGTTATTTCTCTGTGTCACTTTTCCTTGTGTTTTTAAAATATGTACCTGTGCCTATTTAATTTAATGTATTATTATTCATCATTTTATGTTATCAAAAACAATGTGGTCTATATAATATTTAACAATTTATTTTTGCGGTTGCAGTTTTCATAGTGGCTTCAGAGAGTATATTATTTTAATTGACTTACCTATGTAAAATATAGATAGGTTGTGTAGATTTAATATTGTATTTTTTTATTGGGTCAGCAAGGTTACACTAAAAATCCGTTTCCTTTGTCGGGCAAAAAATTATCACAGTAGGAAAGATTGGCTGTCGAGAACAGACTGATATGACTGTAGGAAAAACTAACATCGTTCATGAACTGTTAATATCTAGAGAAAAAATAATTGTGGCACCACTTCATATTAAACTTGGGCTTATTAAATAATTTGTGAAAGCTTTAGTCAAGAATGGTAATTGCTTTAAATACCTATATTTGTCAATCGTTTCCGGGCCTCAGTAGGGAAACATTAAAAGCAATGTTTCCGTTAGAAAATAAAAGTCATTCTTATTTAATTATTAACCATTTTCAATAGTTTGTCTGTGTCACAAAAACTAGAGTCAATTCAGCAAATCTTATTAATTAGACCAGACATTCCGAAATTCCACACCGCAAAATCATTGTTGCCCTGTGTTATTATTCATAGTTATTATTTACGAGGTGTTCTTTAGCGGTGCAAGATAAATAGAGTTAAATAGAATAACCCAGGAAAGCTCAAGTGGGCCTTAGTATTCTGATACTACTTCTGATATGGCAAACTTATTTATCTGATGAAATCTGATGAGACAATAAATTGAAAATTAAATCTATTTTTTTGTATCGGTAAACTTCTTTCGAGCGTCACCTCTGTCGAGCAAGGTAGGACGTCGCGTCGCATGACGTGACGTTTTTGTTTGCCGCTCACGATTGGCCAGTTGTATCGTACGATGTTGTTTGGCTGAGTGCGCTCATACTACGTGGCTGCCGGCTGGCAGACACCAACGCGGCTGCGCTCTGTGACGATGATGAAATGAAGGCCGCATCAACCGCATGACAGATAATAAGAAGACGATAATTAACAATCTCGCCAGATTGATGAATCAGGTCGAGATAATGTCAGCGTTCCATATCCGATCTGATAACATTTCATTTTTATAACGAGAACAGTGTTTTACTGTGGATTGCTCTTAAATCTCGTAATGTATTCCTTTTTACATTGTGTAGGTCGGGTTTTATTTAAGAAAAACTATGAATATGTAAATAAAATATTCTGTCGTCAATTGCTAAAAAATTAATACTTACATGCTTACTTACATAGGAATTAGGAATATGTTTTTGCTTGAACTTGATCCGAGCGGCAATATGATTGAGGTCATATAGTTTTGGAGGTGAATAATCTCTTAATCATTCCTAGGATGTGGGTGTGACCATGCATGTTTGCATATAACTCCTTGCTGATGTATTTTAACGGGTGCGTAACTAGAAAGTAGGTACCGTTCTATGATTTTTGTGGAATCTTTCTTCTAATTTAGACACCACAGTCAAATTGGACATTATCCTAAACTTTTTCCGGGTTTTTCATTCCCACTAAAATGCATTCACTTTCATAGTTAAAAGCTCTTGTAAAGTCATATATACCTGTCAGCTCTCACTTGCCATTAGCTTTCACCGCTGAGCATAGGAAGTTCCGAGTCTATTAATGGAGTTAAAGAAAAATATGTGGATAATTCCGTCCATTCACAAAAAATAGATTCCACGCCATCGGCCATGAATGACGTAATCCGACTGATCATGATGAAAACTTCCCACTAAGCTCAACTTTTGCGTCATACCATCGTACCACCTCCTTTAATCAGATTTTATGTATTGTAATGTAATTGAGTAATTTGTTGTTGATTACCTATTTGTTTTCATTGACGTAGGTAGGTATCTTAGATATGATTTTCTCTAGTAACTATGAAATATATTTTAATTAAATAGTATTTTTCCTAGTAAATAAATAATTTGATGACACATATTTATATTTTTAATCTGTGTAGTGTAGTAATAATATATGTATATCTTTTTATTTATATCTATGTGATTATAGTAATAAACTCCTAATCGCAGTTAAACTTACGAGAATTCTCCTGTACATTTTAATAAAATCATGCCAATTGGGTCTATTGTAGACTTCTAGGTTTATTGATCGAAATATGTACCTACTTGCAGCTGCACTAATAATATGTGTGAAATGTATGATATGATAATATCATTTTATTATCTATACGGGTGTGCCACTTTTATGTCCATGGATGTATATGTCTAACTGTCTTAGTTGTTATAGGGTAACCAAACCACACAAGTTCAAAGGGAATATTTAAAAGCTCTAGTGACAGTTGATAGAATTATTTAGTTATTATTATAATATAGCAAGATGAATTTTGTTACATTTAAACAGGCTTAAATAAAAATGGTACAATTTATATTATATGTACTGTTACTCCTGTTTTAATACTCACCCTAAAACGGTCGTCAGGGCGCTGCACCCCGGTGTAGCTTGTGCAAACAATGGCTGACGTTCATAAAGGGATGATTTATTGAGGTGTCAAACAATATCATAGGGTTCTATTCAATAAAAATATGGTCCGTTTATAAAATACTTTTAATTTTATATTTAACTAGCTTTCCACCCCGGCTTCGCCCGTGGAGCCTATTATGGTCTTGAGTTTATACAAAAATCTCATAGAAAAAAGCATTTTCAGTTTTTCTCGAATCCGGGCAACTTTTCCATCCCCCCAGAATAAAAGCTGTGTCCAACATCTCTTTGATATTATATTGAGTTGCTTGTTAGTTTACTTCGGTTTCATTATGTCTCACAGTTGACGCATCACCAAGATTAGCTGATCTCTTAAAACATTTATTTAAGTTAAATCACAAGATAACACCTTTGAGTCATTCTTGGGCACTAAAATAACTTAAACAAACGCATTTTTGTCGCCTTAATAACTATTATCTATTTGCATAGTATCTTGTAAAATGCAGTTACGCAATTATTTAGTTCTTTTTAAAATCATAATAGAAACACTAGAAATAACTTGCTACATATGTTTGTCCGTTCACATAATTATTTAATCTCACAACACAAGGCTATTATTTAGTCATAGATAGTGCATTGCTTTTTAGCAGCTACGAGTAAGGAAAGTTTAGCAGCAGTTAGTTTATACTTGTCAATTTCTAATTTTTAATCCGCGCCGTTCATTTATAATCTGATTGTAATTAATGAAACTATTTGAAAGGTTGCTTATTTAAGGAAAGTTGTTTCATTCTTGTTAATTTAGGCTAGGTTTTAATGTGGGAAAGAGAAAAAGATTGTAAGATAAATGTTCATTGGGCGAAGAGTTAGGAGAGACTGAGCGTGCATCGTCTTGTCTTATGGTTAAACGTATCTAAAATAATATTGATACCTATATAATTTTTTATACCAAAATCCCGTACAAAAACAATTCTGTTTCGCCTTGATGCAACGTGTATCATGTGAATAATTATTATCATCTGTTCTGTTGATGCCATGAAGACAAAACTAATTTTGCTAAATCGCGGGAACAACCAACAACCACCACCCACATTTTCCTTATGAATTTCCTGTGTGTGGCCACACCTCGGTTTTCTGTAGAGGAAATCCCGGAAGTTTTTATCTTGACTATTTCTTTATGTTAGGTGTATGCATTCACAAATAAAAAAGCACTTTGTTTTCAGGGGTGCTATCTGATGTCCAAAAAGATTTCGGTATTAGAGATGACCAGGCGGGCCTCTTGCAGACAGTGTTCGTTATCGCGTACATGGTGTTCGCGCCCATATTCGGATATCTGGGAGATAGGTACTCCCGTCGGGCGATCATGGCCTTTGGTGTCACCTTATGGAGTCTAACTACTATGATTGGATCCTTTATGAAGGTTAGTATTTAATTGGTATGATATTTTTACTAGTTCTTGAAAGTAAGAAGGTCTTGGACTTTTCGACTAATCGTTAGGTAACCTAGAATGGCCGTTCCCAATAGTCTGTCTATCGCCCATTTAGGCATACATGATGTGTAAGCCTGTTAATTACATACAATTTTCAATTACTTAGATACGCTTCGTATGCAAAATGAACGATAGAATGACCATAAATAGGTTCCTAAAGTAGATAGGTCTGTCTCACAGAACAGAAAGACTGTCTAGGCTAGTAGCTAGTTAGAGAGATGGCATTACAAGAAAAAATAAAAAATTAATAAATTTAAAATATATTATAAAGTTTTTACCGTGTTTGTTAAATAATGCACACATGTATATTTGTTTTGCATTCACATATACAAATTCTTTGAAATTGAATGCATAACATGGAAATTTCGTCGAAAGAAACAAGTAACGTTCTTACTGTGACCGGCGGATATTTTCACACGCTTTCTTAACTCGCGTTTTAATTTGAAGTATGTCAGTTAGGGGTGTCACTGTTGGCCTACTTTGTAATATTAAGAGTACTCGCTATTCAAGCCAAGCAATCCTAACTAATATTATAAATGCGTAAATGTGTTTGTTTCTTTGTCCTTCTTTCACGTCAAAACAGTCAAAACGATGTGATTTTTTTACACAGATATTACTTACTTAATACCTACTTTTATCCCGGAAATCTTTCGCACGTACAATTTTGTTGTCAGTTGATATCCTACCCTATATGTATATTATGTCTGTCACGACAAATCTTGACTGCCATGACTCGCGAGGTACAAACTCAAACATATGGGTAGACTGTTTAATTAATATAATTAAGTAGCTTTCAGGCCCGGCTTCGTCCGTGGAGCATATATTAACTTTCATAGATAGGGGATCTTGAGTTCATACAAAAATCCCATAGAAAAGAGCACTTTCAGTTTTCCCGAGTTCAAAGTTCAGTTTTCAAGTAATGATCTTTCATATATGCGGCAATTGATTTTCTATTTATATAGATAAAAATAGATTACAAAGCGGACAGTGGGGTATGGTATGACATTGATGGGGCGCGGAAAATATCATTTTGGGAATTATTGCCAACCCTAATCACGACATTAACACATTGTTACAGAATTATGAATTGTTCGCGTTCTTCCGATGTTTGGTCGGTATCGGCGAAGCTTCGTACTCCACTATAGCGCCGACAATCCTCAGCGATCTGTTCCTGGGAAATGTTAGATCTTCAATGCTGGCCATATTCTACTTCGCCATACCTGTGGGAAGGTAATTTTCTTATTTTTTTAAAATGTGACATAAATAGACATGTAATGCCAATTTACTCAGTAGGTATATCCAACCAAGATCGAAATAGACCAAAATAATATCTCTTTTATTCTACTTCCTCTCTAATAATACGAAAGTTTGTATGTTTGTTACTCCATAAGGCTGAAATGGCTGCATGAATTTGGATTAAATAGATGACATGCTAGATTAACATCTGGATATCTATGCACTGCTATAATCGGTTTCTCGTGCTTCGGGGGCCACGTTACTTGAGCTTTCTTATCAGTTATTTAACACAGCCATACAGCAATGTTGAAAGTATGGCCGGTATTTTTTACCGACTTCAAAAAGAAGGAGGTTCTCAATTCGGCAGATTTTTTTCGTGTATATGATAATCTTCGCTGATTATGAACTTCTTCCGGATTGGTTCCATTTCCATCTTTGTTTTTATTTTCAGTGGTTTGGGCTACATAGTCGGTTCCGTGATGAGCACAGCCGCTAACGATTGGAGATGGGCACTAAGGTTGACACCTATCACGGGAGTGGCGGCCGTTTTACTTATACTGAGTGTAATGAAGGACCCGGAGAGAGGGCAAGCAGAGCAAAGTCATATGAAAGCTACCTCGTACAAGGAAGACATGAAGTCGCTTTGTAGGAAGTAAGTGTACTCTTTTAATGGATTTACTTATTATTCTTATTAATGATCTTCCGACTAAGGATTTGCCCGACTAGCCGACTATAAAAGTTACCGAATAGTCGCCTTCTATTCAGTCGATAAATCCCCTTAACAAGTAGGTACTTGATTTGCTACTTTAATAAAAAAGTAGAACATACAGCAAGTACTGGCGTTTAGTATAATTTATTTTCCGTTTTCTGTACCATCATAAGAGCCGACTATAAAAGTGGCCTAATTTACTTTAAAAAATAAGGACTCTAACGTATTCCTTGGGTACCCTGGGACTGGAACCGTAACCCGTGAAGAGAAAAAAAAACTTATTCTCTTTTCGCGTGTCTAAAGTGGTTGAATTGTTAGTAAAATAAATAAAAAGGGACAAAGGTATACATACTAAGATTTTAATTAATGGCCCGCGCCAGCAGCTCTTTCATGTAAGTGATGCAAAAAGGTTTATATATTATAGGACGAGACGCAAAAGAATCACGACATTTTCCAGTTCTACAATAGGCAGGGAGTATATTTTCTCTTGGTCCGTAGACACTTATCTACCTATTCTTTTTTATTATTTATTTATTAAAGCACACACTTTATAGAGACAGTTGTTTATATTATTCAAAACATATTAATTAGCAATAAAATATATGATATTACCTGTCTCTCTAAAAAAGTGCACGTAATCTGTTTGGTATTATTCTAACACAATGCTGAACAAAACGAAATAAAATAAAATTCTTGTTTTCATACTATAAAATCTAGTCTATCTACTATTATTGTTCCTTTATTCTATGAGATGAAGGTAGAGATCATATAAAGCCATTTAATTTAATGCATTTTAATACGATCGTGACGTATTATTTATTTTATATTCATCACACCTCTCATACATGTCCGGCGGTTGTGAGTGCATTGCCCTCAATCAACAAGTTTTTAATGTGTTCCAGGAAATATTCATTTTTTATAAGTAATAGCTATTTTTATAATACCTATAAATAAAAAATATATGGCTAATACTTGCAACTAAAACCGGGGAAAACCGACCGAACGGGCTAAAATAGAGGTTTTTTAAAAATTATCCATTCAAAGATTAATTAAAAAATAACACAATGCATATCTATACATTGTAATGGGACTATTTTTCAAGTTCGAAAACTAAGATAATTTTTTTAATGTAACTATATACTTTGTTTTCCAGTCCATCATTTATGCTGTCAACACTAGCGTTTACTTGTGTTTCGTTCGTAACGGGTGCGCTGGCTTGGTGGGGACCTCAACTCATAGCGCTCGGCCTCTCCATGCAGACCAATGTGAAAATCGGCATTGAGACGTAAGCATAACACATAAGAATTGTTATAATAATCGTAGATATGTGGTGAATTAATGATAAAATGCAAGTAACATCATTGGAATATTTCTGTAGGATAAATTCCGCAATTCTAGTGTAGGTAGGAAAAAGAGTTCCTCGGGAAATGTGGCTGCAATACCTAATTATGTATTTTTTAAATCACATTGTGTTAGGTCCTAGCTATGGATAATATTCTGTACTTACTAAGAGTAGGTACCTACCATGATCCGTAACAAATGTGTTGCTCAATCTGGCATTCAAACCCTGGACCGAATGTTTCGTGAAGATCCACTAAGCACTAGGAGAAAAGTCATAATATTTAAAGGATGTGGTTACATAAATTACTATTAATAGCAAATATATGAGCAGTGGGACAGAAATAATGAAATGAATGAATGAGTAGAGGAATATTTCTGATAAATAACATGGTTTTTGTTATGTTAAATTTAAATGTCTTGTTTACCTACATATTTATGAGCGTCTGATTTTACATTCATGAACATAAGAAAATAGTAAAATAATTTATTTGTGTACAGTTTTTTGTTTGTATATATAAATATTGTAAATCTATAATTTATACTATTTATAGTAAATACATTTAAAATGTTAAATTTTAGACGTTGAAGCAAGACAAATTGATATGTTGTAAATAAGATAGTATTATCATATTTAAGTATTATGTTGATCAGTGTGTCATACAAGTTTGGCTTGGTGGCGATGTTTGCCGGCATCCTGGGCGTGCCTCTCGGACCCTGGATCGCCACCCGTCTCCGCCCGCGCCTCACCGACTGCGACCCGCTCGTGTGCGGCTTCGCGCTACTTACCTCGGCGCCGCTCATATACTTCGCTCTCGTGGCTGTAGCCACGCATGTTCCCTTCGCCTACGTCCTCATCTTCTGCGGGATGATAACATTGAACCTCACGTGGTCAATAGTCGCCGATATGGTGCTGGTGAGATATTCTGCATACACTTCTAATGCAGAAATCAGTCACCGCGCCACAATTATTGAAACATTTCTAAGATTAGAATATTCCAATGAGAGCGTGACATATGAAGTGTCTCTATAATAATTATTTAAAGTCATCAGCATCAACATATATCTCATGTGCATCATCAAGGCATGGTCAATTTAGTGCTTAATTTCGAAATGTTTGAGCTTCCATCTTTTAATTTTTATTAAAGTTTATTTATTTGATACGGTGGAATGTCGCAGCTTGATCTTATACTCACTGTAAGCCAGCAGTGGTTTATTTATTGTATTAATAAATATGCAACATTAATATTTATTTAAAAATAGGTCTAAGACATATATGGCCAAACTTTTATAATTATGAGTTAAAAGGATGCGTGATGTGAATGTAGAATGATAGTTATTAAGTAGTTATATTATTTTAGATCGAAATGTTTACATATATACTTCTCACAATTAAAAACTGAAACTAATTTTACAATAACTTGACCAATTTAATTAAGAGAAGTAGGTTGTAAATATTTAGATCTTAACGAGAGCATGATTGGCCATGAAGGGTATCGCTGTATTTCGGAGCCATCACAATGATGTCGGGGCTGATCGGCGTACCTCTGGGCACCTGGCTGGGAGCTCGACTGATCAAGCGGTTTCCCCGGGCGCACCCCATCATCTGCGGCAGCGGTCTGCTGATATCCGCACCCTTCATCGTGTTGGCCTTGGAACTGGTTCAAACCACCACCTACGCGACGTTCATATTCATGTTCATAGCGGAGGTTGCTCTCAGTCTGAACTGGGCGGTCGTGGCTGATATGTCACTGGTAAGATGCTTGCTAGTACTGTGTTTGAATTGGCCTGTACATTTTTGTGTTGAATAAACATTGTAGAAAAATGTTTCATCTCCCTTTAACAAATCTGTAGTATAATTTGATAGAACATGATGAAACACTTTACATTTTTTACAACGTTTATATAGTAAGGCGGTAAAAGGACAAGGTGCATATTACATTGTGTTCACATTTTGATTGCAATACACTTTTTTAATATAATTTATATATTATCCGCGCCATCTTATCGTGAATGCAATTGACAAATTAATTTTGTACGAAAATGTAAGGCCTATTCAAGTCAGGGTGTTGCTTGTCAATGTTGTTTGTCTTGAGTGTAGCTTTTTTTTTTCATTTGCTATCATTATTTTAGCGAGTAAATGGTGAAACATGGACCAACTGTCAAGAGGACCCTGTTTGATATACGCTCTTCAAATTGTTTCACTCGGAAAATGGTTTTTGTAATAACTCTGATTGCAACATAATTGTTTTTAGCAAACTTTTGCAAAATTTTTTTATAGTCTAAAAATATAATTTAACTAGAATGACAGAAGGATACGATTTAAAAAGTTTTTGCAGTTGCAGACAAAATAAAACAAAACATTTAACCACAATATGCGAGGAGCGTAAATAAAACAGGTCTCCTGTTTCCATTTGTCATTCATAGTTTTAGAGTAAGTAGTTGAGTTTATATAGAATTAAAGCCACATAATTTTCATGAATAAGAGTAAATTTAGTCACAATCTCATTGGAATATTTGATAGAATAAATTTAAAATGTCCAATGTTGAGGTGGCTGATTTCTAGATTATCTTATGAAAGTGACATCTGTTGGTGGTTATTTGAAATGCTTACTCCAGTTGTTCTTTGCTTTATTATTGCACATAGTTTTAGTAAGTTGACACTAGATGGCAGCACGTAGTTTTTAATGTGCTTTTTTTTTGGAAAATTTGCATGCAGTTTCAATTAATTTGCATAAAATTTAATTAATATCCACTTAAAACTTTGCTTTTGCTGTTAACAAAACAAATCTTTTATGTTGTGACAATTTTTCAACAACTACTTAGCATAATTTTTTTTTTATTTCACAGTATGTCGTGATACCACCAAGACGATCAACTGCGGAGGCATTCCAGATTCTTATTTCACACATGTTCGGTGACGCTGGCAGTCCTTACTTAGTTGGAGTGGTATGTGTCTTCTTTTACTTTGATTAATGCTGTTGGGCGAAAGGATCGATAATGTACGAGAAAGGTGTAGAGTGAATGATGATGTTGTCTAAAGTTGTTAGGGGAATGTTGAAATGGTTTGGACATGTTCAACGGCTGACTGAACAAATTTATGAAGCCGTGATACTATGATAGGATAACAATTCAAATAAATAACCAATCTCCTTAAAAATAATTTCTGTCTGGAAACAGGCGTCATGTCAACGTATTTTAGAGCAAAATTATATGACAAATACGGAACTCTTAATTTTTTCCTAAATTACAGATGTCTGAATTTCTAAAACGCAAATTATCGTCGGATCCACTAGAGGCGCCAACACCGCTGGTCCAGTTCCAATCGCTGCAGTACGCGTTGTTTGTGACGTGCTTTGTGGAGGTTATTGGAGGGATATTCTTCTTGGCAACAGCTATCTACATAGTCCGCGACAAGATGAAGGTCGACAGGGCTATAGCAGGTAATTTTAGGAAAAATAAGCAGATTGTAATAGTAAACTGATTTAAAATGTAGATTGTTTCAAGATACAATAATTATGATAGTTTCTACACTCATAAAAAATACAGTAATGCTTGTTAAATCAGCATATTATTAAATGTAATGCTTCTGGCAGTTTACGTAAAAATTGTGAATTCATAATAGATAGATCTTAATTTACCTCATAATATACTTTCCATCTACATACATATCAAGTAGCATTTGTAGACCATTGTTTTCGCATTGTTTCAGCTGACACAAAAATAGTATAGCTTTACGCAGAGATTTCTCTTGCTTTACGGTGAGTTGACAAACCGTAAATAGTGCTTATTGTGCACGATTTTTACATCAGCTTTATATGAAATAAATAACATCTTCATATTATACAGTTTAACATGCACATCATTACAATACATCTAGTGTATGAAAGAATCGCTCTAGTCTCGATTTCAATTTTGTTTATTATATTTTTTTAATTCCCAGAAGCTGAATTGCGGAACGTGGAGCCATCTCACAATAGCGCCGCGCATAGTAGTGTTGGTGAAACAAGCAACGACTGAGAATAGGCTGTTATAGTTAATTATACGATTGTGTAGAGTGGGACTGGATTTAAAGAAGTATGCTGTTATTCCATGTCACAATCAAAAACAATAATAATTGTCTGTTTTTCTTCTTTGTATAACTTCTTCTATAAAAATGGGTTCTAATAGAAAACAATATTGATTTTATCTCTGTAAAATATTATTATTGTATTTGATTTGATATTTAAAGACTGAACAGCCTAGAAATAGATACATAAATGTACTACAGTGTATGTGGCAATTCCTGTTAGTTGATTGAAGATTTAGTTTTATTTACAGAGGTGTACACTGGTCATTATAAAAGTAAATTCGTTTGTCAGTTTGTATTCACAGTATTTCACAACAACTTGTTTCTTGTAAAATATTTGACATGTATAAGGCAGTTGTGATAAATGACATGTTACCATATGTCATAGCTAATGTTATTTGTTAGTTCATCACATCAATGTATATATATAGCTTTGGCTTTTCGCAATATTTTATATGCTTCACGATGTGACAAGTTATGGAAGTAAAGCCAAAAATATGTAATCACTTTGCAGATTAATGATATAATGTAGTTACCTCAAGGTTTAATTTATTTAGCGAGGTTGGTGAATAATGTAAATATATTTTTAGATTACAATTGTCTTTTTTCAACTTTCTACTATTTACTGAATATTAGTTTAATATTTTAGTCAAATAGTATCTATTAATTTATTGTGAACATTTTTATTTATAGTATGATTTGTTTATATGCTTTTATACCAACACTGTACTTTTGTAAAACATAGTAAAATGCCTCCACTAGCATAAAATCTACACGATGTAGGGAATGCTCTAGACATAGGTTGATATTTAACTTTTAAAAATCTCATTTATAGTAATGAAATGTGTATAGAACATACATGGACATTATAATGTAGTAACAAATACACCTATGTTTATTGCATTTCATACTAAAATAGTTTAGGGAGAGGATTGTTTAATTCGTTTTGTAGCGAACAAATCAATTGTACAGAATATAAAGACTGAGTTATTTGAAGTTTGTATGTAAATAGGTGGATTAATTTAGGGCTTGTGAAAAGAAATAAAATAATTTATTTTCTATTATTTACTCGTTTCATTTGTACTAATTATCACATTCACTGGACAGTTTTTAAAAAAATACAAAATACTAAAATGTAGGTATGGCTTCTTGCAATGAACACGTAATCAGAATCGGTCATTGTTACGAAGATTCACAAATGAGATTTTTCAGTCAAATTAAGGCACATTACACATTCAATTTCAAATTACACAAAAATAAATGAAACATTTTTGATTTAAAATAAAATCATAGAATGGTGAAAATAATTAATAATAACATAAAATTTTTAATTTCCAATAAAATTAATATTACACAACTATGTTTTCTGTCTCTGCAGAAACAACAGTTAAACAAATATAATTAAACATTTTCATTAGTATTCTTAAATTACTAAATAGAATAAACCTGATAACATGAATCCTAATGTAAAATTATTTTCGAACTGTTGTAAGATATATTTATTACATGAACATAGGCCACGTTTGGATTGGTTAGAGATATTTTTCTCATTATAAATACTGAAAGCAAAGGTCTGTTCTGTGTACACGAGGCGAAATTAAGACCTAATCCACTTAGGTAATTCTAAATTACCATTGATTTAAAAAAAAATTGTCATTGAAGTGGTTTAGGAATCATTAAAAATAAGTACTTACTTTGTACATTATAGTGGCCAAAATTAACTGTTATTTTACCATTACTATAAGTAACAAAGAAGATTCTTAATTTGGCCGCAAGTTAAGAAGTATGATTTAATTAATAAATCTATCTTATATTTCACATAGAAAACATATCACTGCCAATACAGTTGAGGTATTTTAAATAAGTAACAATCTCACCATATCAACTCAAAGTTATCAAAACAAATACTTGGTCCAATAATCACAAAGGCATTAACACTTACGTGAACTAGGTATATTTCCAAACTCTAAACGTACATTATAAGATAATTTTTCTCTTAAATTTTCGTTACAAGATAGAAAATGTAATATAGCACTGTCAACATTAACAAGTTAATACCTAAACAACGACTATACTAAATGACTCGTGTCCTCGACTAGTCAAATCTCTCATTCATCTCATTAAGTAGGTAGGTAGCTGCATACAAAGAAAAATTACTTCCTACACTTTACTGGTAAACAGGTTTTGGTGACTAGCTAACACCTAGTTTCTGAAAGGATTGTGATAGTTTTAGGTTTCAAGGTTTAATTGAGAATCATTCCTAGTAGACATGCACAGTTGTCAGATACTTGTAAATATATAAGTATGCATACATTTTGTTATATTAATATTAACAAGCCTTCCAGAAACTGGATCTCCCATGAGCGTCCACTATTCATGTCTTTCAAATTTTGCAGCTTGCAAAACTCTTCAAACTATATAATTTAAATATACGTCGTCGAGGTTATGTTTGACAACTTATATAAACAATGATTGTTTATTAAAGCGCCATACACTGTATATTATTATTAAGTAAACGCGACTTAGGCATACGCTATCATAACAAAAAAAAAATCACGGTTGAATATAATTCAACTGCATAACCAAGGATGTCGGTATTTAACCATGTCAAATGGCAACTATTTTCTGAAATGTAATTTTCAAATCTTACTAACTAAAAACAGACTTACATCTAAATGAAATAATCAACAACTAAAATTACTTGAGGTAGTTAAGATTAGGTATAATTATAGATTCACTGAACCTCGGAGGCAATTCGTTTCGAGATCTTATTTCTAAAAGTAAAAAAAAAAAACAGATTTATCGAAGTCATTACAATATCTGCTTATATCAAATAATTAAGGCATATATATCACGGAATTTTAACATATAATACTTTTCAAAGAGTTTGTATCGTCAGTTTCATCGCTGGTAGTATCAATTCTTACTTTTTTTAATATCGGTTCGTAACAATGGAAGCTGTCGCTTAATCCTCTCTTCTTGACGTTTATCGGTACTTGAACGAGAGTTTTGTTTTCCTCGTCAGAGTCGTTAGAGGCGACTGTGAGCTCGCTCAGACTTCTCAGTTGGATCGATTGCAACAGTAGACATTCTACTTTAGCCGTCACTGTGTTATCCTGGAAAAAGAGTCAATATTTTATGGGACAAGGTAGAGTGAGCCTACAGTGGTAGTCCTGCCTGCCATCCCTTGCTCGTGCATCTGCTTAAGGCGACGCATCACAGCGCAACGAACTCAGTTTTACGCGCGCTTATTTTGTCCAATCTCCTTAGAAAGATTTGAGCAAAATGGACTACTATAGAAATCGATAAGGTAACCGATGATACGATAAGATAGACCAATATTCACATACCAGACACATGAGAAAGTAAGATTTCGTGTTTTTACAAAAACTATTAAAATTATCAAATTCTAGTTAGTATGTGAAATTATCTATCTTTTAATGTAGAGAAGTCGCCTTAAGTAAGGATATTAAATTGATGTCACTTTAAAGAGTGGCCAGCTTCGTTGATATATTTCAAAATTGAACAGCCTCTTACTACAATCGGTACAGTGTTCTTACGACTTCTAGGAAACCCAGCAGAATACCATGCTATATATTGAGGCTACTTTACTAGCAGCGGTTACCCATCCATAGTTTGACCTGCACCTTGCTTAACTGTTGTTAAATAAAAACCACAAAACACGAACCTGCATCCAAGGGTGTGCAAGTATTTGATCGAGCGTTATCCTCCTGGAGGAGGACACAGTGAGCATTCTCCTCATGAGCTGTTTCGCGCCCAAACTAACAGCGTCCCACCGCGCGGCCGAGTATCGGTAGCGACCGAGCACTATCTGTTTTTCTAGCGGCATCTCCGCGTATTCAGACGAAAACGGCAGGTAGCCTGAAAGGCTGTAAATTACACGTACATTATTAATTTCTATTTAAGTTGTTTATCAAAAAATCATTTTTCCGGAGAGCGACATGGCATGGGATAACGTCAGTCTCATCTCTGTGCAAAAAAATATCATTATCGCTTTTATAATATTAGGGGGATAATAGGCAATATAACTGTGTTACCCTGGCCAACCATGGTCAGCATGATAATGAAAAGACAATCTGCCAAATACTATGTTCTAAAACTATCACGGCGCGGACGGGATTGAACTGGATTCCCCATCATGTCACGAGACGCGTGCGTTGGTCGCCATGACATGACGTAGAATCGCCAAAGATGTCAAAAACGTGTTAATTACTTTTTAAATATGGCTTAGCAAAGTTAAACACAAAATGTTAAACCTCATTATTCTTATTTTCAGTCAATATCCGTATCCCATAACTTGAAACTGGATAGAAAAAAAAGAAGCTTTGTAGTAGATAATAAACTCCATACGGTTTTCGAATTTTGGTATCTTTGCAAAAATGAAATGTTGTCCATTGGTGCCATTGATTTAAGAATTGAGAGAGGAATATGAAAATGGTTCAATACATACCATACAAAGAAAATGACCCCCAAACTCCATACATCAACTTCAGGACCATACGCGCGTGTTCCTTTAGCTCGCAATACTTCTGGTGCTAAATATATGGGAGTCCCGCACATAGTTTTCATAAAACTATCTTCACCAACAAACTTGCTCATGCCGAAGTCAGATATTTTGACTAGTGTTTCATCATCTTTGCTCTCCAATAGAACATTCTCAGGCTGTAAATATTAAAAAAAATGCAATTTGACACTACATTTAATAGGCATACGAGAATCCATAAATTGATGAAAAAACTTCTCTCTGTAAAAATAAAATTGATGTGTCTTGCCATTGATTTCAAAATCAATATAAATATCTAAGTGGGATATAAAACACTGAAGCACAACGGTTTTTAGAATTTATGTCTATCTGCCTGTCCCAATGTTTGTCCAGAATATGCTCGGAAACAGCTTAATGTATATTGATGAAACTTGGTGGGTATTTAGAATTAGAATCTGCTCTCAATATCATGAAAGGTTCCCAAGATATGCTATGTTAATCACATTGGGTCAGCAATGATATCTAATATACATTGGTGAAGGCTAGGGCTAGTGTACAAATAAATTGCAAGTGCTCTATTTTAAAAACAATTTTAATCTTTAATAGTATATTTACCTTAAGGTCTCTGTGTGTGATGCCTTGAGAATGAAGATACTTGACGGCCAGAACAATTTGTCTAAAGAAGAATTTAGTCATGTACTCAGAGAGGCAACCGTTTTTAGTGATTCTGTCAAACAATTCTCCCCCTTCCATCAACTCTAGAATTATGTACACAGCTTCTGGTGTGTCAATTACTTCTTCTGTTGCAACAATTAATGGCTGAAAATAAAAAATAGGGTAAAAAAAATAAAAATAAATAAACAACACTGTGTATCTGTGTAATTTTTATAAACACTTACATGTTTGAGAGCTTTTAAAATATTAATTTCATTTGTAACTTTCTCTGCATTGTTTGTAATATTACTGTCTGTCAATCTACCTTTCCTTATAACTTTCATTGCATGCTTCGTACCTTTAAGCTGCAAAATATAAATTTGATTAATTCTTATTAATTAGCTAATTTGTAAAAAAAATACCTAAAATATATGTAGAATTGTAGATACATTACCTTATTATATACCAACTTAACAACTCCACATGCTCCTTGACCTAAGGTTCTGGATATGTAATATTTTTCTGAAACTACTTTGGGTACACAGTCTTGGTCATTCTTCAGCAGATCTTTGAAAACAAATACTACAACAAAAAAAAATATTTAATAGGTTTACTTTGATTTAGATTAGATCCATATAATTAATCTTTTATATACAAATTGTCAAAATTGCATTTATTTATTTATTTTCACTTCTTTATTTATTCAATTCTTATCACATTTAAAAAAAATGTAATGAGGGCAAGACCTCTTTGACCAAACCTGACTCTGAGTTATATTAATTTTAATGTTAGTATTGTTAATATTTATTAGCTATAGTTTTTAATTAAGTAATTTTATATTAGTTATTGCATTTTACATCATTTTAAATTATTTTTTTCAAATAATATAAAGATAGTTTTACTTACATTTAACAATAGGGTGTGTAATAGATATGTCATCATTGTCATCTAATACAATACTGTTCCCTTTGCCAACTTTAACACCATTAACAAAAGTGCCATTGTAAGACAAGTCAGTTATTATTGCTGGACTCCTGGTCTCCCTAAAACATGATCAAATATGTACTATTTTATCTTATCACTACATAAAATAAAATAAAACTATAAAATAAATATAACATTAAACTATATATAACATAAAATAAAATAAAAATATTATAAAACAAAGTCGCTTTCTCTGTCCCTATATCCCTATGTATGCTTAAATCTTTAAAAATAGATAGATTAAAATAATGTACTACAGTATTGTACACCTTAAAAAGGTCTACAAAAAAGTCTGTGATGGTATAAGTCTATCTCTTAGGGATAACCCACAATAACCATTTTTTATCCTTTACTTTTTAAGAGAAATAATGGCTTATTTACGAAGCTATTTTAAGCAATACAGCATTAATCCTTATCCAATTAAGTACCTTAAATACATTGTGCATTTAATATAGATCAATATGGCCCTTTACAGCATGTAATTTAAATGAATATTTTCGAAGATATTACAGATTTAAAATGCAGGGACATAGCGGTTGCGGCGGTACGGGTATTTAGTCGGGGCGGGTCGCTAGTATATTATAAAAGTGAAAGTTTTGGTTTGTCCATCTTTCTGGAGCAACTGGATCAACCTGATTTTTTGGAAAAGATAGTTGATAGATTTTTATACTGAATATCCTTCAAATATGTCCGAGGTGGAGAGCTAGTATATAATAAATAGTTTCATTCTCTTTCATCCTCCGCCCTTGTGTAATAAATCGCAGATACCCACTATAGCTCCCATAATGCCTGCGATTTGTTACAGTGGGCGAGGGCTGCCCTACCTCCACACCTCCGGCTTTATAAAAACACTATATGGATAGGGCAGACAAGTAACATTTTGAATGACCAATTACCGTTTTTTATTTTCAAAATATGATATAAAAAAAACTAGGCATCTGCTGCAAGGAAAAAAAGTTGCAGCCTAGAAAGGGGACCCACTTCCATCCCCTAGAACCCTCAGTTACCCACTGTCAAGGTAGCTCATGGTCCCAATAATATTTTAATAAAGACAAGACAAATTAATACTTACAATAAATCTCTTTTGATGATAAAGTGTAACTTGCTGACATTCTTTATAATATCTTCCCGAATCATATCTTTTTTCATAGGAAAGCTACATTTTAAAGTTCTCCCCAAAGTGAATTCTGGTTGAATTAAATCTAAAATAAACAACACATTTAAATAAAATAAAATATGCCATTAAAAATTTAAGATCACTTTGCATCATTAGGAACTAGGAACCAACAGGAAGGAAAATTGTGCTTTATCCTCTCTGTCTACCTATAGATAGGGAAAGGGCATGATGGTAATTCTATTATGAAATTTAAATTATGGCTGAAGGACATACATGTTTTTTTAAGGTTTGGGAGGGTTGAGGGGTTGAAAGACAACTTTGTGATCACTACTACAGAATGAAAAATTTACCTAACATATCTTGAAAAACTGACCGTCTTCATTAGGGGTGAGTTGTAATGTTCTTCTTCTTCTCTTATTGTGGCTCCACCAATGTTAATTGATGATTTGCCAATGTCAAGTATTATAGCCATTATAGTATTAATATGCCGATTAATCTGTAGCTAAGATGATCCCACCGACTGTGATGTCTTGATAATCACAGACTAATCACAACTATCACTGCGGGGGTGGGATTAAACCGGATTCCCCATCATGTCACGTCGGAATGCGTGCGTCGGTCGCCATGGCATGACGTAAAATCTAGTTGTAACATTAGAAAGAGGAATCCAACCACTTCTTATTCTACCCTCAGTCACCCCAAATTCCTGTGGCCATAATGTAAACTCAACCCCTAAGTACTAATTTTCCTGGTAAATAAGAAATTTAACATCTTATTTTGTTAGACTCTTTCAGTGTACACAAGATTTGCCAATCTTAAGTTTTAATAAGTTGATAATAGTGTTGAGGAGTGATCGGTGAGTAAGCTTGTTGTTCTTTCCTCTATTATGTTTCCTGTTAGCATATCATCAGGTAGAATAGGGAGTGGACTATTAAATATATTGTGACAGTGGACCACATGAAAATTTTACTATGACTTAAGTACCTACCTACCTATAAAATAAATATTTGATAACCTACCTTAAAAATTAAATAAAAATGCTCAATCTTACCAATGTAATCGTGTTTTTCTGTTGTTTTCCAGCAACTCTTAGTGCTGATTGTCAATTTAGAAGTATAGAGTCTTCCCCATATTGTAGGTATGGAAGATGTGGAACTTTGGCTCCACTCTACTTGCGATTTTTGTGTCTGCGTCTGGGTACACTGAGAATCTATTACATCGTCTTCGGCCATATTGTAGTTTAAAATAATAATGTATGATGATTACATATAAATAAAATATAAACCGCAACTTCTATGAAAATATTGAAAATAAAATAAACAAACAACAAAATTAACAAAACAACGATTGTCAAAAAATCGCGCGAGGACCGACGGTTGGTTGGTTTGGTTTTAAAAATAATTTTATAGAAGGCAAAAGTAAACAAGAATCATACAGCCATTTTTGTTGTGATTTCTTTATTTTTACATCTTGCACAATTATGACTATTTAATCTCAAAGAACAATAAATAATATTATAAAAATGTCTATTTGATTTGTCTGAGAAATTGACTTTACAGTACATGATGGAAGAAAGGCGACTTCGTTAGAAAACTCTAGTAGGTACCTACTACGAATATCCCACGGACCCACCCCAACCTGTCTGAGTACTTACTTACTTAGGTAGTTCTAACAATTTCTTTGCTACGGACATACTATTTTGATCAAACTATTTTTAGAAGTACATAATAGCTTACAGCTTCTCAAGTAGTAGGTATACCTAAAGGAGTTTTTATGACTGTAACAAAATATGCTATAGGAACCTATAATTGTAAGTAGGTTATTGAAGTGAAATCTAGGCAGGGTAGAGAAAAATTTTTGTTACGCGTAAGGGCGTCGGTGGTAGAGTTGGTTAAACGTCGGCTCACAGCTGAGAAGTCGCGTGTTTGATCCCCACATCCGACCATGTACCAATGGATTTTTATAATAAAAGTAGGTACATTATCCGACAATACCTCAACAGAGCTGGCCACTCGTTAGGTATAGCCTCAAAAAAAATCTTCGACCTTGTCTTCCGTTGGGTACCCTAGGGCCGGCAACGGTTCCCGGGAAAATAAACTTTACAAAATACTAAATTAACAGTATTGGAACATCTTGTGTTGTCTAAGTTGTCTCGATTTTCTATGCGTGGCCCGACATGCACTTTGCTGGCCATGGTTCAGAACTAAATTGGCCCAGGCCAATCCGGAATATTTTTAAGAACTGCCGCTCAAAATAATTGTTTTAACCTAATGTACCTGTGTGCCAAACGGCTATCCTGTACATCGATTTGCGGTTTTTTACGTAGGCCGTCTACTATACAACGTAGGTTTGTACTTATTATTTAGAAATATCCAAGGGCAGACGTACTTAGTCAATACAACATAAATGAAAATATAACAAATAACCAAATCAGATATTTTTATAAAGAAAATTCTACATCAATACACTCTATTATCCCCTTTATTTACGCTATGATTGGTTTTATTTCTTATCTCGTAAACAGGCACCCCAGTGATCACTTAGATACTTTTACATTCACATTATAATACATATTGAATAGCCCGGTTTTCAAGCACGTAGCCAGGATTTTCCGTCGGTGGGGGGTCCAACCACCAAGCAAGCCATTATTTTGAAAAAATAAAACACAAAGTACGACTTTACCTTTTATTACATCTTTTCTGCAATAGGTGAATATCCTAGCTCGCTTGAGGTAAATGCCTAGTACTAGCCCGTGTACCACTGTTTTTTTCTGTCGTTTTATTGTCGCAACGGATTTTACGATATATGATGATTATGTTAAAATGAAAATATAATAATTATAATTAATGATTGGAAACACTAAGTTTGACGCCCTAGATCGCCTTTCCCGTTTAAAACATCACAATTAACTATTTTCCTAGAGCTCTGTCTCGCGACACAAAACGATACCAACGAAATCTAAGGTAACTTATTACTGCGTACCATGAAGACTGATCAATGATCATTGAGGATCTGAAAATATTAGTAGACGAAGTAGGTATAATATGCTGCTTCTACTTTTTCTATTGTTATCTGCTTATCATATTGAACGATAAAATACATTACAGTCATATTTTGTATTTTGGTGCAAAAATATTATGTATTTGTATTAAATAAACAGTTGCTTACACCGTTACACGTGCTCTTAAATTTATTTTCGCTGCGGGATAAAAATACCTAGATACATAAACAGCACGAGGACAGGAAATTATGCCATAATCAAGTTAATTTGGAAAATTAAGTGTTTACGCAAATGTTGATCAAAAGGCGATTACCTACCCGTATTAGGTACAGTAGCTGGGCGACTGAGCTTTGCTTGGTGTTTTTTTTTCAGGGATGATAGCATAGGATGATAGGTAATTGTCGGCCATCTTATATCTATCAAAAATATGGCAATTCTAAATAGCCATAGTTTTTAGGACCCTAAATAATAATAAGAAGGCTTAATCCCATTAACAATAATAACTATCAGCAATGAGTTGAAAATGTTGTATAAATAAACTCATTTTTCTAGGATTAATTAAGATTTGCCATACTTCATATAGGTAGGTATATAAGATGCCCGACAGCCAAGAACCAATAAAGTTATAGGATACGGAGTCAATTAGTACCTACCTAGATGTAAAATTCACCGCAGTCAGTAACATATCAAGTTTCAGATGTAAATCCATCATCATCATCAAGGTACAGGTGCATAAAAAATTAATCAAGTTTTTTTTTGTATGGGAGATTTTTTTTTTAACAGATTCGCTGAACAATATTAGTTGCGGCACGTACCCCCTCCGATTTGTAGTTTCCGAGATAAAAACAAAAAAACAAGGGGGGCGAAAAATGGGGGTTTCGGTTTTTTGATAACTGACGCTTCTCCGGCCGCTGCCGCGGCATCGCTCGCTTCGCTCGCGAGTTTAAAAATATTGTATGGGAGACGGGGGAGGGGGGGGGGGTGTACGGGGAAAGTGGAAAGGGGTAGAAATCAAATCCCAGTCCATAGGAAAAAAAAACAAAAAATGTATGAAAATTTGTATGGGAGTTTTTTAATGGATTGGCTAATAGGAACACATCCTAAACATTATTAGTTTCGGCACTTTCCCCCTCTGATTTGTACTTCTCGAGATAAAAAACAAAAAAAAAATAAGGTGGGCGAAAAAGGGGGGTTTCGGATTTTTCTGGTACTCACCGGGACTCCCTCTATACGATCCCACCAAAAGTTTCCCCCCATCACAACTCTTTCTGGGAAAACAATGATGTCAGTGAGTCAGTCAGTGGTAATCGAGCTTTATATAGTATAATACAAGCGAAGCTGTTGGCAAACCCGCAGCAATTAGTATTTTATAATAAGAGTTTACTTCCGTTTATTCTCTAGTAAGCATTGATGAGTTGAAGGTCAATAGCATTGGAGGGAGGCATTTTATTAGATGATTTACACCTTTTATACGGGGATTTACGAGGTTAATGACATACAAGCATGAATTAAATATTTCAGAGCCTATTAATACGCCCATTAGGTTTTCGTACCTCCAAAGAAAAAGCGGTCCCATTAACCCTTGTAAAATGGGTTAGAGATTTCGTCTGTCCGTTTGTCGCAGCCGGAAAATATGAAAAAGTTTGTAAAGTTTAAAAAAACTGTTAAAGATAAGGGTATGTAAGGATTCTGGGGTGAACTTAGATGTACTGAGTGGACCTGAGTAGGGATACTTTTCCACTTACCTGTACCTATATAGAGAAAACGTTTTTAGAATAATAACAACATATTTCTTAAATTAATTTACAGTATAATACCTGAAAATATTTTGGAAGAAAATATTTAATAACAAAGCAAACATCTGTAATGTTCCCCAACGTTTCTTTGTCGTTTTGGGAAACTCTATTAATTTTTAAATTACACTTTTTTTTTATTTTATTCTGAGATTTTAAATTATTGTCCACATACAATTTCTTCTTCACTTGTTCTTTTGTATTGAATATTCAGAAAATCTAATACAATGGTTTTATAACTAGGCTAGATTTCCGCCCAGGTTTCGTTAGTGGAAACTTGGAAATTTTTCAAAAAGGTAGCCCATTTCCATCTGGAAAAATCTTTGATATCTGCATATCCTAAAGAAATTAGGGGTGAGTACTGCGCATATATAAGTATATAGGTTCGTAGCTAATATAGTACTCGTCGTTGCATTTTTTAAATATGAAATTTTGAATGTGTGCTCCTCGGTCACCCCGTTAATTAAAATTTCCAGCCTGGGCAGATAATGTAGATAGATATATGAACTCATTGGCATTACAATGTATTCTCGCTCAAGGTTGATGTTAATACAGTTATTAGCTCATGACCAGCCTTGACCCTTATTTTGATCAATAAAGATTTTTTGTATGGAGATTCTGACTATAATTTCCTCGTTCTTCATATTCCAATTCCGAATTTTTTCACGGGTTAAAACGTAGCCTATGACATTCTATGACCCTACAACTGTATCTATGCAAAAAAGCCACAGGACAAACAAATATACCAACACACAATTTCAAATAATTTTAAAATGCAGTTATCATGCAAGCGCGGGGCCCGTAGCAAATGTTATCAAGTGGCCCCAAAAGTCATTGTGCCATGCCAAACCCTCCAAATTACTTCCACAGATTACAATATTTTAATTATTTTATTATAAGTATTTTTGTTTTCTGACGAAGATCTGTTAGTATTGGAAAGATATTTTTAGAATCCTTAGCTCTTTCAAATGACACCTCTCATCATAGGTGACTTTTTCTTTGGACCAAACATGATCCCCCATTTTAACCAATATGTTTTCCCACCCAGGCCCGTACCATTTGCTACGGCTGCTACGTGGCTAATCCGGCACTGTATTCATACAATTTCTTCGTGTAATTTCGTGTTATCGTGTAGAGTACGTAGATACCTAATGATCCTAATGTGTTAATGTGTAGGTACATGTTCTAGTCTCAAACTTGCTAATTGGCAAGAACCTAACATTGTAAAGTCAGTTATAATTCAGGTTACAATTTCATTGCCTTGTAAAATAATAATTAATAGTTTCTAATAAATTAACTTTTTTTTAATGTATACCAACTTCTAACATTGTTCCCTGAAAAGCAAGAAATAATTACATATTTCGTTTAGCCGTTGAATTCTCATTAATAAATAAATTTAAAAAAAAGTCAAATTATTTTTCCATTGTAGGTGATTTTGCTGTTAATTACTCAATCATTACAAAAATATCATCATCTAAATCGGCATACATCGAACTCGGTTAAAAAAACTAAACAACACGCTTTTATCAGTAACGCACACTTGTGCAAACCAAATGAGCTCAAACTCGATTTGGTTACGGCCACCTTTAGGCTCCATCTCAGGACCCTGGACATCATCAGTACAGAGTACTTGTGAAAACAAATCAAATGAGCCCAAACTCGATGGGATTACGTCGTTTTGTTACAGAGTTCCACTATCCACTAAGCCAGGAGCTCCATCATCAAATCAGATCGATGGTACCAAATTATTAGAGTGTCGTTCTCAAGTGATGATCTTTCATACATGCGGCAATTAATTTTTATTTATATATGTAATATAAATAAAAAGTGGAGTTAACAAGAAAAATATTAACTGATAAAAATTTTTTGTTCATGCATTAAAATCAATTAACCCATTTAAGGTCGCCGTACTCATACGAGTACAGGTACATACACTACCCTACATAATTCAAATATTTAATTATTTTTGGTTTCGGTTTCGAGTGCTTATGTTACAGCTTAAGATTACTCTTTCAAATAAACAAAATAGTTGTAGGTACTTGAATAAATTAATTAATTCTGAAGGTTCTAAAGTGACAGAGCAGTTAACTCAGAGAGGTAAGTTAATTGTTAAAATTTTATTCAGTGTATAAGCAAAGTAAATAATGTATTCTTTGATAATTCTTAGAAAATATAGAACGTTTTATGATATGACTACTATGAATTACACATATCTTAAAATTTATTTTGTAACAAACACAGATGTACTAAATTGAGTACAGTGGCTACATTCGTGTCTAAATAATTTCATAGGTAGAAAATATTTTTATGCAGCTAATATTTCAAGGGGCTTGAGGAAGCACTTGAGGCAATACTGCAAGAAAGTGATGATGATGGTGGGTAGTGTGGGTACGAATTGGCAATCATTCCACCTGATCAGTGTTGTAATTAACGAAGAAGAAGGTGCTGATGACGACATGGTGATCTCGTCTTTGCCACAATATATACCTGGGAATATTGAGGTATTTGTAAATAATGTGGAGACCATTCCTAGTGACTATGACAGTAGTGATGAAGAACCATTAGCTGCCAAACGAGTTCGGCGAAAACACCAGCCTCGAACACCGATTTGGTGCAAATGTTCACCATGATATACACCTGTATCTCAAGGCACTTCTTTACCGGTTGTGATCTATTTGTTCAGCTGCGACAGCTTGGATATCGGGCCACTGAAACATTACGTGAACCGTACTACAAAATGTCCTTTGACTAGTACTAAAGAAATTAAGAAAGAGGATCGTGCCACATACGACTACAGGTTTTATAAGAACAAAGGTGTTGTTAGTCAGATGGAAAGATAACAGCGTCGTTACCATAGCTACAAATTACGACACTACCACTAATGGGAGATGGAAAATGATGGTGTCTTCTAAGACGAGAAAAAATTTATGTAAGTGATGTAGAGATTTATTTAGCGTTTTAAAGCGTTTATTTCTAAACTACAATAAAAATATGGGAGGCGTGGACGAGATGGATCAGTCAGTGTCACTTTATAGGATACCAATTCATGGAAACAAGTGGTGGTGGGTCTTATTTACATACATGATTGATATGGCTATTGCAAATGCATGGCGTTTGCATGTTATGAGCAAAAACAATTCAATGGATCAACTAAAATTTCGACGCAGTCTTGCTAGATATTATTTATGCTAAGAAACAGAAAAAAACTCATCCTTCCTTCGTCTGTCCAAGGTTTGCCTCAAGATGGTTTGGAACATCACCCAAAAAAACTAAAAAACCAATTAAGGTGTGATATTTGTCATGTAAGAGTACGATGGCAATGTAAGAAGTGTTGTAAAATACTCTCTCTGCATTGAAAGGTTTGCATTCGAAAATTTCCACCTATAAGTGACCGTTGTACTCAAACAAGTACACCCCTGTAAATTGTAATAATAATATTTTTTTTGATTTTTTTTTTCATTTTATGTTTTTTTGAAACCTTAGTAATTAGAAAATAAAGATTTTGTAATAAGATTGTTTTTGATTTCCATTTGGCCATTAATGGGTTGAACTTGGAACACTCATAGAAGTTTTATGACATTACGTTTTCTAAACCCTCATACTTACCCATCTTACCTTTGTAGGTATATAAGATGGGTAAGTATGAGAGTTTAGAAAACGTAATGTCATAAAACTTCTATGAGTGTTCCAAGAGTACAAGTAACGGATATATTTATATCCAAATAGTAATTATAGTATTTCATACAAGTGATCTAGTATGAAAGTATTTTGTGCAAGAATCACTCACTTTATCAAAGTAAATCGATCACGTAAAGGTCGAGCGGGTAATCTCTTGGGGTTTATCACTTTACACGAACAAATTCAATTACAATAATACGTTTTCCTTCCTACTCAAATGATATTAGAAGGATTTTTAGTTTGAGGACAGATGGATTTCGTGACATACTGTGTCATAACAAGGTCGATCGTAGGGGTAACAAAAAATACTTTTACTTTAGTACTTTCTTTTCAATTATTTTCCTACAATGGTTTCATTTATCCAATTAAATCTTGATCGACAGGGATGGGGAATCCTAAATGATAAAATATAGATAATTAGATATGTTAAAACACCTCAACATATTAAAAATTACTCCACTTGATGCAAACTTTATGAAACTTCAAGGGGCGGGGGAATTATTGTCGACCTATCTTAAAAGAATACAAAAGAAAATCAATATTACTGAATCAGTTATTTATTGTTTACTATGTTATAAATTCATGTCACAAGAGAAAAATATATATAGAGTTAACACTTATCTAATCTAATACAATAATTGTGGAATATATTACTAGGTACATGATATTTCAATATTATAAATAATGTATTTAATGGACACCAATTCTATAAGGACATTTACTTAGAATAAAGTTTATAAGTATTTTTGCAGGATATTTAAGTTAAGTTTTGTAGATTAAAATAAATGAATTATTGTAGTAGCTGCAATAGAAATATTTATTTCTGATATTATAAGAATAACTAAAAAAAGAGAGCTTTATAATAAAGATATCATTAAACATTTTATAATTGTTTTGGTATGTCGTTGGTTTACTTCCGGAAACATGAGATGGGGTTGAAGTAGCACTGACGGAATCGAACCTGCCTCTTGTCGGTGCGCCACGGTCTAACAAATCGTCCATCGATACCGCGATACCCTGGTGCACGTGGTACGGGAGGCCAAGAACGACTAACGCGGTTCATCCTGAAAAAAAAGTTTATTATGGCCTTTCTCCGTTAGGTAGCTCCAAAAAGTATCATTGGCTAGATTGTCTTTCGCTGGGCCGGAATTTGTCAAAATAATTGGACAAGTTGCTAGTACGACTCGCGCGCTGAGAGTTCCGTACCATTTTTTCAAGACAGGATTTTCGTTTAAGTTTTTCTGTAAACTATATGAAAGGCCCTTATTATTCCCTATTGTTTTCAAAATGTTAGACTCGGTAGTTCCGGAGATAAGGGGGTAGTCAATTTTGGTATATTTTGTTTAATATACTTAATTTAAACTATGCATTTTAAAATTATAAAACAAATATATTTGTATTCTTTATTACGAGCCCTTTCAATTGATATGTCACATGATGCACTTGAAAAAACTTTTTTACAATTTTATACGTCCGTGATTGGGTCATGAAATTTAACCAAGTTTGAACATTTTCGCATTTATACATATAATTTAAAACCTCTTTTATATTATTTTAGAACCCAAATTCATAAGCGGATTACATAAATAGTGGATTATAAAGCATTTCAAAATCAAAGTATGAAACCTAAAATAATATCATCGTTATCACATGTAACAGTCTGTGACGAACAACGCCGATAGCTTAAGTGAGTACATCGTAATGTATTTACCACAAAGTAAACAATCCATTGATATATACAGTGGTGGACAGCTAATTAGAAACACCTAGTATGATATAGAATGTTGTATAATATAAACATTATTTTCACTGCAATTTATCAGAGTTCAAGGCGTATTTATTACATCACAATGTAACTTACATATCCTTAGTTTAAAATCAAACAAAATTAATTGTGATCATGTAAGATTAAATATTAAACCTCCTTGTATAATAAACAAGTACCAATTTCCTCAGCACTGACAGCTAAACAACTAATTAGAAAATAATATAATTTATGTTCTAAATTTGAAATTTAAAAGAATAATACGCCTTCGTTGTAAATAATAGGATATTTGCCGCCGTTTTTAATCTGTTAATTAGTTTTCGTTTAATTTTATTGTTAAAAATGGGTAAAAACAAAAGTTGTGATGCATGGACCAGAAAAGTTATAGTTCATTTGCATTGCAATCGAAATTGGACATACAGAATGATCGCCAACCATTTAGAGTGATCCGTTAAGAAGGTATTTAATGCAATTGCACATTATAAACAACATGGGACTACAGACAAGGTTCCTAGAAAAGTTCAACCAAGGAAGACCACACCTCGTGAGGACAGACTTATGATTCGTTTAGCTAAGACATGCCCTTTTAAAGGCTCAAATGAAATTCGAAAAGAAGTTTTTTCTCAACATGACTCTCGAAACGTATCTGCAAAGCTAGTCCGCAGGCGGCTGGTTGAAGTACCACTTCTTACCAGGCAACATAGAAAAAACCGCTTGGCCTTCGCTAGAAAGTATGGCAGTTGGAGAGTTCAGCAATGGAAAAAAGTTTTGTTTTCAGATGAAACTAAAATAAATTTGATAAATTCCGATGGCAAAGGGTACGTTCGTCGCCCAATCAATGAGGCATTAAATAACAAGTACACGAAAAAGACAGTTAAACACGGCGGTGGAAATGTTAAAATATGGGGATGTTTTTCCGGATACAGGGTTGGTCCTGTGAGAAAGATTGAAGGGATGTTGTATCAGTTTCAGTATAAAAGTATATTGGAGGAGACTATGATTCCATATGCTGACGAAAATTTACCAGTTACCTGGATATTTCAACAAGATAATGATCCGAAACACAGAATTTCTTAGAGATCAATTGGTGTCTGTGTTAGAGTGGCCAGCAAATAGTCCGGACTTGAATCCAATTGAGAATTTGTGGCACACTGTGAAGAAAACATTGTCGGATAAACATATAACCAATATTGATGAACTTTATGACGCTTTTGTAGAAACTTGGAGATGTATTACCATGGATAGGTGTGAGCAATTGATAGAATCAATGCCATGTCGATGTAGAGCTGTAATCGAAAACAACGGTTACCCAACCAAATACTAATTGTCTGTGGATAAGGCATTTGTATTATCTAACCATAATATTTCTTGTTAATGTTAAATTCATTCTTGTTTGTCCAAATTATTTTACTGTTTCTTATTAGTTGTCCACCTTGATGTACTGTAAAAAGACGACTTGTTTCATTGTTTATAATAAATTATTTTAACTATAAGTGTTCTTTGATAATTGTTAATCGGACATGTTAAATATGTTATAGAGCCGGTGCATTAGCTATAATTTTTGCCCTTTTTGTTACTTAAAAATGTAATTACTCGGTCAAATTCATTAACAATAAAAGTCATTTTACTGTGTTTCTAATTAGCTGTCCACCGCGGTATAACAAGAGCTGGCGTTAACAAATAAATTCGATCAAAAACTCAAATAATAGAACGTGTCAGCTTTTATAAATTCAAGTCTTGTTAATTTTAGTCTATGCGAACCACTGTAAAATTAAACTACAATATTAACACGTACCTAGGGTAGAATGACCTAATATTATGACATTAACGTTATTGACCCTTTTGACTATAATATGATTGATGTTGGATGACGTAGACTTTTTATTATAAATCTATGAAGACATTAGAAAATAAATTCATTTATGCATCATGTATTAGATTCTATATGAAAATTTAAATAACATTGGCAATGAAACATAAACACAATAATTAAATTGAAACTATAACTTTTATTTTATATAAAAATAGAAGTTTATATATGTATAGACTCGAAAACTACAGGACCGATTTTATTACTTTTTATGCGAAATTATAGATTAATTAACGGGGAAGGTGTATAAAAATGTGTATTCAGGTGTATTAAACATCACACTACGTCTTTTCGGAGCCTTATTCGACGATTAAACGGGCGAAGCCGGGGCCGGTTCGGTTAGCTTTCAAATAATTAAAAGTAAAAATTAATACCTTTCTTCAGTATCCAATTGGAGCAGTAGTTTGCGCAGTGCAGCCGTATCGATGGCATCCCATGGTCCGCTCACATCAGTATCTGAGATTACGGCATGCTCTATTCCGTTCTCTGGTCCATCATCTTCCACCTCCTAAACAACATTAAATAAAAACACATTATATTATTTAATTTTGGTGGCAATTTTAACAATAATAGTTATGTAATAAATACAAGCTTACTTGCACTACTAAGATTGATTTAGTAATTATAGGTATGTCATTTTAAGTTGCACATAAGTAGGTATACTGTTATTTTAATATTAAAATATTATAGGTATAAAATATAATATATAAAATATAAAATTATTTAACAAAAATGTTGAAATAGGTTGAGAAATGTGATAAATTAAATAGCTGCGAGTAAATGCTAAAATTTTAGTTTTTATACCTAAGTAGTAACTGCTCTTTAAGAAAGTAATAAAAGTATGATTTGCAATTATAATTATGCAAGTGTAATAAAAATGTTGTTTGTAAAATAAAAGACATTAAAATGATAATTCTTTAGTAGAAGATGACAAGTACAGTATGATATCAAAAAATCATGTATAATTAATTTTATCTATTAATTAGTATACGGTACGGTAGTACTGTTCTCTATTCGGTCCCTGAATCAGCTATGCCGAAAATTTTACAATTCGGAGGGCACGTAAAACTGCACTTCTTCTAAAAGTAGCAGATATTTACGTCTGTTAAAAAAAATCCATTACCAAATACATCCAGGTCCATTAAGTGCAGCAACAGGCTTGCCACCTGTTTTTTCAATTCAAGGTATAAAGGCCGGTATTGTATAAATAATTGAAATGATGGTAAAATAGAAATATAATTTTAATTACCCTAACGTGATTTGAGATATCAAACTAGGGGATATTATATTTCTAGCTAACTCGATCCGTTGTTCTATTCTGATGTAAAAGAAGGATAAACAAAGAAACAAACACACTATCGCATTTATAATATTTTAGTATAGGGTAATTTTTATAAGATTTTTTTAGTGCTAAGAAATATAATAATCCTCTATAATCGGCACCCTCACCAGCGGGGCGGCCGCTACCGCTGTCACAAGCAGAAGAAGGGTAGCCGACATCGCAAACGCTGCACACCACGCGCCCATAGACTTCATTTTCGCTTCGACGGTTTCAAAAACACCCTAGAAAAAAGGATTGCTGTAAAGGACTCGAGCAATAAGTTTGCTATTTCTCTGAACTCGTAGCTATGAACTTATACCTAAAAGACTACCCGTTCGTGTAATTAACAAATTAAAAAATAGTGACATAATTATAAATATTTTCTGATAAAATCTGCTCACGCCTTAATGCTATCAGGGTGGCCATAACACAAATAAAGATTTATCATGTACATTTTTATTTTATAATAATACAAAAATTTAATGAGGGCTTTTCCATACACAAATTCGTCCGGCATCGCACCGAAAATTTCCCATTCCGGCCGCCGGATAAACTAGGCGGACCCTTCGTTACAAGAATTGGACGAGTCTGTGGTCGGTATACGGAGACGCGCCGGGGATTGGACGTGGCCACCTTTAGTCAGCATAAACCAAACACGACTTTCTATTTACATAAAATAATCAAAATCGTTTCGGCAGTTTTACGAACTAAGAATAAATGTACAAATTACAGAAACTCCAATATTATTGCTGTTTTACGGTCACTGGTTTATGGAAATTGGAAAAAGTATGCCAATTATATTTATTGCTTATCCTAGGGTGCTTAAAATAATATTTATTACTAGCGATCTTCTAAAAATATATTTATCAATTTGTACCCTAGCCTTCATGAAATATGACTTTATTTCATTAGATAGATCTACTAAATTGTCTATTGCTTTCTTACAAACTTTTCTATAGGTACGCTTCAGAAAATTACGATTGAGAGCATTCATGCGTTGATATACCCAATTTGGCTATTGTCCAAAAACTATCTTTTCACTAGACTTTTGAACTAAATAATGGTAATAACTGCCCAAAGATACTGGTTGGTTTGGTAACAATATCCAAATTTAGTCAGTTGGTCATTAACTTAGGAGGACTATGTCGTTCGCTACACATAATGTCTTTACGAGACACAAGTTAGTAGAAGTCACACCATGTTCCCTTTTATCTCAAAGTTTCTAATAATATTAAGATAAATCCGTCCTTGTAACAAAAAGACATTAGTAACTTCTGTTGATACTGAAACAGACACACCCACTGTGTCTGGTTTTCTAAAGTTGTATTATCTTGCTGAAGTATATTAGGAATGAGATTTATTATTTATATTTTTTATAACGTACAAATAAACCAAATATAAATCACCATTTGTCTTCTTTGCTTAAATTATTTGATGTTGACGATGGTTGACAAGATATATTGTTTCTATTTGGAAGGAAATTGAGATTTACATGTATCCTTTTGAAAAGTACTACATATTTGGTAAATCCGTTCTATCAACAGTATTTTGCGAACATTTTCATTATTCTTTGAATTATTTATAGGAAAGTCGTAACATGTGGGCAGTAATACGAGCTTCATAGTTTATTGATGTATTTCTACATGTAACTTTAAATATTGAATATTATTTTATGGCCTTTAGTTCATATAAATAATGTACGACGATTACATTTTATTTACAAATAATAATATAATTGTTTTCTCAACGAAACTCCCAAGAACTAAACAAGAAGCCTTTTAGTTAAGGTATATTTGATTCCAAAGCAAAGACAACCTTCTTGTTTTCTTCAACAAGTTGAACGCTATCTTTCAAAGTACTTACATAGTTTGGCACGAAAAAGCCTTTGATATTAAATAGTGGGTGGTTTCGTAGAAAGTATTTCTCTTCCCTTGATACAAATTATATCTGCAAACGGGTAGGTATGTATGAAATTCTATCTATCATCACAACTTTTATCCGAATCGAGACAATCGAATACCATTTGTTACGATCCTGATATACCTCTTTCGCTTCTTTTATATTCATCATACCTTTCATACATGCATGTGAGAAGAAATAGGCAATCATTGAATAATGAAACTATCGCGTATGTACTTAGGTTGAAAAATCAACATAATTATTTATATATTGTTATATATTATTATTTGTAGGTATGCAAGAATAATAATTCTAACCTTCTAAATGTTTTATGGAAAATATTGTAATTTCCTATAATTGAATATAAATCAGAAAAATGTAGAGGCGCCGTGCTCTAATAAAAAATACACGTTCGTCACTTGACATAAACTTCGTTTACTTCGAACGCGATGTTTAATATTCAGAAGCGATCAACTACGCTGAACGATGATGCACAGCATTGCATATATAAATTATATTCACAGCATATTCTTGGCTCTGTATTATATTGTTATTGTTAAGGCCATAATTTGCATTTAGATTAATAACATGAAAGACTGTAGTTTTTAGGATTCCGTACTTATGCTAACAAAAAAGAGAGGAAAGTAATTTATTGAATTTTTGATCAGTGAAGTAATAAAAAATGGATTAAATGCGAGATAGGTATTAAGTAAGTCTTGTATTAAATCTGTATACATTTTTAAATATGTTATTTAAAGTTATGAAAAATCGTCAAAAAAGTGGTTTTTCTTTTGAAGGTAGTGTTTCGCCTAATAGAATATGAAAGTACTATTGACCCCGCCCCCGGCTTCGCACGGGTACAATATGGTATGCTACCGCGGAGTCTCCTTTTTTGTCTATTGCTATTCCTATGTGCTATTCTGATGTATAAGTTATATCATTGTAAAGTTTCATCAAAATCCGTCCAGTAGTTTTTGCGTGAAGGAGTAACAAACATCCATCTATCCTTACAAACTTTCGCATTTATAATATTAGTAGGATATACCTACTAGCTTTCCGCCCGGCTTCGACTGTGGAAATTTTTGAAATATGAATCAGAATTAATCCCGAAGGAATTCCGGAATAAAAATGCCTATGTCACCCTTCAAACTCATAGAGTACTAAGCCTATGGAGGGGCCATAGACGGGCTCCCCATTTCGCCAATTTTTTCCCCTTTGACCAGTTATACTGACCAGGTGCGCAGTAATAAGTTTCCTTAGATTTCGTTGGTATCGTTTTGTGTCGCGAGACAGAGCTCTAGGAAAATAGTTAATTGTGATGTTTTAAACGGGAAAGGCGATCTAGGTCGTCAAACTTAGTGTTTCCAATCATTAATTATAATTATTATGTTTGTATTTTAACATAATCATCATATAACGTAAAATCCGTTGCGACAATAACGACAGAAAAATACAGTGGTACAGGGGCTAGTACTAGGCGTTTATCTCCCCCCCCCCCGCCAAAAGTGGCAGAAAAAAATTGTTCGGTCATTTATACCCTTCACGTCTCCTTTGGTAAATACTCAAAGTTCAAACTATCTATGTGCAAAAAATCACGTTGATCCATTTGTAATATTAGTTAGGATATCATGTATGAATCAAAACGAAGCATAATGTACTTGTCGATGGGGTTTCAAACTTATATTATATTGAACCCTGAACAATTAATTATAATTATCTGGCGATTAGTTCTCAAACAAATTGTGTTTTATCTAATCACTGTTTTATCAAACACCACTTTTCTATACTAGATTTGAATATAATAATACAATATGTAGTGAAGTCGACATTGCATTTATTTTAGTCTTATAAGTATAACCTTCTAAGATATTCATCAAACACTCTTTGATATCACTTTGACAATTTGGATTTCACCTTTGCATCCAGGAAAAGAAATTAATAAGGAATATACATAAATAGCAGAATATCTATAAATCATACATATTATTCATAAGCTACTTAATAGCTAAGATTGTGAAATTTCATAGTAATTTTTCCATTAAAATTTGTAAAATACATTTTTAATTTACAACTTAACTAAAATGTACAATAATAAATAAATAATATATTTAAAAACTATATATACAAATTACAAAAAGAATATATATATATATATATAAATAATAGCTAAGATAAGAGATTTTCTCCAAAAAAGTCGTGTGTAAGAGAGTATAGATAAATACTAAAGTTGATAAAGTGTCTAATTCAATAATAGACAATTTATATTTACGTGCAACATATTTTAAAATCGAGACGTTCGGAGTTTTAATAAACTTTTTAACTTTTTGTAAATTCTGTTCGATAAAGATTTTTGAGTATTATTTTTCAATTTCATTACATTAGAAGAACATCAAAGTAGTATATAAAACACGTACTTATTTCGGCTTATATAGCCATAAACACTAAATATTTTTTTCATATTTCCGTCGGACAAAAATATTCAGTAATTGCTATTTACCGTAATCAAAGAGATTTAATTAAATCATATAAAATGAGGTGGACTACAAAGTTGTTGTTCTTCTATTTCATTATATTATGTTAATTACATATCTAACGTAGGTAGTGGGAAAAAGTAAATGCTCAAGTCTTTTTCTAATGTTTCTATTCCATAAATTAATTTATTTGCGTATTTTTTTTCTGCAAATAGCATTATTTGTAATTATATATAATGAAATAGAAGAACAACAACTTTGTAGTCCACCTCATTTTATATGATTTAATTAAATCTCTTTGATTAACTTATAAAGAACATTTAATTTTAATTTATTTCAGTGGTAAAGTCGTCAATATTATATCGTATATATTTATCACATATTGTAAAAAAACGTCCATCACGAAATTTTTGGGATTACAATAAATCTATACTTCAGTACCTATGTGTATAGAAATCTTTTTCTTCATAAAATATTAGAATTACCAGATACCTACTTAAAATAAAAAAGTTCAATATATTTGATCTCTTCGACTATAAAATCCTTTGTTTAAACATTGTGGTTCGAGGACAATAAATAAACTGTAATTTCCATATTGAATCCTCTCTCCATACGTGTAGTGGTAAAACCTTGTAAAGGAATTTGTATTTTAATTTGCATTAATACCAGTACCTTGCAGGTTGCTACGAGTAGCTTATAGTATTTTGTCTACGATAATTTTACATAGAACTTTGTTTTTGTAACTATTTATAATATCGTAGGATGACGGCCTTTACACCTTGTTTGCGGTGTGACCAGAATGATCAATGAATCGACAATAATGATCACAGTTGTTCAGATTATCGTTTACACTATAATTCATATTAATTTTATTTGAAACTTCCCACCAAATGCGCTTCCCAAAATTTCCAAATTTCTATTTGGATTTGGTAATTTTATGTTTGATGATATTAGCATTTTTTATTTCTTACTAGCGATCCGCTCCCGGCTTCGCACGGGTAAATATCGGTTTACCACAATTTTAATGTGTAACTTAATTTACAAATACGCTTATTACTACTTATCTATTAAATAAAGATATTGCTACCACGGACTGTTTTGTATATAATTTTATTCTACACAATTGTTCAGTCAGATTAGATAGGCCATATACGCTATAAAAGCGCGCTAGGGTTAACTTTTCCCCGACTTAAATTCTGTTAATGCAGAGCTCCTAAACATAGGTCTATGTTTAATACTCGTATATATTCCTTGTAAATCAATATATCTAATCGTTGAAAAAACGCAACAAAATCCGTTCAGTATTTTCTTAGTAAATTGGGCACAGACTGGCGCGGCAAGGGTTTTTTGTTTTATAATACCTCTAAGTATATAGTGTTTATGATTTCTTTTTTCGTTTTGTCAAAGTCACAAATTTTGCACACTCCTTTATAGGCTCTCAAATTAATTAATTAATATTAATTTCGTAATATGATCTTAGATATTCATTACCCAATTCATATTTTATGCCATTGTCACATGCAATAACTACAAGTTAACAACATCGTTAGCAAAACTTGATGGTTCTTCAGAACTGAAGTGACAAATTTCTAAAGTTATTCTCAGTGCTCCCGCTTCCTTACGAAACTAAACTAAAACTTATTTCAAATATGATTAATGGTTTTAGCTTCTTAAACTTTTATTTATTAATAATTGCATTTTAAAACTTTATCGCGAAGAAATGTTGACCAAAATGTTTTGAAAATCATATTGTCACATTGCGGATTTTAGATTTTTTTAAATTTTGATGTACATTTATTATTTCCTTGCCTAAAAGGGAAAATTGATAAAATAAGAAAATAAAATTGTTTTATATTAAGTAATATTTTTATTTTATTTTCATTCTGTAACTAAACGTTTAAAAGTTAGGTATAGCCTCACAAATACCATCGGCTAAACGTGGGAGACTTGGAGTTCCGCTGGGTACCCTGGAACCATAATACGGTTTCAGTAGCTGATGAGATTTCCAAATTAAAATCGGGCTATTTTGGAATACTTTTCAATATATAAGTACTTACTTAAATAACTTTACAAAAATTTACAGAACAATTGATTTTCATTATATTATTCTAAGCGTAAAAATAAAACTTTACATTAGTAAAGATTCAGAATAAAAATCTTTATTAATCATAAAAATATGTTAAAATATTTACTTACAATAAATTAAAAAATATTTATTACCTCAGAAATGTTCTAAGCAGACAGGCAACAGGTGCGTCGGCCAATGTCTCGACACTAGTAGCTAAAGGCAGTTATCCACTGATGGACTTTGAAAGCAAATAAGAGCGATCTGGATGTTCGCGGTGTTTATATAGAGAGTAACGCGCATGTAACCTCCGTTCGCGTAGGTAGGAAGTCGACAGGGAGGCGCGGGGATTGTCCTACGAACACCGACCGCTACGGGATATGGCTACGAAGTGCTACGAGATTTACCTTCATTAACATTTTTTTATGTTAAGCCGGAAGGTCCTGGGTTCAATCCTCTTGGCTGTGTGAAGTTGGCACCCCCAAATGCGATTTTTCAGTTTTTTTCATCAGGTTCGTTTGTCCACCGTTAGTCCACGTTTGTCCACCAAAATTTTTTTTTGTCCACCTCTCAAAAAAAAGTTATTCAGAAAATAAAAATTGGGGGTGGTAGTTGGCACCCCCAAATGCGAAATTTCATTTTTTTTATATCCCGTTCGTTTATCCATCGTTAGTCCACGTTTGTCCATCAAAAATGTTTTTTTGTCCACCCTTCAAAAAAAAAGTTATTTAAAAAAAATAAAAATTGAGGTGGAAGTTGGCACCCCCAAATGCGAATTTACAACTTTTTTTCATCAGGTTCGTTTGTACATCGTTAGTCCACAATTGTCCAACAAAATTTTTTTTTTGTCCACACTTCAAAAAAAAGTTATTCAAATTAAAAAAAAATATGAAAAAAACTATAGAAACTGAATTTCCGGGTACGTTCAAAGTATACTAAAGGTTTGAAAATCAAGTTTATAAAGTGGGCAAACGATCCAACCCCTCAGAGAAGAGAATCCACCCCTAGGAAGCTAGAGATCCCCCGTCAAAGTGAAAATACTTAGATATATACTGAATTAACTCACGCATAACTACGTCTCTAAGGGTGGACAAACGACATTATGTGGTGGAAAAATGAGTTTCTGAAGTGGACAAACAGACCTACCTAGATCCCACGACGAAGTTATAATCCTTAGATACATACTTATATCACGCATAACTATATCTCTAAGGGTGGACAAACGACAATATGTTTTGGATAAACGAGTTTCCGAGGTGGACAAACAAACCTAAACCTCAAAGAAGCAATTTCACCCCTAGGAAGCTAGAGATCCTCCGTCAAAGTTAAAATCGTTATATACAGTGGTGGACATATTATAATTAAGAACGGTAACAAGCGAACAATCCTAAAAACATATGTTTTTTCATATCTTTGTTTTAATTTATCAATAGTAACTTTTAATCACATCATAATATAATTATATTATCGACGTATAAATCGATATAATTATTATACAAAACATCTTAACTTTTTTATATTTTTTAATATAATAAATAAAGCAGGTTGTATTCCGAGCGCACTGGCCGCTGGACAAATAATTAAGAACGCAAAATAGTTTTGTTGTAAATTCAAAATTTAGTAAAAATAAATGTATTATTAGATTGCGCGGTAAATGAGAGTCCTTATTCGTTAATTTTCCTAGTTTTAAAGTTTGATAATTATTAAAGAAATAATGGGTAAGAAGGAAAGTTGCGATTCATCCACACGAAAAAGAATGGTGACACTATTTCAACGTGACTGGTCTTATGGAAAGATTTCTAATTATTTGAAATGCTCTAAAACGAAAGTTTATAATGCTGTTAATCACTTTAAGAAGTTTAACACCACCGATGATATCCCATGCAAACCTAAATCTCGTAAAACGACATCTCGTGATGATTACATGATTGTTCGTTCAGCGAAGGTGGATCCTTTCAAAAGCTCTGAGAATATCAGAAATGAAGTATTTGGTCCCGAACAAAGTGTATGCTCACGTACGGTACGTCGACGCTTAGTTGAAGCTAAATTATTTGGAAGACTCGCTCGAAAAGTACCGCTCGTCACGAGGCAGCATCGAAGAGCGAGGTTAGATTTCGCCCGAAAGTATGGTAATTGGACGGAGAGCCAATGGAAACATCAGAAACATGTATTGTTTCCTGATGAAACGAAGATAAATAGATTGGATTCAGACGGTAAATCGTATGTTCGTCGTCCTGCAAACCAAGCACAAAATTCGAAATTCACAAAAAAAATAGTTAAGCATGGAGGAGGAAACATAATAGTTTGGGGATGTTTTTCTGGACATGGTGTAGGTCTTGTCAGAAAAATCGAAGGTGTGCTAGACCAGTTTAAATATAAAGAAATATTAGAAGAAACAATGATCCCATACGCTGAGGAAACATTACCAGTTGTCTGGATATTTCAGCATGATAACGATCCGAAGCACACTGCACATTCAGTTAAAAAAAATCTTAGTGAAAATATTATCTCTATATTAGATTGGCCTGCAAATAGCCCAGATTTGAATCCCATTGAGAATCTTTGGTATGCCGTAAAGAAGAGTGTGTCTGCTAAAATAATAAGTAATTTAACCGAACTTTATAAAGCTTTTGTGCAATCGTGGAACGAGATTTCTATTCAAACTTGTGAAAATCTAATAGCCTCGATGCCTCGTCGCTGCAGTGCAGTTATTGCCAACAATGGTTATCCTACAAAATATTAAATTAAAATTTTTTTAAACATATTAATACGTCCTAAGCCATGTTATTAAATTTATTAAATTTTATTGAAAAAATAATGTCTGATGTTTTGATTTTGTTCCCGTTCTTAATTATTTGTCCAGTCTCCAAAACTTGCACAAAATGAGTTTTTAAACATTTTGTTACAAAAAAATAAATTGAAAAGTCGTATTATTTTCTAAGTTAGGTTGATAAATACACTAATGATAGGGCTCCGTTATGATGTTCTTAATTTATTTTAAATACAACTCTTTAATGCTATAATACAAATCAAAGCACAAACATTACTCGTGACATTAGCCGTTCCTAATTATATGTCCACCACTGTATATAATTAACTCACGTATAGCTATATCTCTAAGGGTGGACAAACGACAATATATGGTGGACAAATGAGCTTCTGAGGTGAACGAATAGACTTACCCCTCAGAGAAGCTAATCCACCCCTAGAAAACTAGAAATCCTCCGACAAAGTTAAAATCCTTAGATATATAATTAACTCGCGTATAACTATATCTCTAAGAGTGGACAAACGACAATATATGGTGGACAAATGAGCTTCTGAGGTGGACAAACAGACCTACCCCTCAGAGAAGCTAATCCACCCCTAGGAAACTAGAAATCCTGCGTCAAAGTTAAAATACTTAGATATATACTTAATTAACTCACGCATAACTATACCCCTAAGGGTGGACAAACGACAGTATGTCGTGGACAAATATGTTTTCGAGGTGTACAAACAGACCTACCTCTCAGATAAGCAAATTCACCCCTAGGAAGTTGGAGATCCCACGACAAAGTTAAAATCGTCAGATATATACTTATCTCACGCTTAACTATATCTCTAATGGACAAATGAAAATATGTGGTGGACAAAAGAGTTTCTGAAGTGGACAAACAAACCTACCCCTCAGAAAAGCAAATCCACCCCTAGGAAGCTAGATATCCTCCGTCAAAGTTAAATTTAGGGCTTTTTTCTTTAGAAATGTTTATTTAAATAACTTTTTTTTGAAGGGTGGACAAAAAAAAAATGTTTTAGTTTTTTTTAAATAACTTTTTTTTGGAGGGTGGACAAAAAAACATTTTTGGTGGACAAACGTGGACTAACGATGGATGTGATGAAAAAAAATGGAAACTCGCATTTGGGGGTGCCAACTTCCACCCCAATTTTAATTTTTTGAATAACTTTTTTTGAGAGGTGGACAAAAAAAAATTTTGGTGGACAAACGTGGACTAACGCTGGACAAACGAACCTGATGAAAAAAAAAACTGAAAAATCGAATTTGGAGGTGCCAACTTCACACAGCCAATCCTCTTTGGAGAAAAAAATATTAAGAACAACACAAACACACGGCCTTTCGCGGTATGAGACATACCTTTATCCAGTTACAGAAAAGGTGGCAAGCTGGTCTTAATAAACCTAGATTTGTGACTTAATGTGGACTAGATCTAAATATCTGTAATATTTTGGAGGAAGTGTGGACGTCGGCATTTCGTGCCCTCCTTCTGGCGTCTTGTTACCCCAGTTTCAAGTTCATCGCTATTCACGCTAAGCACCATTTTTTCTGAAAATAGTAGATAATTAACTATTTTATTATAAAAGTGTCAACACAGGCTTGCCAACTGTTTATTTATTTATTTATTTATTTATTCACACATAAAAAAATCCACAAAATAAGAAACATTAGCAGGTGTACCTAAACCCTATCGGGTTTGTATGTACACCTGAATTACATTCGTCACATAAATACTAATACACAATAAAATGAAACAATCAATATAACAACAAAACAAATCGAACCTAGGTATATCTAACCTATACAATGTGGGTAGTCACACATTTGCTGCAATATATTTTTTTTAATATATAATACCACAGACTGAATGTCAGATACAGCATGCTCCAATATAAATTTCTAAATATTCACGGTTTATATAACAATCTGTATTGTATTATTTGACTAATTGTAATATGACTAATTTATATAATTTATTATAGATTTTTATGAATATATATATTTTTTTATTAATTAAATGAAAATAATAATTTAATTTATGTCAGGTTAATATTCTGATAAATAATGCTGTTTCAATTTGAGCTTTATGTTTTTTGTGCTAATTTCATTTTTTGTGTCGATAGGCAACTCATTGAGTAACGATGGAATTATGTATCTTAAAGTACGCTGGCCGTAAACATTCCTGTATTTAGGGATGATTAGTAGCGGGTTCTTTGCGCTCCTTGTATTTTTTATGTAGACTGTTTTCTGTTGCAGTTTATCATTAAAGTATTGTTCCTGCAACAGCGCATACTTTATTTTTGTATGAATGGGCATTACTCCACAATAGGAAAACAGATTTGAATAATCACCTTGTTTTTCTTTCTGATCTTAGTGGGTACAATTACTTTGAGTATTCTAGTTTGTAATTGGAATATCTGGTTGAGGTGAGTCCTATATGTCCTTCCGTAACTACTCAGACCATAGGATACCAACGATTCACACAGAGCCTTGTAAAGGGATAGGCGAATGCTGTAGGGAATTTTATTTTTTATTATGGTAAATTTAGCTAAAATTGCTCTGAGTTTATTACACAAGTCATTAATGTGCTCTTTCCAATTCATTCTACTGTCAATTGTGAGTCCTAAGTATTTGTGGTGGTCCACCATTTCAATAGGTTCACACCGACATGTAGACCCTTTCGGGGAATGAAGACAATTGTAGTCGTGGGCTATTAAGTCGACACATTGTAACTTCCTGTTGTGACTAGAACTAATGTACATTAATTTTGATTTGTCTGGATTTAGCACCAGTCCTACATCATGTGACCACCGTGCCAGCGCAGTAAAATCAGCCTGTAAGTGATCTAGGGCCATGTCTATACTTTCACTTGCTGCAACCAAACAAGTGTCATCAGCGAACTGGTACATGTCACAGTGCTCAATGAGCTTTGTCAGGCCATTGACATATGTAAGGTAGTGTAGAGGGCCCAAGACTGATCCCTGTGCCGTGCCCCCAGTAACCGACATTTTTTCACTAACAAAACTTTCAATTTTAACATAGTGAGATCTATCTGAAAGGTAATCAATACACCATTTCAACAGTGGACCCCTGATGCCACATTCTTCCATGTTTTGTATTAGTATATTATGTCTCAATGTGTCGAAGGCTTTGCTATAGTCAACAAATACCACCAGGACATGTTTTTTATCATCTAGGTGTTTATTTATTTTGTCAGTGAAATTGCTAAGTAGTTGGGTAGTGTTTTTGTGCGGCTGGAAGCCATATTGTTTGTCTGTTAATATTTTGTGGTTCTTGTAAAAAATGTGTAGTTGATTGCTGATATATTTTTCCACAATTTTGTCGATAATAGGTAGTATAGTGATTGGTCTATAGTTTTCATACTGTTTTTTACATCCTTTTTTATGAATGGGTCTTATTATACCCGTTTTCAATTCCTTTGGATATATACCCGTTTTTACACTACTGTTTATTAGATTTACTATGACAGAAGCGATGTTCTTACTTAAATGCAGAATATCAATTGCTCTAATATTGTCATAACCAGGCGCCTTGTTACAATTTAGTGATCTTATTATTTTAATTATACTTTGCTCGCTGGCTTTTTGGAAGCGAATACTCACGATTGACGATTTTTTGTAAGAATTACTATTCAATAGTGGAATATTACAATTAGGTATTATACTTTTTACGCTTTTATCAAAACTGCAAGCAAAGTTATTTGCAATTGTTGTTTGATCTGTGCCTTGGTTTACGAATGCTTTAACTATTACACCATCTATGGAATCCCTAACTCTACCTGTTATTTTGTTTAGTATTTGCCATAGTTGTTTTTGGTTGTTTTTATTGTTTTTTATTTGATTTTGTAGATAATTATTTTTGCTTTTTACGACTACTTTGTTAGCATAGTTTCTAGCCTTATTGTATTTTAATCTTTTAACCATGTTATATTTATCCTTTTTCCATTCTGTATACAGTTTATCTCTATATTCACATGCCATAATTATTTTTCTGTTTATCCATTTATTTATGTTCCGCGACGGATTAGTTTTTATTTTTACTTCTGTTCTCGATTTATTGTAGCATTTGTTTAAGCTTTCTTTTATATATTGATATATGTTATTAGGGTCTATCATATCGTGTGTATGGTGCCATTCGATGTCATTTAGAAAGGTATTTAATTTTGTATTATCATAAATATATTTGTATATGTAAATATAAAATATGTTGCGTTTAATATTAATAAATCTATCTATCATACAGACATACATTTTTCGCTTGTTTTATATTCATCATACCTTTCATACATGCTCGACAAAGAATGCGGAGTGAAAGTTGATGTTGTAACTAAAATGAAGAGAAGTAGTTTACGCTGGTTTGGACACGTTGAAAGAATGAAGGATGAAAGATTGACAAAAAAAGGTTTATTTAATATTAACACCTCGCTAAACTGTGTCTTTGACCATGCCGCAAGGTATAAAGGCCGTGATGTTGTGTGTGTGCATGTGTGTGTGTTTTTTTTGTAAAGTTTCACCACTTCTTATTACAAACTAAAGTTTTTTTTATATTCCTAACTTGTAGGTTGTGTGTTTACCCATTCCACGATTAATGTCTTTAGTATAGCAATATTATAGAGATTTAAGGATTATCTGTGTCCTATTTCATAAAGCTTATTTCGCGAAAACAAATAATTTCGTTAATCCATATGATAGGAAAAGTTCATTAGATAAAAGTTAATAAGTTATAAAACGGTGATACATTTTGTATATGATAAATGTGACAAACCATGACACGAAATATTGTTTCCAGGAAAAAGCATTATCTGTGACGTGATTGTTGTCTTTGATGATAAGGACTTTGTTTAATATGTTTGTAGAAAATATCCTTTTCTAACTTCAACAAATATAATATTTTAATAAGATTTGTAGTAAGTTTTATATTACACTTTACACTGAGATTTAATTAAAAGTTGTTTGAATCCGTGTTCTGGACTTTTCAAATAATGAATGTTAAATAAGAAGGCCATTGCTGGAAAATAGCTATAAATTAACTATGCAGATAACGGAAAACTTTAATTTTCACGCTTCATTACTTTTACTTCCAGTTTAAAATAATTTAAAAAATATCCTAAAAATATAAAAGTCTAATTAATATTCTGTACTCACTAACTAACCGTGAACCTGCTGAGTTTTGCACACAATTTTATTCTCTGGTTTCTTTTCTGGACTCTGATTCCCTGGGAGCGAGGTCGGGCCCTTGTATGGGATGCTACGTGCGTGGACACATTAGCCCCGTCTCATCTCAGGGAAACAGCAATCAAAGCGGGAGCTGCGGCGGAAATCGCAGAGTCTAACAAACGGCGCAAATATAGTTCAATTATTGAAAACTACAAATTTGTGCCGTTTGGTGTAGAAACTCTAGGTCCGTGGGGTTCAAATGCCAAAATTTTATTAAAGATGTATCCCCTCGACTGATCATCTCTTCTGGTGACAAGAGGGCTGGCTCCTTCCTCGCTCAACGAATCAGCATCGCGATTCAGCGGGGAAATGCAGCCAGTATTCTTGCCACTATTCCACGCGGACCTGGTTTATTTAGTTATTTTTAATCTTTAGATTTGATTTAAGGTTTTTATATTAATAAAAAATTTAAAAAAATTATACGTTATATGATATTTTACACTAAAAATTACTTTAAAATTAATCAACTGATTTAAACGAGAGAGCTGATTCTCACTCTTTCCCTCTTTCTATTGCCACTCTTCCAAATCGACCATTTCGTTCTAAAGATATCGTACGACATGAATTATTAAGTATAAGCATAGAAATAAAAACATTTCACAGAATAAAATGTAACATTATATTTAAAGATGATTGAAAAAAATAATTAAAAATGTTAATATGATGTAAATACATTTTATATAAGTATTTTGTTATATTTAAAATGTCGTATCAACTGAACTAAAAATATTTTATTTACACATAACAATATGAAAAACATTAAAATAAAATACAAAAATCAATAAAAGTCTAATATATTACTTAATAAAATTAAAATCTAAAAACTATATTATAAAATTCCTCCAGAGAGTTCTGCGGCATACCTAGTACTCAAGACGCTAGCTGCGTTCCCCCGTTGGATGGCTAAACTTATACGTTGCTTAAAAGACGCACCAGCTCCTGGGTTACCTGTAGTATCGCCGAGCATTTTAGCTAAAGTATCAAATTCAAATTGAACTGTAAATAATCTTAGAGCCTTTTATTCAAAATTGCAAAGGTGAAAACCACAGAACTTGTATAAAAGATCTGTGGTGAAAAGAGTAGGTATTAATAACAACGCTATAGAGTTTCGGTTTGATCTAAGATACCGAAGTACCTAGTACAAACAATAAGAACTTGTAAATATTTTATTGTGAATAATATTTTCTTGGTATTGGTAATTGGAAATATGGCTGGCTGTGACTTAAATTGGCTCTGATGATCATGATTTAGATTTTTATAAACGTTTCACATCTACAGAATCTTATAAGTTGTAAATGTTAAAAATCATATTTATCCTATTATCAAGATAAAAATCATGGTTTGTTAAAGTTTCCTGTAATTTGAAGTTTAATGGTTTATATAACTTTAGACTATTATGAAGGATTTCTCACCGGTATCACGATACACTTGATCATTAAAACTATTTTCTAGTTCATAATATCAGTTTTAATTAAAAAGCTACGATTAAATTGATTAAATTTTAATTATTAGTTAAACCTGTACAAATCGAACAATTTGGTTAAAGTTTCTTATATCTGTCTTTATTATTTTGAAATTGTTAGAAAGCTACCAAATACGGCGCTAATTCGTCATATATTGATAAATCACTACATAGTATAAAACAAAGTCCCTATATCCCTATGTATGTTTAAATCTTTAAAACTACGCAACGGATTTTGATGCGGTTTTTTTAATAGATAGAGTGATTGAAGAGGAAGGTTTATATGTATAATAACATCCATTAAATAGTGGAGAAATACTGTTATTTTTGAGGTTTCTAATGTGATGCCGTAAATAATTACATTTTTTCCGCTTACATTGCAAACGCAGGCTGAACCCTACGATATTTATCAAAATAATGTACTAAGTATTGTAAACATTGAAAAGGTCTACAGAAAACTCCGCGATGGTATATGTCTATCTCTTATGGATATCCCACAATAACATTTTTTTGTCATTTACTTTTTACGACAAATAATGGCTAATTTTCGAAGCGAAAATGATATAGAGGTAGGGGTGGGGGTAGAGGTAGGGATAAGGGTAGGGGTAGGGGTAGGGATAAGGGTAGGGGTAGGTATAGGGTATATTTTATTTTGTTCGTAAATATCCACGGGCGAAGCCGGGGGCGGAATGCTAGTAAAATTTAAAAAAAAAATAAAGGCAAACATAAGATCGGTTCGTCATCAAATCCTAGTAAACTTCATTCATAGGAGTCGATAGTCTAATTGGTTGAGCATTGAAATCGGAAGATCCCGGGTTCAATTCCCACTCGTATTAAAAATGCTAAGCACAAAATTTTCTTTAAGAATAAATTATTTAATTCGTAGGGCATGTAAAGCCGTTGTCTGCACTTCTTCATAACAGATATGGACAACTGGCAAAAAGGGGACACTGTTACTGGTGTCTCTAGCCAGACTGCAAGGTATAAAGGCCAATGTTTGTTCATTCATATAATAATAGGTAAATGACCTCTTTAGAAGTAATACGTTAGATCTCATCAAAACCAAGTCTTCAAAGGCCATTGGAATTATCTCAAGAGCAATGTTCTCGGTTTCAATGTAGGTGTATGGAATTATCCGCATGTCTGATATATATCTGGGATGATCATCAAACGGATATCTTGAAATTAATTTAACAATTAAAAACCCCAGACGCAAATATGAAACTTTATAAAGGACTAGCTGTCTGCCCCCGGATTCGCCCGTGGATATTTTCGAACAAAATAAAATATACCCTATAGCACTCATAGATAATGGCTTGCCTGCACTACCCCTACCCCTACCCCTACCCCTACCCCTACCCCTACCCCTACCCCTACCCCTACCCCTACCCCTACCCCTACCCCTACCCCTACCCCTACCCTACCCCTACCCCTACCCCTAACCCTACCCCTACCACTACCCCTACCACTACCCCTACCCCTGCCCCTGCCCCTGCCCCTACCTACCCCTACCCCTACCCCTACCCCTACCCCTACCACTACCTCTAACTTTGGATATTGATACAAAAATATTAAAATCGCGATAAAAGAATACTTACATTTTTAAACTCGTGATATCTTTCGAATGGAATGTCCGAATTAAATATTTCAAAAAGTTATATAAAGGTATTGAATCAGTCGTGCATATAAAGTAATTTATTTTGATAAGGATTAATAGCAAGGAACAAATAAAGAACCTTTTCTAGCGGCGGCTTTTTAATTACATTTTTAAAATAAAAGAACATTTATTGTGACTTAACTATATTAGTTAGACATATGCTATCGCGACACTTTTTGTAGATAATGAATGATGTGTTCTGCAAAGTCGTAGTACATTATTTTGTTCTATCATCAATAGTTTTCGCAGCGCACGCGATGTAAGGAATTTATTAGGTCATTTTTTTACATCTTGGGTTACATTATTGGAGTTTTAGTAGGGATCCCTATTTTTTTAATAGAATATAGCCTATGTCACTCAGGGTGAATGTAGCTTTCCAATGGTGAAAGAATTTTTAAAATCGGCACAGTAGTTTTTGATTTTATTCATTACAAACATACACATAAAAATACAAATCTTTCCTTTTTATAATATTATTAGTATTAGTATAGATCAAATAATTTATATAATATATATATATAGGTGCGTCGGTGACCGAGTGGTATTACCTAGACAGACCGCGGGTTCGATCCCGGATCCCGGCCATGTACCAATGGGTTTTTAATTCAAAACTTATGTACATAATCCGACAAACCATACTTAGAGGTTTTCCCTCTAAATATACCTCAACAGAACGAGCCACTCCTTAGGTATAGCCTCAAAAATACCATCGGCTAAACGAGGGAGACTTCGTCTTCCACTGAGTACCTTGCAATCGTAAGACGGTTTCGGAAGCTGGCAACCCGTGAAGAAAAAATATGTATTGACTGGCTCGAAAATCCAAGCATATACCTACAATTTTATTTTATCCTCTTTAAAGGTTCATATTTTGCATCGAGGGGTTTTAATTGTTAATATTTTTTATTTTCCTCTTTTCAAAGTAATTGGGTAATTTTTGATCATAGAAACAACAACAAACATCTAAGAACCTGCTCTGAAGTGACACTTATTTATTGCAAAAAAACCGCATCAAAAGAGGACCAGCCGTTATGGAGAAAAATGGTAACAGACATACAAACATACAAACACACACCCTCTTACTTGGGTAATATTTGTTATACTCCAACCAATCTATTATAATTCATGATCATGTTTCATACATTTTTAATAAAAGGCCAGCTAAATATCATGGATTGGATATCATCAGTGTAGAATTAATTAAAACATTATCTATAATAAAAAAATATATTCGACTTAGCTGACCGTACACATGGTTTGTCAAGATTTATTCACGATTTAAAACACAAAGTATTTATTAAGTATTATTTTGCCGAGATCAAGCACGTAAAAAGTGCAATAAAAATGTTTGGACGGAATTGCTCGTAAACTGGAAGTCATAACCGAAAAATTCTTATGAATTCTGGTCATGGAAAGATGGGTCATCTCTGTGTATATATTTAGGCAAAATTAAATAATATACTTACCTGGTCAAATCAGAGAAACATATATCTACGCCTTATATCGATATAGTTTAAAATGTATGCAAGTAAGCTCCAAACAACTGAATAAATTTTTGGACTTTCAACGATCATAGACTTAAAAAACTGGTCTTTGTTTCATGTCGATATCTTAATGGTTACGGAAATAATTAAATAATAAACTATGTAAGTAATGTGGCCATGAATAACCAAAAAAAAAATTTACAGTATAAAGTAGGTACTCAAGAAGTTACAAAACGAATAAGCAAAATGAGGCAGAATTTCTGAAATAAAAAGACAATATAAATTCACTGAAGCTTTTATTTACAATGTCCCCGTAGAATATCTGTGACAGTATATACAAGTAATGTATTAGGAAATGGTTTGTGTCAGACATACTTAAGAATGTTGTGTTGAAACCTATGTTGGTTAATTAAATTATCTCATCTATCTATCATCACGCCTTTTATCCCAAGAGGGATAGGCAGAAACAATCGAATGCCATTTGTTACGATTCTGACATACCTCTTTCGCTTCTTTTATATTCATCATACCTTACATATAATTATGCTCGGCGATTGTGTACTTTTAATATTTCCATCGATCAATACATTTTTTTAGCCAGCCCTTTGCCAGAATTTCCTTTCACTTCAGCCATATAAACTTCATACTTTCAACCTGTTCAGAGTACCAAACCATAATAAATAATTAATTAATTAAATAAATAAATTCATTAATAAATTTTCCATAGTTTATATAAATAAAGGTATTTATTTTTCATGCTGTTTGATCAAAACTAGAAAAATACTACAAATAAACCGATAAATTAAAAAAACATCAAAATCCCTGCATAATAGGAGAGTGCCCATAGGCTGCCTGCGTTGCCACATTGGATGGCAAAACTTATTCTTTGTAGAGGTGTTGTGCGCTGGGTCTCCACGGAGCCAGTGTTTCCACTCCAAACGCCGCAAATAATAATATTAAGTATAATAATAATAAGTATTCTGTAGGAATAGATGCGTATTTGCGACGTTTGTTTGATTTTATGTAAATCAATAATGTAATACTCTAGTATTGTTCTAACAAAACCTAAACTCAATGTTGTGCCTGCCTTCCATATTTCAATTTTCTCTTAACTTTAGTAATTGCTGAGTTACTTAATAAGATTTAAGGCTGAAAGTTATGCCTTAATTTTCCGTTAATTTACTTAATAATAAATAAACGCACAAATAGTAAAAAAAATATTTAATATTGAATTTATACTAAAGGAAACAGAAAGAGAGTTATTGTAGGTACTAACGAGTACAAGTAATTGACTCGATACGTAAGGGAGAAGCCATTAGTAAAGCTACGTACGTGTATTTGAAGCAATCATTTTATAGTGGTGTACGTTTAATGAGTGCTCATAAATGAGTTTCTATAAATGCACTTGTATTACGCGTGGTGTACGTTTGTGAAATGTAGTTTAGAATAACATAAAAATATAGAATAAATTAAAATTTTTATTAAAGGGCACTTACCTATATAGAACTAAATATTATGGGTTATCAAAATATATTTACGATATAATTACTAACAGGTAGATAAAATACTGTTAAATGCTGGAGATATGATTTACGAGTAGTAGATATATTTGTTGCAACATTCATTAAAATTACATGCGCTATTGACAGCTGTCAAATGTATTAATTTATAGAATGGAAATGGTAGTAATGTATGTTTCAGATCATTATGTATTTGCAAGATCAAAGCATAGTATAAAATGATATTATATTTTTAAGCACTTAATTTATTTGAATATTAAATAAAAGCGTCTAAGTTGCAATCTATAGTGGCTTGTAGTAATTTACGCCATTATGATCCATTTTATTGTTATGAGTTATTAAAGTGTTGGCAGCGTGGGCCTCCCCGCGGTTCGTCTTTTAGTTGCTCCAGCGAAATGACGGTGCCCGTACGATTACGGGCGATAAAAATAAATGTACGCGGTTGTAAATCCTGTAGAGTCGTTCGCCTGACCATAACACTCTGTTAAGTACATGCTCTCGTGTATGCTTGTTCTGAGGCGAGTACTTAGTTAATTTTATTTACTTATATTCCTGAAGGTGCATGTCGGTATTGTATTTTTTCGTGTATTCTCATAATTCTCATAAATTCTTCAATCTGAAGCTATAAATAGTAATAGAGTACCCGTTTTTTGTATTTCTTGATAAAAAGACAATAAAAAAATTAATAGTTGTTTCTTAAATTGGTAAATCGTGGCGAGAAGTATGACGGGTGCGGAAAATCGTGTATTTTTGGACACATGACACTTTTATACTTTTCAGTACGCATGCGTATTCTGGTATTTACTGTATATATATGCGTGTATTATTAATGAATAATAGTTTGATGATTTTAATAGTAATATTTGTGTAATTATAAATTCGTAAACATTTTACAGTTATTTGTAACTAGCATTCCTCCCCGGTTTTACCTACCGGTTCACAAAGAATTACCATACAGAAATTGCTGCTAAATGCTACGAACTAACTGAACTTAATTAATAAATGATTAACTAGCGGTTCTAGTAACTCACAAAGAATTACTTTTCAGAATCTACAATTCGGAAACTAACTGTACCCACTAAATTATTAAAATGTTACCTACCGGTTCTAGTAACTCACAAAGAATAATTTCTTTCAGAAATTGCAATACGGAAACTGCTACGAAGTGCTACGAACTAACTGTACTTAATTAATAAAATATTAAATACCGGTTCTAGTAACTCACAAAGAATTACCTTTCAGAAATTACAATTCGGAAACTGCTACGAAGTGCTACGAACTAACTGTACTTAATTAATAAAATATTAAATACCGGTTCTAGTAACTTAAAAATAATTTTCAGAAATTACAATTTAGAAACTGCTACGAAGTGCTACGAACTAACTGTACTCAATTAATAAAAGGTTACCTACCGGTTCTACTAAGTTACAAAGAATTACATTTCAGAAAATACAATTCGGAATTTGCTACGAAGTGCTACGAACTCACTGTACTTAAATAATAAAATATTAACTACCGGTTCTAGTAATTCATAAAGAATTACCATCAGAAATTACAATTCGGAATTTGCTACGAAGTGCTACGAACTCACTGTACTTAAATAATAAAATATTAACTACCGGTTCTAGTAATTAATAAAGAATTACCATCAGAAATTACAATTCGGAAACTGCTACGAAGCGCTACGAACTAAATGCAATTAGTTAATAAAAGATTACCTACCGGTTCTAAACAGTCACAAAGAATTACCATCAGAAATTACAATTCGGAATTTGCTACGAAGTGCTACGAACTCACTGTACTTAAATAATAAAATATTAACTACCGGTTCTAGTAATTCATAAAGAATTACCATCAGAAATTGCTACGAAGTGCTACGAACTAAATGCAATTAGTTAATAAAATATTACCTACCGGTTCAAGTTAGCCAAAAATAATTACCTTTAAGTGCTAAGAACATTTAGTTAAAATGTACCTTTCGGTTCGAATCATTCGCAAAAAGTAGGTGGATACGTCATGACTCAATTGATGCAAGAAATCGGCGCTCCAATGACGATATACAAACAAGATAATGTTAATAATTAACACTTGACTTGTTACAAAACCATGATTGACACAAATAGGAATATTTCACCTGTAGGGATTTTAAACTAATTAACAACCTACAACTGGACGAATTTTATTATGGAATACCAATCACAAGTCAATCATAGTTTTCATCTAAACTTATATAATATGGACCGAAATAATTCCCTATAGAATAAGGTTTGGGGAGTTTGAGTAATTAACTACAAATTGTGTAATCGTATGACACATATATATTTATATATATATAATATGTATAGATTTTTTTAAATATTCTCTGTTCATTGTATTAATAAAAACCAATATAGCTAATTAGGTACAGTTGTAATAAATAAATAACTTTCGATTTATGCTGTTATGATAACTTGCTATTTAGTTAAGACAAATATTTTATTTTCTTCTTCTTGCGCCACTTCTCCATATCCTACTCAGTTCTTCTCTACGCTCTACCCAATCTCTTCACGATGTCGTCACTCCATATCGCTTGTGGTCTGGCCACACTTCTGTGGCCCATTCTAAGTCTCCACCATATAGATAATACTATATATGTCTCCACTCAGTAACCCTTTTTTTAATTTCAACGTGTATAATTTAAGTGCATGCCATGTGGCTTGGTAGTGCTAAGGACTGGTCCGATTTTAGGTACTCAGCGCAAGACAATGATATAGCCGATCTTCCTGGATGAATAAAAAATAAATTAATACTTACTTTACTTCTTAGCTTTTTAGGAGCTCGCGTCACTAAAAAGGTTAGAAACTTTGGATTAACCTGTCTGAATCTCTACCGGTAAGTCAATATTTGCATGAAATCGTTTAAAATAGATTTAGAACTTAATCCAGCAAAGTTTGAAGTAAGTATTTTGTAGTTCACATTCGTGCGTGAATACCTCCTACACAAAAGCTAACCATAAATTTTATTTAAAGTAATTTTCATCTATAAATAAATCATAGGGTTGGTGTAGGATAGGATTTGAATGGAGCACATGCAGGGACTATAAATGTAAATAGGGTTCTGTAATGTTACACCTTCGATATTGTGGGGTTAACCAGAATAGATTAATATCCATTTATAATGTGTTTATTTATAGGACCTCCTAGGGTAAAATTCATAACATAGTAAAAAATATATTAAGTATAAATAGATTTCTGTTTAAGTGTAATATTGTTAACGAATAAAAAACAATCAGTACCTAGTAACTCGTGAATTTATTAAATTTACTTTATTTTTAATTTTATTTATTAAATTAAATTAACTAGGCGGACCACGGTTTGATTTGGGCCATGTACTAATAGGTTTTTATAATTAAAAACCTATGTACGTAATAAAAAAGAGGATTTTCCATCTAACATGCATATACCTCTCGTTAGGTATAACCTCACAAACGACATCGGCTAAAAGAGGCAGACTTGGTGAAGAAAACATTTATCACAAAATGTACAAAGTGCGATTTGAACGCAAAATGGTAATTGAAAATAGCGGATATCTTAATAAAATATATTTTTTGCTTGTAAATATTAATTTAGTGCCATCATCCAGAAGTATTGCAATATTAATCACCATTTTGCTGTCCTTGAATTTTCGTTGCGAAAAACGAGCATGAAGAATTTAAGGAAAGGGTGCTTACAGAACCACTAAAATCAGCAATATCCTTCCAATCTCCGTAGATGGCCATGACCGCCTCACGTGGTTGCAAAACGCGCTATTGTGGAGGCCGACTTAGGCCGAGTATCGCTTCCTTCAATTAATTCTCCAATATTGAATTCGCTTAGAAATATTATATTTCCTAGCCTTGTTAGGCGACGGATATTTCATTTCACTCTTTATTTCATTTATAAATTGATTTTCTATATATTGTAATAAATTTTCTATATTATGTTCACGAACGAACGAACTTCTATATGTATAGGAACCACTGGGCGTTTGGTCGTCTTGAACTCACCTCATTAGAAATAATTCTGGTTCACCTGCTATGAATGGTCGCGACCGTTTGGTCATTACGAAATCTACATTGAATAGGAGTAAGTCTATTATAACGTACCAAGACTATTAATAGTACCATTAAAAGGTTCAAATAGTTCAAAAACGATTTTTCTAAAGACTTTTCCATCTAGATATACCTCAACAGAACTGGCCACTCGTTAGGTATAGCCTCACAAATACCATCGGCTAAACGAGAGAGACTGCGTCTTCCGCTGGGTACCCTGGAACTGTAACACTAATTAACATTATTTGGAGCAACCGATTGATCTGATTTTTTGCACAGGAGAGTCGCATACATTTTGATCTCCGACTTTGCACAAGATAAATAAAATATCCAAATGAATATTATATTGTGGTTTAAATAACAAAAACTGTCAAGTGCTTGTCGGGTCGGGCCACGCATAGAGAATAGGGTTCCGTAGTCTCAGCTCCAAGCTCTAACCCAGGATGTTGCAATAATGCTTCATTTTATATTTAAAAAAGTTCATTTCGTCTTGGTACCCGTTATAATTTTCATGTGATGTATTTACTAAGAGCAGTTATCGATTTTTTAAAGATTATTAGTAGTTTTTTTAAAAGTGACAGGGAACACTTGGCAGACTATTTTGAAGCTTAATCTCGTAAACGAAACTTAATTTAAAAAATGATTAATAAATCTCGTAATCATTTCAAACGTAATTTCAAAAGACCATTTTAATGACACCCAACTCAATGAGTTTACATAAAGGAGGTATATAAAAAAATATAATTTTTCATTCATTGCGTTAAAATTGAGCTCCCTAATAGGAAGGAGTTTATCAAATTTGGTTCAACACTGTAGAGACACTAAATTTCTTTGAAAGACTGACGGATGGACTGAACGATTTTATAAGAGTTCCTTGTTTGACTACGGAACCTTAGAAAAAGCAAAAAAAAAAATTTTAAAAATTAAATAATTTACTTGTGTATATATAGAATCATTAGTTACAGTGATATAAATAGTATTTTTAGAACATGGTTGTATTTGCAGTTGTTCAATTTTCTATCATGCCACCTTTTCACAGTTCCGGCGTGAACGACTTGACAATCCAGTCACCTCTTTTCTAAACGATAACAATGCTTTGTAGCTAAACAAAGGAACCAATGACATGACAACAAGGGCTCTGCGAACCATTTTTACTTCCAACCCATAAGCTACCGTAGAATGTTGGTAAATGAGAAAAAAAAACTGAAAGTTACATTAGATGAGTTCAAGAACTATGTATTTGTAGTATAATGGTAAGTACTATTAAAAAAACTTTATATCTAATTATATTCTTAATTAAAATTAAAAGAAAATATTTAGGTATAAAAAAATTCTTAATAACGATAAATCTAAACATTAAAAATAATAAACCAGATCCGCGTGGAATAGTGGCAAGTATACTGGCTGCATTGCCCCGTTGAATCAGGATGCTGAATCGTTGAGCAAGGAACGAGCAAGCCCTTTTTGTTACCAGAGATGTTGTTGTCAGTTGTCTTAGAACATTTTTTTGTTTTTTTATTTTTTTTTATTCTTTACGTTGCCGGCCCCAGGGTACCCAGTGGAACGCATAGTCTTCCTCATTTAGGCAATGATTTTTTGAGGCTATACCTAACGAGTGGCCAGCTCTGTTGAGGTATATAGATGGAAAAGCCTCTTTGTACGGTTAGTCGCATAATGTACATATTTTTTTTTATTATAAAAACCCAATTGGTTCGTGGTCGGATGTAGGAATCGAACCCGCGACTTTTCAGTTGCGTTGTTAGAAAATGTAGCACAAAGTAGGTGTAGTAGCAAAATTAACAAAATGTTGCTATTTTTATGTCACACTTGAGCATAGTTAACCCGCACATTTTGTGAAAAATAAAGATTTTATGATTATGTGTACGACGCGTGAGTAAAGTCTAGCTATAAAAATGACGATGTTAGAGTAAGTTTTAAAGTCATGACACATGAGTCATAATACTTTACACCTGCCTTGTACAATATATTCTACATAAATAAGTTAAATTATGTCTGCTGTGATATCAAAATTAACGTCACTATATAACTATACCCTTCTGTCACACAATAAAAACTTTCGAATTTAAAATGCTGGCCACAAAAAAGTTTATTGAATTCGAATTTCGAATTCTTCATGAATATAAAAATGTGTACTTTTTAGAATTTTACTCATTTTTAAATATGGAGTGGACACTCAAAGAAGACCGTGTTGCGGTTATTGCGTTGCATCGTTGCAGTTACGCGCCAATTCAGATTTTTGACATATTGAAAAATTTGAATATAACTAAAAGATTCGTTTATCGTACCATCAAATATACGACTCTAGTGTAAATGACAGGTCAAGAAGTGGTCGCCCTCGCTCTGTTAGGACTCCAGCAGTGATAAAAGCTGTGAAGGCGCGAATTCAAAGAAATCCCATACCCAAGCAAAAACTTTAGGCCCTTCAGATGGGTTTAAGCAGAACCACGGTGAAAAGGGTGTTAAATGAAAACTTAGGGCTTCGGGCATATCGAAGAAAAACAGGATATCGTTTGAAAGCTCGTTTAATGGACCTGAGGTTGAAGAGATGTCGCGCTTTGTTGAAGCGGTACGCGGGAAACAAGCATCGGGAAATTATTTTTTCGGGTAAAAAAATTTTAATGTGGAATAGAGCTACAACAAACAAAATGATAAGGTGCACACAGCAGTGAAGAAGCGAGCAACGTGTTCCGCGTGTCCAACGAGACCACTTTCCATCCTCACTCATGGTTTGGTTGGGAGTCTCTTATTGGGGCTTAACTGAGGTACATTTTTGTGAGAAAGGCGTAAAAATAAATGCACCTGATAATGCAAATAAAGGAACCTGTTCCTCATACCATGTTCAATAACAGGCGCTGGGTATTCCAACAAGATTCTGCGCCAGCTCATAGAGCGAAAAACACTCAAGACTGGCTGGCGGCGCGTGAAATTTACTTTATCCGGCACGAAGACTGGCCCTCCTCCAGTCCAGATTTGAGTCAGTTAGATTACAAGATATGGCAACACTTGGAGGAAAAGGCCTGCTCAACGAGTCATCCTGATTTGGAGTCACTCAAGGCATCCTTGATTAGGGCAGCCGCCAAAATTGACATGGACCTCGTTCGTGCTGCGATAGACGACTGGCCGCGCAGGTTGAAGGCCTGTATTCAAAATCGCGGGGGTCATTTTGAATAAACTTTATTAGCATAAGAATCTGTGTTTTATTAAGTTCATTTTGGTATATAAATGTTTTCATCAATAATAAATATGTCTTAATTATTTCATATTAAACATGTGACAGAACTTATGACCTGACTAAGTATATATTATAGCTCCACAAGTTTTTTTAAGTCTGTTTGAATATTTATACCTTCAAAATAAGCCCTGAAACCGTATCGATCATTATAATGGGTATTTACAATAACAATTGAATTAAAATCGAATTCGTTTATCTAAAAATTTAAATTAGTATGAAACTAGTTTCAGTTGCGGCAGAAGAAGTCTTAAAAAATTTGAATGCTATTCTAATACAGGAATATGACAGCTAGCGCCATCTGTTGGATAAATATACGTAAACTAAAATTGGGAGTTACGCAATATCCTACAAAACACCATTACCTCCAAGCTTTAACTCAATGTTTAAAATAAAAATATACTTTACTTTTTACTTTACATAGCGACAAGCTTCTAAGTCTTAAGTGCGAATCTACAAGCGTTTTATTTAAACATTTGTTTTATATTCATTATTATTTATTGATCAATATTCAAAAGCAAGTGACAGCATTGAAGTAGCAACGGAGGACTCTACCGCGGCTGTTCGTCGCTTGGCCGCGACGTTGGAGAGCCGTCTGAAAAAAAAATAGCAATAAATATTAATAACTAGTAGTTGCACGCGATCATACGCTCTTAGTTGAGCAGGTTGCTCCCTTTCTGTGAGCCAGAGCGGAACATGTATGTGAAGTTAGCCATACCACTTTTAATTAATACTAGATGACTCGTGCGAATACTTCATACCTTAGTGGTAAGTTACGTAAATTATTAGTTTAGTTTATTAATTTAGTTCATTAGTTTTGTTGTTAGATGTCGCTTTTTACCCGTTTGTCAATATTGTTGGCAATACTGATCTCCAATAGGTGGCGTTTTACAAAATAATAAATTGAAATTAGTCTAATTTTAAAAGAAACATTTAATTTTCATTTGTTTGTTTATTATTTGTCATTAGAGGGAAAAATAATCTTCATAATCGCGTATCAAACATTAACTTTGATACAGTTTAAGGGAGATTTTGCTAACTACACCGACATGTTTTGCGCTGACTCGTCGCGTCGAACAGGCAGCCTGCTTTCTTTGTGTTCGCGTCCGTAAACGTAAAAAGGCATTTAAAAATTATAAAAATACTTTTAAGGTGTATCAGAATTTAAAAAAAGTTAATACTTATTCAAAAGACAATTTTTTTGTACTTGGACAATTGATTTTGATGTCAAATAGACATTTTTTACTAATCACATATTCATCATAAAAATCGGTTCAGTGGTTTAACCGTGAAAGCGTAACAGACAGACAGAGTTACTTTCGCATTTATAATATTGGTACCTACCAGTGGCTCTCGTCATGTGAAAAGAGGCGTCAAAATCCGATCATCAACCGCGAGCGAAAAGTAAATTAATTTTTGCTTTCTTTTTGGTGACCCACATAGAAATGCGCTATGGGGGCGAGCGATGGACCAGTATGTTTGCATTTTATTACCAGAAACTAAATTATAATTGATTCAAACGTGTCGACCAAAGGCCCTTCGAGGTACGGGCAGGGAGGGGCAGCTGCCCTCCCCCTATAAAAGCGGTCCGTCGCTAATGCTCACGAGCTCCATACCTCACGATAAGAGCGGAGCGTGATGCGGAGTGAGAGGGGAGGTAACTGATTCTTTTTCCCGGCAACCAAAAAAGCCATACTTATTTCGTTGGCACAACCGTGTACAACAAGTAATAAAGAAAGGTCTTTTTCTACCCTGCGACGTGTCAAAACGTGGCTGAGGTCTACGATGATCGAAAACCGTTTAAACGGGCTGTGTATGTTAAGCGTACACCGGAAAATTGTCCAAGAAAAAAAAGATGAAATTGTAAGAGAAGTGAAGAACCGCGCAGATTACTCGTCAAGTAATAAAGCTGTTTCTGGTTGTTCGGTTTTTATTTAATTTAATAAAAAGAAATATAAATTTTGTTTTGAATTTTTACCTCACCTCCACTACTAATGTGAGATACTCATATGTTAAAAACCACGATTAAAACAATGTGGTATAGGATTTTATTAATCTGCCCCCCTCTATATAGAATCTTGGCTACGCCCTTGCCAAAGGCCGCCGAAATACAATCTCGCTCTATCCTGATAAAGGGCTAGGACCGTCGCTGAGTATGACGTAAACGTACTCCACCGAAATTGACTACAGACTCATCCAGTACGGTAAACGGTCCGTTTTCAAATCATCGTGTCTGTGATGTGTCACTTATGTAATTTTATCTCACACATACACACACGCTTTACACAGATGTTATGACTGACATCTCTAGATCATCCAGCGGACAGACAGAAAATTTTACGGTGACATATCCGGCAAATCTGTGGTGGGTTTTATAGTGCTCAATTTAATTTGTTCAAACTAACCATCGTAACTAATATTATAAATGCGTAGAAACTAGAAAGTGTGGTTGTTTGCTGTTTGTTTGTCTCTCTTTAACGCCAAGCCGGAGCAAGGGATCGAATCGAAGTGAATTTTGCAGAGAGAAACTTGGAGGGCCTTTTTGTCCCGGAAATTTTACATAACATTTCGAAAATTTCCATGGATGAATCTCAATAAATGTACTGACCATATCGTTGAGATTTACAACAGGTATATCTCTTAAGGGTGCGACATGTGGCTCTTCAATTATCTCACGAATTCTTCCAGCCTGTTCACCACGCTCCATAGCACTTTTTAACGCAATCATTAGTCTGTCTAGAACTAAGGCAGCACGTTTTTCTCCTACCTGAAATTTGAAAATAATGACATTTCAATGAAAAAAACTTAATATTAACTCAATATAAATAAAAAGCTATTGAACGGTCAAACGATCGCCCAAAGTTGTTTTATAGATGACTCCCTCCTCCACAGTCTTCACATTATACGTGACTCCGAATCATCAGTTACTCATCAACTATCCATCTGCATCAGACACCTGATCAGACCATCGTGATTGGACGTATATACCACCGGCTAAAAGAGGGAGACTTGGTCTTCTGCTGGGTACCCTGGGACCGATAACACGGTTTCGGGAGCTGTAAGGCAACCCGTTAAGAAAAAAAGGGACTCTATTACTTTTAAAAGAAATAATATTTCAGTAGTCTCGGTGGCATATTTCCCCGTGTTTCACTTCCCTAAACATTAATTGGCAAGAGGCAACAGGTTTAAATTCCTAAAAAAAAATTAAAGGATTTAAATATTTTAAATTTTACCCTGCGACCGATAACACGGCTTTGAGAGCGAAGTGAAGGGAAAAAACTATAACTATTTACTCTGTTCATCATAAGAAGGTATTGCAAATGTTTGTATATTATATTGTACTAGGTGTTCGCCCGTGGGGCCCACCCATACTAACTTTCATTCCCTATTTCACCCCCTTTAGGGATAGCATACAGCCTGTGTCCTCCCTGAAGGCCATTATAAATATTGGTGAAATATTTTTTTTATTCGGAGTAGTTTCGGAGATTGCCTCTACATCCAAACTTACAAACTTTACCTCTTTATAATATTAGTCATAACTATACCTAATTAGTTAGATTTTTTTTTAAATAATTTTAACAAATATACACATAACAATATAAAAACCTTAAAACTAATCTAAACATTAAAAATAACTAAATAAATCAGGTCCGCGCGGAATAGTGGCAAGAATACTGGCTGCATTTCCCTGCTGAATGGCTGATTCGTTGAACGAGGAAAGAGCCAGGCCTCTGAAGAGGTGATCAGTCGAGGGGATATATCTTTAATAAACTTTTTGACATTTGAACCCCACGGACCTAGAGTTTCTACCCCAAACAGCACAAATTTGTAGTTTTCAATAATTGAACTATATTTGCGCCGTTTGTTAGACTCTGCGATTTCCGCCGCAGCTCCCGCTTTGATTGCTGTTTCCCTGAGATGAGACGGGGCTTAGGTGTCCACGCACGTAGCATTCCATACAAGGGCCCGACCTCGCTAAATCTCTATATACTATCGCTATCGGTAAATCTAAATATACCTAAAAATAAATGCTGGGTACCCTGGAACTGTAACATGGTTTCGGGAGCTGTAAGGCAACCCGTGAAGGAAGAAAAAAAATGTAAAGATTGACTGCGACTCTATGTAGAGTAGGTAGATATTTAAATGTCGGTTAGACTTACCGACAACTAATTTTGTTACCGGACTGCCCACATCTTAAGTATCACTTGAGTGCCTTTACAATAATAAAATGTCGGTACTCCCTTAGGCGGATACTACATGAACCTCAAGGATACGACGACCTTTGTATACTAAATTAACAAGATGCGTGGGATGTCTATCATATACGAAGTCGCATATCAGTTAATCGAAACTAATATTGTGAAAATGTTAACCCTATGATGCGGCAAAATGTTATGTAATTGTCTTAATTGCTTGTAAATTTATTTTCTAAGCTAATTTAGAAAAGAGGGTACAAATGATGTAATATGTTTTTTCAAAGAAAAGTCAATATTAGAAATTCTTGAAACATTTGCTTTTATATTCTGAAATGTGAGTCACCATCCTTATTTGAGTATAAGTACATTACATCATACGAGAAGTAAATGTGAAAATTAATAGGCGACTACGGGCATTTCGCTAAACTTTACTGCTTGTGATTATAATAATTTCATACGGGCCTCAATTTGGGGACTCAATGATTCTCTGTATTGGTCAAAAAGTATGTTTTATGAAAAAAAAATTAAGTATAGACAGGTATGGTATTTGGAAAACGTAGAGCTCGGAAAATTATGAATTTGTCATAGATGTGGTAGGTCACTGCTGACTGCTGTTGATTTAGGCGTGCACTAGATTTCCGCCCGGGCTATGGAATTTTGATATCATTTCTGACCCGATCCCGTTACATGTAGATATTTTTATTTTTCTGATATCGAAATGAAACAAATAGCAGATTCTAAGTACCTCTATTTCATTAAAATCCATTCAGCAGTTTCGGAGCCTATTCTGTACATATATTGGGACAGACCTTGGACAGACAGACAAAAAAAATCTAAAAACTAATTTATATTAGTATCGTTTCAAATTTATTTATTTAATAATTTATATCTTACCGGATATGTTTCGTAGTAGGCTGTAGGTGTGCTGGAAACGATGTGCACAGTCATCAGAAATATGATATATATTGCTGACCACATCATAAAGCTGGCATCACAAAGAAATCTGTATAAATCAATTAAAATAAATATGAATTTGAAATTTGGACACGTTGAAAGAATGAAGTATGAAATGATTGACTAAAAAGGTTTATATGGCTGAAGTAAAAGGAAAGGCTGGCAGAGGACGACCTAGGTGTAATTTTATTGAACACATAAAAATGTATTGATCAATGGAAATATTAAATGTACACACAATCGCCGAACATGTATATAAAAGAAGCGAAATAGGTTTCGATTGTCTCTACCTACCCCTTTTGGGATAAAAGATGTGATTAAGATAGATAGATGAATACAGAATTAAAATTAAAAGTTTAATATTTGAACGTAAACGTAGCACTTACAATTCGTTAACAAAGACACCGGGCTCGTTCGTGTAATATCACCACACGACACCTTTAATAAGGCAGCTATAGCAATAAGTAAAGTTAAAATGAACCATTAAGCCGTATATCGAGTTACGGTGTCAACTATCCGCTAGTTGCTCGGTCGGCTGCAGGATATTTACAGGGCGGCTGAAATCCGCCCGACCCTTTATATGGCGGGAAAATCCGCAAATTACTCTATGACTATTACGATCTTTTGTGCCTGATAAAGGAACGGGGACATGAAACTGTATTCCTATGACGACAATTAAATATTACTGTAATTTAATAAAAATAATTGCTTACAATATCTAACGCTATTGTCAACATATTTAGCTATTTTTCTAGCAATGAGGGAGATTGTTAATTAAAAAATTGGTTTTATATGTGTAGGTATATTAATTATTAGGCAGCTATTCCGGGCTTCGCCTGTGGAAATTTTCGAAACTTTGCCACCCTTTTTCTCAGCTTAGGAATTTTGACAAAAGACTTAGATGAATGATTTTCGCGCAATTTTTATTCCATGACATACTGCATAAAAATTGTTTTCTGCACCAACCATTACGAATAAAAACCGGCCAAGAACACACGAAGGGTTCCGTACCACTGTATAATATTTAACACTACATTTTTTTAAATAGTTTGGTAAAAAAAATTGCTAGAGTTCGACTTACACTTGGCCGGTTTTTATTATTTATTGTTTTACTTAGAGAAGGTAGACGTTTGTATGTATTGCCATTATTAAGAACGAGCAAAAAACGCCGAATAAAACACGTTTCTTGTATGCCATCTATCTCAAGATCATCAACACCTTAATTTTCATATCTGATTGACATTTTTTACGAATGTTCACCTTATTTATGTGTAATTGACATTTTAATGAATATATCAGGACATTTACATCAAATAATAAGTAATTATTTTCTTTGAGTAAATATTATGTTTCATATGTTATATTTGAATGTTTTTCATTTCAAATTCACCACGTCGTTATTTGAGCAGGCCTAATTACAAAACCACTTGTATTTCAAACGAAATCCGAAACCGAAAATGTACTAGGTACTTAGGTACCGTACCTACATACCCCATAATATAAAATTCCCTTTGTACAATGCGTTTACTTATAACGTAGTATATCCTATCTATTTATAGGTACTAATATTATAAAGTTTGAATTTGTAATCTCTCAAACTACTGAACGTATTCTAAAAATTATTTCACTAATAGGAAGCTACATTATCCCTGAGTGCTATAGGCTATATGTTATTATTTTGTTCGACAATATTTACGGGCGACCCGGGGGCGGAAAGCTACTTTGAATATATATCTGTTTATAGGTGTGAAGGAATAAATAGGTTTTTAATAAATAAAATATTTTTTTATAATTTAAGCGATTTTCACGAAAATTCAATAAGCGACTATAATATTCGACAAAATTATACCTTACATTTTTTAATATTTTATATTTATTTTGTAAATAACTAATTGTAATCTGTACACTGTAAGTATGCTAATTTAATTGAGCAAGTATATTTTGTAAAACCAAGAAACGAAAACCATTTTCTTTATAATATTAGTATGACGAATTTATTTACCTAAGGGCGGCTATTTGCCCGTTCTAACAAAGAAAACTTTGCAAACGTGTGTAGTGGGAGCACGATAGCGAAAATGGGCACAACAAAATCCTATATTTAGGTTTGAATAGCATTTATTCGAACGGATGATTAATGAATTAGATATCATTGAATTGTTGATGGACGCAGGACGTGATTCTCGGGATACCTGCTGTGGGATTGACGCACATAGAGATTGTCATTATCTTTCTAAATAAATAATCTGAAGATAGAAGTCGGCTAAAGATTAAATTTTTACCCATGGGGTAAAATTCTGAAGCGACTATATCAGGTATATCACGTTACACCTACATGTACTTGACATAGATAAAGAGCTTTACTATTTATCTTATAATATCAATAAAAATGAGGGCAGTTTTTATGGTTGTCATTATTGAATAAGCCCTTGTATTATTAAATAACTTCAAATATTTATTATAGAGTGACATATCAATGATAACAAAAGCTCGTATGTCCAATAATCCCGATACATTCTGAACATTCTGTAATCCAGGTTGCGACATTATTCTATGGGAATGATGCCATATGGCTGTACAAATATATCAAGATGATACTAAACACGTTTCACAGTCGTGTAAGGACAAAATAATAACAATAAACTCTTACAAGTAACATCGTAATTCAGTTTTTGAGGTTCGACAGTTTCCCAGAAATTTAAAATAAAAAGACATGCAAAGGTGAACTAAACAATGTACTAATGCAGCGAGCGAGCATCCTACGTATTACTGGTTTTCAGGCAGAACTGGAAGATTTCTTTAGAATATAAGTACTTACGTACAATATTCACCATCTTGTAAGTAAAGCTATACTCTACTTGTACGTAAATGTGGCATCGTGTACGAATTATATTTATTATATTTCAGTAAGTTCACAGAAATCGGTTCGGTTCTACTTTAAAAAAATACTACGTGCACATACAACGTTGATTCAGTTACTAAAGTGTTCATAAAATTGGCACTAACCGCAAATATTATTCGAAGTAAAAACCCTTGTATCCAAAATTTATTTCATTAACAATATCGCAGTTACTAAGTAGCTTTTTCATGACATAATTATGACTTCTAGAATGGACAAAGAAATAAGATTAAGTTTTCACAAAGGCTCGATGTTCGCAGTAGTTGGAACATGGCCATGTCAGTAGCTTTAATGCATCAAACATGTAGCTCAGCGTGGGACCAAACGTTAATCATTTTGGCCACTTAGTGCACCTCTCCGTAAGACCCTATTACTGAAAGGACATACCGAAAACCTGTTTCCTTTTTAGGTTAGTAACAGACTCTTTCTCCGGCATATCACCGATTTGTACGATGCTATTTTTATAAGTACCTATATACATACGTATTCTAGCGGTTCATAAAAATTGTAACACCCACAGAAATAAGCTTGTCACTACTTATCTATTAGAGATAGATATATGCTACTACGGATTTTTTTAGATTACTTTATTCTACATAATTCTTTCCTACATCATTTTGTTATATTTCTGATGGATTGAAAACTCGCTGAGGTTAACTTTTTACCCGACTTGAGGTAATGATATGCCCATGTTCAATACTTGTAAACCTTCCCGATAAATCAACCTACTTAGTGTAAACCACATCAAAATCCGTTCAGTAGTTTTTGCATGAGGCGGCGGGGACTTTGCTTTATAATATTATGTAGTGGAGATGATATCATAGTGATAGTGATAATATCTACCCAAAATTTGCACTAAAGAACAACAAATAAATAAATTGGGAAATTTTGATTCTATACAATTATTTCCCGCGTGATTTTATTATATTTCTACGGATTAGGCAACATACTCCATGAGAGCGCGCTGGCAGTACCTAAACCATTTCTCCTGACATGATGACTTAACTCACTAATATCGTTGATAATTCTCAGCTCTTAAGAAGTAGCTACTATCGTGGTCGTGTTACGGATCAGTATGGAACACTCTGTGATCTCCCACCACTGGATACTATTGACAGCCTCACGGGAGCATTTATTACTGGAGCACTACTTAGGTATTACATATTTCCACTAAAGTTAATAATAACAATAATCGTACATTAATTTGATACCATATCGATCTGATCTGTTCATGGAACCAGGAGGTGGATAGTGGAACTCTTTAATGGCTACTAGTAGACCCATTGAATTTGGGCTTATTTGGTTTGCACAAGTGTGCGTTACTGACAAAAGCAATATTGTAAGTAAATAAAGGATAGGGATTGTGAGGCGTGAAATCTATACTAATAATAAAGCCGAAGAGTTTGTTTCTTTGAACGCGCTAATCTCTAGAACTACCACAAAGATTTGAAAAAATATTTTTGCATTTGCAAGTATATAAATCTGTGGTTCATAGGCTATTTCACATCATGCTACCTACCCTAAGAAGGTGAAATGGGGTGTAAACGTTTGTATGGAAAATCGTAATCCCTGCGTGTAGCAACTTGAAGCTTGGTACAAATAATCTTCAAAACAAATAATAAAACATAGGATTTTTTGTGCAACGGGGTGTTGAAGTTTCTATAGGGAAAAATATTTTACCTATTGGTCGCACAACTTAATGGCGCCCGCAAATGATTGTGCCTAGCAACAAGTACCGCAAGTCAGGCAAACACGGACGTGGCAAGAAAGTCTAGTAGGCATAAGGATATGATACAACCCAATAAGGCGAAAGAGTCCATAAAAGCCAAGAAGGCAGCGGACACTCTCACCTCGGAGGCTATCCCTACAAAGACCATAAAGGCAGTACTAACTAGACCAAATTCTGCAGCCGTACAAAAGGCAGCCGGCCGTACAAAACCCCCATTACATGTATTTCGCCCGCGGCCCGCACTAAAGCACACGGCCGCGGGGGCCATTAGCGCCCTACGGGAGTTGATGGCGAGGTAGGAAACCTTCGCCTAATTTATTGGAACTCTGAGGGTATCCACAAGATCGTACGGATAAGCTCCGGACCCACGCCCGGGAACAGGATGCTCACATCATCCTTCTGGGTGAAACAAAGCTCTCCTCAAAGAGAGAGCACTCCGCATTCCCAGCTACTTTATGTACCGCAGACTCGAGGAGTCGCCTGCAGGCTTCCCTTCTTGCGGAACGGCCATCCCTATTTTATATTAAGACCATTTACAACATGGACAGTATGGACACACAACACCTACCACTGCTCGTGATCTTGGACACGGCTCCTACTCGCAGTACCTAATCACTGAGCGTTACCCAGTGGCCAGAGGTCCAGATTCAGAACCGACTGGCAATCCTACAGAGAGGAACTTCGTGATTATAGGCTGCCAGGACGCCCAGAACCCTCACAGGAGGACATTGAGCGCCTGGCGATAAGAAGACTACTTTAGGGCCGTTGGTCAAGGTCATCTTATAACTATCAAAAAGATTATAATGAGTTATTATTTTAAATTGGATTAAGAGATATTTTCATTATTAAGAGTTCTAAATAGCTATAGATTTCAAAACACAATAAACCTTTTAAAAAAAAGTACACCGACTTCAAAAATTTGCACTGAAAAGTAAGAAATAATAAATATTTCGTCGTAGAATTTGAAGACGGTTGGTGCCAAATTAGGATACAAAACTAAGTAAATATCTAAGAAGATCTGTTCAATATTATCTATGTTTGTATGTACCTACTGATGATCGTAGGTTCCTAATGAATTGTCTAGATTAGTGAATTTGGGAACTAAGTTGTTTCTAATTTGGCACCAACCGTCTTCAAATTCTACGACGAAATATTTATTATTTCTTACTTTTCAGTGCAAATTTTTGAAGTCGGTGCACTTTTTTTTAAAAGGTTTATTTTACCCTTTTAAGTGGTTTTGCTGCCTTGAGAGACAAATAATAACACAACTAAAAAAATATTGATGGAAAATTAAAAAAAAATACCGCTGTGGATGTGATTTGAACCATGTGATTGTGCATCCTATGCACCAACCGCTACACCATCGTCACGAAAATTGACAACTTCGTGTCAATAGCAACCGTTGCTAAGGCTTTTTCTGATACATAATTTTCAGCCGTAAACAGAAATTAATTACTGAATTTCTGAAAAACTACTGAACCGTTTGTCGTCATATGTCTGTGAGATAATGTCGAGAAATTATGATGTCTTAAAAAAAATAAGTCGTCAAAATCGGTACATATTTTATCGAGATATCAAGAAAAATGTACTTATAAAGTCAGTTTTTTCAAAATTTCTGAAAAACTAATGAACCAATTTTTATGAGATAAAAATGGGACCAATCCGGAAGAGTTATCTGTCGATTAAAAAAGAAACCATCAAAATCGGTTCACAATTCGCGGAGTTATCGACGTACATACATACATAAAAAAAAAAAAAAAATACGGTCCGAATTGAGAACCTTCTCCTTCTTTTTTTGGAAGTCGGTTAAAAAGCAGTGCTCGTCTTAAAAACTACGGCTATTTAGAACCCTAAATAATAAAAATATGGCTTAATCCAACTTAAATTTAAATATCAATAGTGTGGGATGAAAATCTTGTATAAATAATTTGCCTTTTAAAAAAATTAGTAGGTAGATAGGTACCGACTTCAAAAATTATGCACTGAAAAAAAACCCAAATCGCTTCAAGTGTGTCTATACAATTTGAAGAGTTCTCGATTTTTCCAGGATCCCATCATCAGATCCTGACCTGATGACCATGGTACCACCTGTGAAGTATAGGTACCCTTTCAAACAAAAAATATATTTCTAAATCGGTCCAGGCGTCTTCAAGTAATCGGGGAACATCCATAAAAATTTTTTTCGAATTGGCGAATTGAGAACCTACTCCTTCTTTTGAAGTTCGGTTAATAAACTCACTGAGATTTTGAGATTTTTTTGACAGATACAAGATGACTGAGAGCAACGGTCCTTTATCCATAGAATATTTGTATTCGAGCGCTGTCTATATTAGAAATGAGTCTATGGTCGCCTCGGGCCGCCGTATACGGGCAAAGCCTCAGAACAATGACTAAAGACATAGAAGGATTTATAATCCAAACACGTACATAGAAACCTGTCAAATCTGTATCCATTAGAACCATTGTATGCTACTTATTTAAAATGTACCAATTATTTGCTATTGTCAAGTGACAAAATACGTCATATCAAATTAGTCGGGTTAAGACTGTTCTAACTATTAACGGTCTTTGTGATTGTAAAAACTACTTTCGTGTAAAAGCCTCTGATTTTTGTGATAGAAGTATAATGTAATATATTGTGATGGTATAAACTATGGCATGTGTTATAAGGCACTGCAAATCTCGCATGGGAAGAGAAGAAAATAACACCTAAATTATAAGCTCTCATCGGTAAGCCTTGTTTTTTGTTTACCTATCCAATTTCCTTAAGAAATTTGGCAATGTGTACTTAAAAACATTTAAAATTACAAAATTTATTTTATTCTATGTATAATAATTACGTATTTGTGATATACTTTTCACATATTTTGTAAATTTCGTAATTTTATTAAAAGGTTATTAGTGTTGCGAAAATGTTGTCTATAAAAATATCGATAGTATTTTGTGCGGATATGTTGTGTACATGAATAACGGCATTTCTTTATTTCAGATGTCCCAATGATAAATTATTGCGTCAAAAGTGGATTGAAGCTAAGTGAAATTGATTGCACACCTAAAAAACATCTCCAGACATTTTACATCAGCGTGTTTTATTAATATTTCCGATTAAAAGTATCGAAGACTGAAGGACGAGGCTTTACACGTGAATTTAATAAACAAGAAATAGTCTGATAAACGACTGAAATTAAATATTTTTTAATGAGCTTAATCAGTCATTTATCAGACTATTTCTTGTTTATTATAAACCATTAATACAAATTCACTTTCAGTGTATTTTGACTACTTCAACTCCATGCTCTGCGGTTTTTGGATTCTGCAGCTTTCCGAGATGTCGACAAGGGTCACATTGAGAAGCTTAAAAAGGAAATTGTACGTCTTCAGAATTTAGCTAAAAGAAGATTACTAAAAATAAATTCAAACATATTTAGGTATAAGAATTCATTATATTACAAAAATAATTGAAATATCCAAAGATAAGGTTCGGTCGTTTTTGACAAAAACTGTGATTTTCAAAGGTCAATAATATCCTTTCTACTACAATTTTACTAACATGCAAACCAAGGTGTGAGAATTTATGACAAGTTCAAGATGACAACAAGAATTTTATTGTACTTTTATATAAAGTATAGGGATTTTGCGGATATTTATTAAAGAGGTTGTTGTTTTAATGTTTTGATATTTTAATTTCTCATTACAATGTTCTCACAAATTAGGATCAAATCTCCACATTGTATATATAGCTTCTGTTTAAATAGATAGTTAGGATTTAGATAATAAATTGGTAGGTTTTTAATTAGGTAGGTCAATAGTTAGGATTTTGTATAATACATTGTTTATATTTATATCTGTCTGCCTTATTATTCTCTTCCCTTATACCAGGCCGCCGACCTTGAGATGTCTTACAGGTCCATGTCGTACACTATGTCGACAAATCAGAGCAAAGTACCGAACCTACTGAACCTACTGAAAATACTGAACCTACTTACCTTTTGTGACCTTTGGAGTACCTAGAGTACCCATAAGGGCCTAGGTTCAACTCTCTAGTTGTTACATAGGTACCATTAATATAGATTATACATATTGTATATAATTGTTCATCCGAACAAAGTCGGGGCAAGCCGCTAGTATAAAATATAGCCTATGTTACTTAGTGATAATATACCATAGCACTGGTGAAATAAGTATAATTTTAAATCGATCCAGTAGTTTTTAAGTTTATTCATTAAGTACAAACAAAAATACAAATATTTTCTCTTTATAATATTAGAGTAGAATGTAGATATAGAGTTATAGACAGACAATTTATTTTATTTATTTGTAACTAATTTATCGATATCGATATTTTGCGTGTTCATTTTACATTTTTTTTCAACACATCACCTAGATTTGTAAAACAGTGTACGCACAATCTATATGTCATCATGACAAAAGTAGTGTTGTTTCATTTTGACAACAAGAAAACAACCATAAAAAAGATAGCTATCTGTCAGGTGCTTGGACCTTTAAGGCTACTTCTATGTCTTTAGTCATTGTTCTGAGGGCGTCTTGGCGATTGAATGAATGAACGAATGACTTGACAGTTCGTGACTGAATAGAAAGAGGACGCTGCCAACATAACCAATAAATTTTAATGACGCCTATCGAAATTGAGTTGTAAATATATTTTAAAATAAGTTATCAATGATATTGTGATTTATTAGTGTATTAAAACAATTTGAAATGTAAGTGTAAAGGTTACCGCTTAATTAATTGTGTTCATTTGTAGTATTTTATCTAAATGTAATTATTTTAATGGCAGGGCGCGCAACCGATCACCGTCCGCTGTTAACGAAAAGGATAAGAAGAAACCCAAAGAAAAAAAGAAGAAGAATGAATCTGGATCTAGCAGCAGCGACAGCAGTGGCAGGTCCGTTGTAGCATATAATAAACAAACTTTCATTATCTTTTGCGACATTATTTAGGTTATGTTATTTAAGTTATTTTACTTGGCAATCAGTGCGATAAAGAAGCATTTGGGGTTGTCTGTTGTTACATTCATGTATTACTTTAAATACCTAAAGTCCGTATTTCTGTACTTATTTGGTAAACAAACTGCATGTCTTTGTTAGTAGAAGTTTTAAATAACCATTTAATAAATATGATTATTTTATTAGTTTTGTAAATGTAAAATAGGTTAAAAATGTTAATTAGCCCATTGAATGCAAATTTTTCTACCCACATTAATTAGGTTGCCACCATACAAACTGTTCATTACTCATTTACTCGCATTATGCAAACTATACTATAACACATATTATGTTAGATGATTTTGTTATATTAAGACGCCAAACTAAATAAATAAAGCCAACACAAGGCGCCAACATATATATATGGATTTGTTACTATTCCTCTATAAAATATATATAATATATATTACATTTTGTGACTATTCAATTTGGTCCTGTTCGCAATATTATCACTTTTGTTGAGTGTCGGAACGCGACATTAGATTCTCCAACACGCAAGCTAATTTTAACTTTGTGCGGTGACATTAGGAACACATCTACATTGCATAGACAACAACTAGTGCTTTTAATTTAAAATGAACTTTATTGAATAGCAATAAGGTTCAAAACATTTTTGTTAGAAAACGTTATTATGGGAAAAAGAAAAGGGCTGTTTTTAGGGGCATTTCGGCAATTATTCGAATTATCTCACCTTTTAAACCTTCCCTGGATATCTAGGAATATTTTAAGACTAAAATCAGCCAAATCGGTTCAGCCGTTCTCGAGTTTTAGCGAGACAAAGAATAGCAATTCATTTTTATATATATAGATTTACCTACATTTATTACATCATAATGTGGTTCTTACTCTAGACTACTCTAGAGCCATAACTCACTTAGAAACATACATGCTTTCTAAAATTTAATTCCAAACACATTTTACAAACGGTATATACTGATTCTAAAAGATATGTGCCATATCAGGAATAAACAAGCTTTTTTAACTTGTCATTGTCATTATATTACAGCTCATCAGATAGCAGTTCATCGAAGTCTTCATCTCGTGCATCCTCCAGCAGTTCTGGAAGTTCTTCAAGATCTTCTTCATCATCCAGCTCTTCCAGCAGTACAACCAGCAATGAGAACAATGCCAAAACTAAGAAGAAGTATGATAGTTATTTGTTAATGTCTCTAAAAATATATATATATTACATGTTTCAGTGCATCCTTAAATTATAAATGCAAGTGTCTTTCACATCAAAACAGGGAATGGTTCAACACTATTATTTGTACAGAGATAGTTAAAGGGCATAGGCTACTTTTTGCCCCAGTAATCCTTGAATATACTTTGATACAACATACTAAAGAAGTAGTATTGAATAGTGTAGAAATGTAGATAATACATTCTATACCTACCTAGTTATTTGTAATAATCTTCTATTTAGATTTCATGATTTGCTTTTATTAAGAACAAATAATCCATAATATAAATTGTTTCACTTTCAGGATTTCTCCACTACGCAAGAGCCCCATTAAGGACCGACGTGAGCCAGAACGCGATAAGGGCAGAGATGTCAGGGTCGGTAGGGACCGCGAGAGGTCACCACTAGGGGATAGGAAGAAACTACCGCCACCTAGTCTTAATGACAAACAAAAGAATAGGGAAAAACATGACAGGTTAGTGTTACTAAAACAAATTGGAATGAACTTGCTGCATTTTACAATCTAAAATGTGAATCTCTTAGGTGAATGTGTAAAAAGCTTTTTTGGACAGATTGTTGTGATAGTATATTAGGGTTGATCCCTATTCGTCCGTGAAGCGGACGCGTGCTGGTAGGCCAGACTTAACCTGTTTTCTGTAGTGCTCATGAGTGCGGACAAATATCAATGCGGTATCAATCCTTAGATTTTTTATATATTCTTTTGCTACAGGTCACCAAACAGGAAGAGACGCGAGCGGTCTCCTCCGCCGCGCCCCACTCGTATTCACATAGGCCGGCTGACCCTCAACGTGACCAAAGACCACGTGTTAGAAATATTCTCCACATATGGCAACGTGAAGAATGTCGAGTTTCCCACCGACCGACTGCATCCTCACCAGGGTCGGGGTTATGCTTATGTGGAGTTCACTAGTCCGGACGAAGCTGAGAATGCTATGAAGCATATGGATGGAGGTATGTTTGATTAGAAATTGAGATAACATCGTGATGACTATTGATTTTACTGAAAAAAAGTTCTTTAAAGTATAGCTCACTTTAAAGAACTTTTTTTCAGTAAAATCAACAGTAAGAGAGGATTGTGTCTCACCATCATCAACGTCATTATTCTTTCAATCGAAAAATAGTTTTAATATTTACATCAATTTTACAATCAATAAATAATTAAGGTACGATCCGACTGCAGATCACACACTCGACTGCAGATCACACACTCGGCACACTGTCGCCACGCTAAAATTAGTAGTGTCACCTGCAGCTCTGCCTGCTGCGGCTGCGCTCAGAATTACTGACACAAATTATAATACATACGTAAAAAAAATTTAAAGGAAAACCTACTAAATATTATTTAAAAAGTAATTTTCTAGTGTATCGCTGCCAAATGTACCCAAAATACTGGCAAAATTTCCACGTTGTGTGGCCAGGCTTAGAAATTGAGATAACATCGTGATGACTATTGATTTTACTGAAAAAAAGTTCTTTAAAGTATAGCTCACTTTAAAGAACTTTTTTTTAAGTAAAATCAACAGTAAGAGAGGATTGTGTCTCACCATCATCAACGTCATTATTCTTTCAATCGAAAAATAGTTTTAATATTTACATCAATTTTACAATCAATAAATAATTAAGGTACGATCCGACTGCAGATCACACACTCGGCACACTGTCGCCACGCTAAAATTAGTAGTGTCACCTGCAGCTCTGCCTGCTGCGGCTGCGCTCAGAATTACTGACACAAATTATAATACATACGTAAAAAAAATTGAAAGGAAAACCTACTAAATATTATTTAAAAAGTAATTTTCTAGTGTATCGCTGCCAAATGTACCCAAAATACTAGCAAAATTTCCACGTTGTGTGGCCAGGCTTGTCCTGTCCTAGTTGATACTCGGCTTTTGGGTCATGGACTGCATTATTTAATTATAAAGAAATATTTTTAAATAGTTTATATGCGTCGGTTCCCCAAGGCACCAAAACACCAAACTGCATAAATATATATTCCTCGCCGAGATACGTATATTTATGCCGCCGCATCTGGCTTAATGGTTCTATTTTAAATATATTACTATGTAATGGCCTTAATTGAAACACCTCTTTTAGTTAGACGTTGTTGTGTTTCAGGTCAGATCGACGGGCAGGAGATCACGGCGGCGCCGGTGCTGATCCCGACTAGACCGCGCCGCCCGTCGCCGCGTCCGCCGCCGCCCAGACACATGCTGCCACGACGACTCTCCCCACCGCGGTCAGTTTATTAATACATACTTATATAAGAGTCTGTATGTTTGAACGCGCTAACCTCAGAAACTAGCAGTCCGATTAAAAATCATAATCATAGGGCCTTATCACTAGTACTGACCTACTCTTAAAAAGTCCTAATAACTAATATTATAAGGGTGTTTTGTTTGTTTGTTTCTCCTTTCTTTTGTCAAAAGTACAGAGCCCGTCGACGAGATTTTTTTGCACAGATAATTAGAGAGCCGGAGAGGGATATAGGCTACTTTTTATCCCGAAAAACCTTCGGGATAATTCTTGTGACGTTTCAAAATTTTCCACGGGCAAAGCCGAGCCGGTAAGCTTGTAATGTATAAGCCAGGCCATAGATAATGATGGTTGGCTTTAGGACGCTCCACACAGTGTGGAAGAGTCTCGTTTTGCTTCGTGCAGTCTCGCCTCGTCGGTGTTTTTGACACAAGTCAAAGGAACTGGCCAAGAGCGAGTCGGGCTCGCATTAAGGTTCTGTACAATTTTTTTTAGTACCTACTACTTATATAATTTTTCAAAATAGCTGCAGATTACTCGTAATTTATGACTTTAGTAACCTAGGAAAACGAAACCTAAGTAGGCGACTAATCGGTAAAGCAGTCAAGTCAGTCGGACACTTTCATAGTCAGCGACTAGTCGGCAAATTGTTAGTGGTGTTGTTATCATAGTTCCACTGATCTTCAATAGATGGCGTCTTATACAAAGTAAATAAATAAGTCTAATTTTAAAAGTAACATTTAATTTTGATTTGCTTTTTATTTTTCGTCACTAGAGGGAAAAATAATCTTCAAAATGGCATATCAAACATTAACTTTGATACAGTATTAAGGAAGATATTTGATATCGACAAAAAAACACCTTTTGAGAAATACGCATTCATATAAATGGTTGCGTGCGAGCAATTTCTACGTCCATCTTGATCAAATGAGGGACACGAGTGTGGAGGACGTGGGTCTCGCCAAGTTTGTGGAGCAGGCTTCAGCTGTCTAACAGACCACGCCCACAGGTACCGACGTCGCAGCCCGCCACCTCCCCGCCGGCGCTCTCCGCCCCGCCGCCGCCGCACACGCTCGCGCTCCCCGCGCCCCGTCCCGCGCCGCCGCCGCTCAAGGTCCTCGTCCTCCTCATCACGATAATACACACTACATATACACACGTCACTTTTTAAACCACCCCCTCAAATTGCCATTTCTAAAGGTAAGACCCCCTCAGTAATGGACAACATTTAATTTTTGGGAAGGTACAGTTCGAATACAGTTTTCATAATTGTTTTTATTTTTAAGTTATTTGAAAAATAAGGATAAAGCGGATTTACCGAACCTATTTTTAAAGACTTGTCATGCTGGCCTGCTCTCCTGTTGGCTATTGCATATCTCTATTGCTAAAGAAAAGTGATAGTCACCGGACACATTCGCGTGCTAAACTGTCGAATAGAGCGAGACAAAAGTCAAATCCACCAATCAGTGGTCGCTCGATCGCTCTATTCGACAGTTTAGTACACCAATAAGCCCAGTGACTATCACTTTTCGTTAGCAACGAAAATTTGTAATAGGGGACAAGTTTGACCATGGCAACACATCTATTTTGCCAAATTTTATTAAAATATTAATACCAAATAAAGAAAAATCTGGGTCTTTTATTTTTTCACATATTTTTCATCAACACAATAAAAATGAAATGTTGTCCACTCTTCCCACTCTGGCAATATACACAACCATTAAAATTAGAGGACACAGTTACAAACAGGTGAGTATGAAGCCAACAATATGGTAAGTATAATGGCACGCTAGATCATGATTTATTTTGTAATATTAGGGCCTTACTAATAAACATATTGCACAAATGATTTTTCTTAAAATATATATTTTGTTTAGTTTCTACAAAAATATTAAAATGAATTATAACTTAAAATTAAAGTAAATACACGTTTGTAACGTCATACATTATATACCCCACAATGCGGTGATGATTTCATTATTACAAATTATTTTTGATAATTTATGTTTTTAGGAATAATTTCGACTCACTACTTGACACGTGAAATTTGCATACAACACAGCTAATAATGTTAAAAAAAATATTTCATCATTATTAAACTATTATTTGCAATTGCAAATTCATATAATTAGTTATTGAAACAATCGCCTGCGGCTCGTTTCATAAACACATTCGTGTTTTAATAACCTTCATTACTTATATCTTACATAAGTTGCAGAAATAACTTAGATAGTAATTATTCAATTAGTTAGAGAATGACCAATGATATGATAAGTAAACAGTAACAGTTGTCCAACAAGGTTTATTAGTAAGGCAGTTAGAGGTTGATGTGGTTGTAAGATAAGACTTAACAAAGATCTATTTGTTATACAAAAGCTTGCAAAACGGATCGCAGTGAGTGGAACAATCGTCGAATCTAACAGACAACGTGAAGGCGAGTGTAGTTTTAATTTCATATTGTAATTCAATAATAGCAGGTTTAGCATTTTGTTAATAAATATCACAATAACAACATTTTTGTTTCTTATTACCAGATCCAAAGATCCTGTCAGTGCCTCTATCCAGTAATCCTTTATCTGGGGGAGAATAAGTTTGACTTGAAGTAAATATAAGTAGTGTTTTCAAAATATTTATTAGATTAGATTAGAATGAACTAATAATACATTCATCAGTCTCAATAGTGCTGTTTGCCTTATTGCCAATAATATTACAGTATGTTTTGTAATCTGACACCAACACCTTCCCTTTGTATAAAATATTTGGTTCCAGCTGCGGAAACTCTGATATTGACCTGAAATGGTAATTTAGGGTTAATATTCAAATTAAATTTTTAACAATTTATTCAGGTATAAGAACGAAAGTAAATAAATTTAAAAAATAAATATTTCACACAATCCACAACATTTCAAAATTTTAACACCCAAATTTATTAGCCTATATGAAAGTAGGTGAAAAATTAAGGTACCCGTATTTTTTGCTTTTCTAAAATTTTAACTTTAACACTCTTAAATTAATTTTTAAATATTGCATTTTTTGAAAACGCCGATGACGGCTAAAAGTATCAGGTGTCTATGCGTATTCTGTATTAAAAAAAAAGAAATGACATGAGCTGCGTGCTTTCGTTCGTTTCATTCGTTCAATAGTTCGTTCATGGTTCTTTTGTTTCATTCATTATTGTTTATTTTTAGTTTATTAATTTAAAATTAAATTTTATTCACTTTCATCAACAAAGATGGGTAGAGAAGCACGTAAATTAAATTCCCTTGTATCAATTCTATTCTATTTTTTCGTGTTATGGCTCCATCAGTAGTCCCCTTGTATCCTGTTTTGTTTTTACAACTACAACTAATACTTTTTATTACCAGTTACCTTTGTAGGCAGAGAGTATAGTAAGTTTGACCCGTACTCGTTACACAGTGTAGTTTTTTCAAAATATCTCTTACACCACTGAATAAAAAAATAAATAAATATGTGTATCGTGTTAAGCAAAGGAAGATCTCCAAACAGATTTTTAATTTTGGTACTTAACGAAAAATGAAATGTTGTGAATTCCTTCCACATGCTTTATATCTTCAAAATACAAAAAAATATATTATATAGCCTATATAATTAGGGGATAGTGTACCTTTCTATTCGTGAAAAAATTTTTTAGAATTAGTTTCTATTTAATATTTAAAAAAACTTACGGGTATTGGACTTTGACATTCTTTGGTCCTCTAACAGGGTTCCATGCAGACACATGACTTTTATTTGATAACATAATCCCAGTTACTGCTACATATAAACCATATTCTTGGCAATACTTTTCCTGTACAGGTAAATTCAAATAAATTTATAGATAATTCAGAGGTTTGTTATTCAATGGCGCTGTAACAGGTGAACGGATTTGAATGAAAGGACAATCATTCATATACATACGTTTTCAAAATTATATTAAAAACACTGAAAGATGGCTGTATCATTATCAAAGAGTGAATATGCAAAGTAGGTATGCCAACTAAATCTTCCACATCTCTAAACAAAATTTAACTAGTGTTAATTAATTAATACAGAAATCCTTGCATTTTCAATATTTAAAGCTTTATTAATATTTTTTGCTCATTGTCTTTTGATTTATCTCATCATGTAAAAAATATGGAGGCTGAAATGTTCATTACTTACTCTCCATTCAGTCATTAGATGATCAGCAGTACTAAGATCTCCTGCAGCCTTTTCAATATCTTCAATATTACCAAAGTGAGGTAAGTAATTTTCTGCCAAAAAACTAACAAATGATCCAGACTGACCCAAAAACTGATCTATGGTCTCCAATGGATCATGTATGAATTTTTCACCATTTTCTGTTCCTGTAAGACAAAAAAAGTCTCCCACCGCGTCTATCTGTGCCCTTTTCACGCAAAAACTACTGGACGGATTTTGTTGCGAATTTCACTATTAGATAGGTTCAATGTTTAGAAGCTGAGCATTAACAGTATTAGTGAATTCAAGTCTTTGTGCGTCGGTGGCCGAGTGTATAAAAAGACGTCTGGTGTTAAATAGACAGACCCCGGGTTCGATCCCAGTGGGGTTTTAAGTAAAAACTTATGTACATACTCCGACAAACCACACTTAGAGGCTTTTCCATCTAAATATATATCTCGACAGAACTAGCCACTCGTTAGGTATAGCCTCACAAATACCATCGGCTAAACGAGGGAGACTTGGTCTTCCTATACGGGAGCTGAACATGTGAAGAAAGAAAAAAAAAAGAAAAAGTCTGGGCTAGCTCCAGAGTGTTTTTTTTAATTATCTACAAATTAGTCCGCGGCATCATAATATATAGGTATATCTAACTAATAGATAAGCGTATTTGTGTGCCTGAGCGAAGCAGGGGGCGGCGTCGCTAGGATCATAATAATATTATACATTATGAATAGAGTTTGATTGTTTGTAAGAATTATATTAGAAAATACTGGAACAATAAAAAAAATCTTTCTTAAGAAGCTACATTGTTCCAGATGATTGTTAAAAAAATCCATAGGCGAAGCTAGGGTGGAAAGTATACATAAGAAATCACAACTATGACAGCGCGGGCGGGATTAAACTGGATTCTCCATCATGTCACGACGGAACGCGCGTGTCGGTCGCCATGACATGACGTAGAATTAAAATTATATTTACGCACTTTTAGGGTTTAATACTCTGCCAACCCCATGTAATATGCTGACTGAATCATCTTTTCCTATTGAATTGAATTTTGATGTTAATTTTCTCTTCTTTGCAGTTTTTGTTTTGTGTTCCTTTTCAACTATACTGGTGTCTAAATTATTTTTCACACCTAGAATATAAAGAAAAATATTTTAATATTAACAAAACAAAATGTCCACACATTCTCATTATAATTACTTGTATACTGATGAAGATTTGGCTTGGCTTCAAACTAGAATATTCTATATTATAATGTTGATAAAATCAAATCTAACCTAACCAATCACAACAGGTTCTAGGTGTGACCATTAGCCAAAACATATACACCAAAGGTATTGCAACCAATTCATCCGTGGCTTGCACTGGACATATACCTTGCTTGCAAATTTATGAAATTTTAATAATAAAATACCTTTTACACAAGAAAAATGTAAATTTAAGACTGCTGATCTGACATCACCCATTGATGAATTAAGAACACATTCAATAAGGTCCATGCTCGGTGTTGAATATGAAAATGAAAATTTTTTGCTGATTATTTCAGACACACGCTTTAGAGCACCTCTTAAGCCTGTTGGTGATATACTGTTGAACCTGAAATTATACCATAACTTTAAATAATTATTACATGCAGCATAATATAAAATTTTTACTAAATAAGCTGTGTTGAGATCCTGCAATTTCATTAAGAATTAGTTACGATGTAAAATTTATTTGTCTTGGATGGAAAAGCAAGGAAAAAACATTTAGTTCTTAGAACTTACACTATGTGATGAATGTTGAATTGATCCTTTAGTACAGGTGTGAACAAAGAAAGTGCATTATTTTTCTTATCAGTATGAGTTTCAGAGCAAATAAACACAATAGGAGATTTAGCCCTCTCCTTGTATTGCCTGAAAAATAAAAATATAAATTACTACAAGCTCTAATACAAAATATCAATCTCAGTATCACTGAGGAATGAATTCGATTTAGTACTCTGAAAATGTGGCTACTGTGACAATTTTATAATTTCTAGACCAAAATAAAAAAGTTTCTGCTTTTTCATAATTTTGTAGGTAGTATTTGACTATATTAGAGCTAATATGTAACTTGTAAAATTATATATATTATTACAAAATATTATATACTTACTGTAATATTGTAGTAAACTCTGAAGGGGTTTTTAGAAAAGTGTTGGGAAAATCTTCTACAAGCACAACTTTCTTGTTATTATTATCTACAAGGGATGTAAAATTTGCAGAATTAATGATGAAGTCCAAAAATTTTGTTGATTGCTTTTCTCTGTATTCATAATCACCTAAAATTATAAAAAAAATTTAGATTACACTGTTAATATATACTATAATATTACATATCAAGAAATTGGTCATCCATTGGCCTATAGTTTTCCACACTATAGAATGACACATTGTGATTTTAGTTATTCTGGTTGACGTAGTGGAACTCACCATACTCTGTGGGTATATCAACATCTACAGGTGTAGTCCACTCTGTAGCTTTGATACTATATTTTGAAGCAAGTGTATAAATTGTAGCTGTTTTTCCACAACCAACTGGGCCTGACAATAGTAATATCTCTCCATGGTTGCCTTCACACATGCTACATAGCCAATCTTCAACTTCCTTTATTTTCTTATTATGGACAGCAAGATCCTCTAGTTTAGTAGGTTCAAAGTGTTTCATCCAACTCTTGTTATTTTGATTATTGTTCATATTTATTGAACAATGTTTTTCCTAAAATATTTTAGTAGGTGTTACAGCAGGACCTCTGTAAATCCGAACTCCAAAAATTTACCCCCCCTTCGGATTCGTGGAGCATTTGGATTATAGTATAGAGAATGTATATGAAATAAAACTAATAGTTTGTGAATTTTTAAATGTATATCATGTCATCTATAAACATTACATTTATAAAATTTTTTTAAGTAATCCATATTTTAGTTTGTCGGGAGGTATTTAACGACAAATAAAAGCTTTGTCTCGCAATTTGTGTAAAAGCATTTTTCTGGCAAAGGAATGTCCACTTGTTCAGCCCATTCAAGATGTTCGGATTATAGAGGTCCTGCTGTATTGTTATTATGAGTAGGTAAGTAATTTATATCATTGTAATGTTTAAAAATATGTACTCACTTTGGCCAAATCTTTTCTAGGAGAGTTGTGTTCAATGTCCTTCTTTTCTGGCACATATTTTGTCAACTCTTTGTCCTTTATGTCAAACATAGGATTAAACCACTTGGCCTAAAAAGTAAATGGAAAATAACTAATTAGATTTTTATTGTTGTTTCATAGTAAAATTGTCATGTAGCATTATAAACTATTGCTGTGTGCAGAAGGAAATCTTAACTTTATAATCCTATTTTTTGCTAGCTCTGCTTCCTTGCACTACTCCGATGAAAGGCCAGGGGTGAAGGCTTAGTCTGGCCATATAAAATCTATAAGGGACTCAATACAAGCACTGCATTTATTTAACAAGCGTCAAACCAAGATTTGGTAATGTAGATATTCAATTTATCGTCATACTATGTTATGAATCGAAAAATTTGTATGTACGATCGAAATGGCGATCCATCCTCCCTTATCCATATGGAAAACAGGCGTGAAACTGTTGGCGTATGTAAAATCAAAATAAACTATAGTTACCTTAGACATTTTGTACAACTTGTTTATACTGAAATATAAAAAAAAACCTTATCTGAGGCTTTATAATAATTTCATTCGTGGTTTTCACAGGATCCTTTTCCAATTTTATTATTATTTTTCAATTCAAGTGAAAATATTTAAAATTTACAGATAGGCCGCGGCCACAGATAACTATATTGTGCCGCGGCCGACTGATTAACTGAATTTGGCTGACTGTCATCCTTCAAAAATATCAGCAACAAGTTTTTTTTTAAGGCAAAGTAATTTGAAATTTGACTGACAACAATTTATTGATGCCATAATATTTTATCCAAACAACAAATATTTAAGTGGAGAAAGCATTTATTTTTTACATTAATGAAATACCCGTAGACAGATACCTATCTTAAATTGATTTTTTTAAATATTTTTTTTTTTGCAAAGTCAATAAAAATATCTTTTTTCTTCTTCTTTCTTCACGGGTTGTCTTCAGCTCCCGAAACCGTGTTACGGTCCCAGGGTTCCCAGCAGAAGACCAAGTCTCCCTCATTTAGCCGATAGTTTTTGTGAGGCCATAGTATTAGCCCCGCAAATTGCTAATGCGTTTGAATCTTATCAAATGATTTCCTAAATACTCATAGAAAAGCTATTTTAAACTAAAACATAATATTGAAAACGTTAAATGAGTAAACATAAACAATAATCAAACTATAAAACCTATATAAACAAACATTGTAAACAAACCAATTACAATAATAATTACAAACTAAACAATAATTCGCAAACACGAAAAAATTCTGTCTCATGTATTGTTTTCCAAATTTCAATACAAATCTTAGATTTTTAGACTCGTTTCGTTTTAAGTAAGTACCTACCTATTTTATTTTATTCTAATTATTATATTATTTTATACATTTTATTTTTGCTGTTTTTAAAGAAAATTGTTTGAGTACGGAACGTACGTTAGAACTCCGCACGCATTTGATAGATGGTCGATAAGGTTCACAATCGGCGAGCAAAAATCAGGTTATTCGCACCATCGAGGCACCATCGATTTTAGTAAGACAAAATCGAAAAGTCGTAACCCACAATAAACTATTATAAACTTTATGTCAATTCAAAAAAGTCAATTTTAGAAAAACAACCTAATAATGTTGCCAATAAATAAATATAAAAAAGTGACTGATCACCATACAAAATAAATTTTTTTTTAGTCTGGCAACACCAATCTATGGTGCGAATAACCTTGATCTGAGGAATAACCCCGGCCAACAATTTGATCCTTGTCAGTCAACTATAGTGATGTACCTCCCTCAGTCTCTTTTAGTTTTACACACAAGGAGGTATTTATACTCGAAGTTGTTGTATGATAATGAAATAAAATTATTTTGCTTATTCCCAATTGTGTAGAAAAAAAACTGTCAGTCAAGTAAAGACCACTGTCAGTCAAAGTGTCAAATTCAGAATGTCAATATAATTGGCCGAAGCAAGTTTTTATTTTCTATTTCCATTACGTAAATACCCATATAATTTCAAAGGATTCTTTCAAGTTTAAGTAGTGCTGTGTTGTGGTAAATTATTGAAAAACAACTAATCTTGTTGCAGGTTGATCATGTTTTAAAGCAGTTTTATTGTATTTCAGGCGTATCAATCATGCAAGCACTCAAAGCGATCGGGGCTGTGGCCCCATCTAGTGCTCTTTCAGTTATTAACAAAGGATCTTTAGTACCCATTATGGATAAAGTACGACAAATCCACATGCCTGTCCCGGATCCAAAAGTTCAGAAACCGTACTCCCCTTTCCAAAAGACGTCGAGCATGGGAGAGTTTGCTGTAGCGCGTTTAGATGACTTATTGAATTGGGGACGTAAATATTCGTTATGGCCAATGACTTTCGGGCTTGCCTGCTGTGCTGTAGAGATGATGCACTTTGCCGCGCCACGCTATGACATGGACAGGTATTTCCAAACAAACGCCATCAATTGTTTTGCTATGGCTATCATAAACTATGTACATTTGCATCAGGTGAAGTTATAACTAGAACCAATTATTCTTATTCTCAGTACAAAAATCTTCTTATTTTAAAATTTGTATTGTGCGCTGAATGTCAAAGAGCTAAAGTTATTTGGCGAGAGTTATACATACATAAAAGGCGTGATAATAAATAGATAGATTAATAGTCAATAAGTTATAATTATGAAATATATTTTTTGTGACAGATTTGGCGTAGTGTTCCGTGCATCTCCAAGACAGTCTGATGTTATGATTGTTGCTGGAACTTTAACAAATAAAATGGCTCCAGCTTTAAGAAAGGTTTATGATCAAATGCCTGATCCGAGGTGGGTCATTTCTATGGGCAGCTGTGCCAATGGTGGTGGTTACTACCACTACTCCTACTCTGTTGTCAGGTAATTAATATATTAATCACAACATTGTTATTGAGATATTTCTATTCATCATAAGATATGCTTGTATTATTGGTGGTCAAGGTCATCTTGTATCTGTCAAAAATATGGCAAAAGCAATGCTCGTTTCGGAAATTATGGCTATTTAGAACCCTATATCATAAAAATATGGCTTAAGACACTACATTCAAATAAAATCATAGTTTGAGGGGTGTGGCCTAACTGCATACGATACTCGAGTGCTACCCTAGCGTTACATGATCGATTGGTCTCTCCGCTGAATCTCTCTCTGTCGCATTGAATAGAAACAAAAGAGAAGAGGCGCACGGAAGGTGCTGGGAACAAACGTCCTAAGTGACAAATCAAAAATAATTTATTTAAATTAAAGGAGTAGCTTTATTGAAAATCTAAATTAACATCTTACTTTAGTAATAGATGATACAAATTTGTACTTAATTTAATAAACAATAGTTTATGTACTACTGAGAAATTTGGAAAGGAGACTATTTTCAGAGGCTACTTTGCAATTTTTTTCTATTGAGCAAAGTTTCTTAAAACATGTTATATGATTAACAGATTAATATGAAATATGATTAATTATAACATGTAATTTTTTATATATTTGTAAGAGCTTTAGGTTTCACTCAAAACGATTTGAAAAATATGATTTAATATGAAGGTAGCCTCTTAATCCAATTTAAAATAATAATTATCAACTGTGTGGTAAGGAAATGTTGTAAAATAAACTCATCTTTCCAGGATTAACTGAGATTTGCCATATTTTTGACAGATACAAGATGACTGAGAGCCACTGACCCTTAAGAACTATTTGTATGCCCAATAATAGGGTCATCATAAAATTTTTTGTACAAATAAATGAATTTGAATACAATAAAAAAAATTAAAACCTTTGACTCAGTATTACAGGTGTACACTTTTGATCAAGTTGATTGACCTCAAACTAGGATGCATCTTATAGTATATGCGACCTGTCGGTACCCCATTTCCCCCTAATACTTTACTACTAATTACTACTTACTTTTGTACTATTAATACTAAAATTATTTTTTGATACGACATTTTAAAGATTATTTTTCCCTCTAATGACGAAAAAATATATCAAACAAATCAAAATTAAATGTTTCGTTAAAAAAAACACACGGTCCGAATTGATAACCTTCTCCTTCTGTTTTTGGAAGTCGGATAATTAGAATAATTTATTAATATGTAATTAAGACGCCATCTAATTTGTTTGTCATGTGGTTTGATAATTGAGAAGTGCTTATTATACCAAATAGTATTTTATTTTAAAAACCAGACATTTACATCTGTTAAAGAAGTGATACATCTAGGTCTATTAAGTACTGTTCTGTTCAATATAGACAACTGGCAAAGAGTGGGCACTGTTATTGGTGTCTCAGGTAGTATAAAGGCTGTGAAAATGTGTTTTGTTTTGTTTTATATTTTATGTCTATTATTTCAGAGGCTGTGATAGGATTGTACCAGTGGACATATATGTGCCAGGCTGCCCCCCAACTGCAGAGGCTTTACTATATGGTGTATTGCAACTCAAAAAGAAAGTGAAGAGGATGAAAACTATCCAAATCTGGTATAGGAAGTAGAATAACTATGAATAAATTATAAATAGAAATTGTTTTTAAATTGTATTTATTTGTTATGAATTAGATTATTACACCCTAGAATGAAGCATCAATGATTTTTTTATTTAAATATTTATAGTTTATGTATTCTTGACAAAATGCAGAAGAAATCCTACTATTTTATACAATGACATTCATTTTATGACAATGTAAAGATTTAAATCTGTAGAATCTTATGCCCTCGCTAAAAAGCATGTCAGCAAAAGCAGAGAAAGATTGTCGTATCCTCTGCGTAATGGTGCACGCACAACTTTCGGCGAGAACATTTTTATACGTGCGCTCACTATTGTTAGGGCATATCTACCGATTTAAATCTGCAACAATGGGCTACTGATAATTTGAATTAAAATGTAGTATATTATGTGTAACATCTTAGGTACCGCTTTGAAGCATAAATGGGTAAAGGTTTACATTATGACATCCTGAGATTTTCGTGTATTGACGACTTTATTAAATTGCTGCACTGTTTTATTACATACTTTAACTATTTTGAAGTCTCGGTAAGGTACCACTTTTCGCCGGTGTTCACAAGTTTTTAAGAAAATTGATATTGAAAAACTCAGAAATTGAGATTTTCGTGTTTAAAATAAAAATATTAAGGTTTCCAGCGCTTTGGCGGCCGCTTCCGCAGCACCGCTCCCTTCGCTCGCTCGCCTCGCACCTTGTTTTTACACCATCCGAACCACGCACGTCGCTGCGCTCCTCGCTAACCTATTTTGTGGAGTAAAAAAAATCGATTAAGATAAGAGGGAGACTTGGTCTTCCGCAGGGTACCCTGCATCGGAGCCAGGACCGGATTAACCCCAAGGCAATGAGGCATTGCCTCGGGGCCCCCACCACATTGTCTTGAAATTGATTTTTTGAAAATCACCGGCCTTGACCAGGCCCCCACCACAATTATGTGGCCTGCCTCTACGCATCGTCTTACAAAATCTTAGATCACAACCTACTTCAACTACGGCTTGCTACAAATAGGTAGTTATAATACTTATAGCTTTCCGCCCCCAGCTTCGTGGATATTTTCGATTAAAATAAAATATAGCCTATAGCACTCGGCTCATTGACATGTACCTACCTTCCTATTAGTGAAATAATTTTCTGAATCGGATCAGTAGTTCTACGATACTACCCCCTACATACAACTTAATACGAACGTTACCTCTTTATAATATTCTACTCTATGTGTATTAATTCGTCTACCTACATGTCGGTCGGTCGGACGTTACAATTATTATTGTATTTTTCATCTGGCAACCGTGGCTAGCAAAATTACAAATTTTAAATTTACTTCCATATACCCTACACTTTACTTTAATCTCCTAACCTGTTGTCAACTGCTTGCAACATTTCTTTCCGGAAAGTGGCGTGATCACGGCGGGATATTTCCCGCAACAACCTAAGAAGCGTGCTACCACTGCGGTAAGCCAAGAAAGAAACCAGCTACAGTCCACTTAAAACAGGTCAGAAACTCCTTTTTATCTTATCCTTGAATACGTTGCGTAATACAGCAAGCCAGCCCACAGCCCTGTAAAACGAAAAATGTAGCGGTTCCAAAATATTCTGATCCCACTGGTATAGTGCCCGCCGTGCCCGGAAAATAACTAAAACCAAAAAAGCCTGCGCGATCTATCGCCATTCGCGGCGCTCCCATTTACGCCCTGGACTAGAAAGAGAAAATGTTTCACAAAGACAAGGCAGGACAAAAAGACAATAGACAGTCTCTATAGGCCGACAGAAGTGAAAACTTATAGGTATAGGTAGAGAGATGGCGACAGAAAGTGGTTGTAAGCACTTGCCGGGAGAAAACCTATTTTTCGTGTAGTCTGAGCCCCCCTCTACAAATTCTTGTAGGCGAATCCAGCGCTTGTCGGTACGCCGCTGAGGCGCTATAAAAAAAACTACCAGCTGTTAGAAAATGAGTGAACAGCATTAGTGGGACCTCTCGGTTGGATGAAAAATCCCCCAAAAATTTCTGCCAGCTGGTAGGAAAGGTTTTTTTTCGACAAGCTCTGGACCCCTACTCGCCTACAAGAATTTGTAGAGGGGGGGTTCAGACTACACGAAAAATAGGTTTTCTGCCGGCAAGTGCTTACAACCAATTTCTGTCGCCATCTCTCTACCTATTAAAGCTATGAATAACAGTGGTTTTTTATTTATAAATATATAACGTATAGAAACGCCATATAACGATCATTTCAAGTAGAAATGTATCTGTGTCCGGACCGAAGAATTTCCGGCCAGAAATTCGCAGCCAAAAATGCCCGACCCAGGCATACGTAGAAGCCAGAATTCTTGCCCGGACTTATGCCGAAAACATGTCGCGAATCCATAAGATTTCCTCCTACCAAAAATCGCTCAACGCGCCTAAATAAGTTTTCACTTCAAAAAAATGTATGTTGGTAGAAGTCGGGCTACTACCGCTAGTTTTTTTCGTGACTCCGATTTCTGGCGCTTGTCGAAATAGGAGGCCCCATGTTGCCTAGGTACATATATTTTTTTAATTCCTCTGGGTCGTCCACATCCATTGGAGTTACATTCAAATCGGTAAACTGCGAAGTTGAAAATGTCTGACATACCTAATACCTCGCATAACCCACAGAGCTAGAAAAGCATAACCTAACCTACGTTCCTAATTAGATTTTCTAAAAATTGTATATAGATAGGTAATAGGCGTTTAAACAAATTTAGAAAATTATTTTTTTATTTGAAAATATATACATATGTACTTCCAGATTGATCCCATTTTTATTTTGGTGAAAATTGGTTCAGTAGTTTTTCAGAAATTTTGAAAATACTCATTTTTAAGGTAATTTTTGTCATACTCGATTAAATGTATGCCGATTCCGATGATTTATTTTTGTAATGATCATAACTTTTGTCCCATATAGGTAAATAACATGCTTCACGCTTCTTAAGAGGATCGTGTAGCTCAGCGTACGCAGCGAAATAGGTATTTAGAAAATCATATTCTGTCTCAATCGCACTCTTCCCCCGGGCATCAGTGCGACAGAGAGCACTGCAGCTCGTGGGTGTTCGTAGGTATGTTTTTCGTTGAAAATTGCGTTTTGGGCGAAAACGATTTACACCTACTAAACTATAACGAAACCTTATAATTTTGGTGTCAAACGTTTTAGCAGATTATAATTTACGTACGTACGTTTTGCTTTTTTTGAAATTTTGCTTTGTTTCTCAAATACAGACGGTTTATTACCAGCAAGTTATGAACCAAAAAAACCGAGATTTGAGGGGCTTATAACTTTTGACTTATTACGAATTTTGAAAAAAGGAAAAAATACGTACGTAGTTTTTCATTATGTCAGTAACATATTACAAAATCGTTAAAATTTAATAATATTTAGGGGTAGTAAAACGTTTTCTCCGTTTGTATGGACATGGACGCGGTACACTACACTCTTAAATTACGCGATAACTATATGTCGAAATTTAAATAGCTTTCGAAAGATAAATTTATTTGAAACGGTAGGTATGAATTAAAAAAAATAATACCTACCCAAGTTTTATGAAGCCCTGAAAGCAGGGCTGTAGCTAGATCCGAATTTGAGGTAGGGCAGCATTGGTTATAGGTAGGGCGGAAGTAAAAAATCGACCAAAAATACCATTTAGATCATATTGTTTCTGCATTATAATAATTAACATAATAATAAAAAAATTTAAAACAGCTGAATTCTACGATTCGCCATGTTATTAAAAATGCGAAGAACTTCGTTTAGATCAACTGATTTTGTTCTTTTTTTTTCAAAGGCCAGAAATACCATACCAGCCATTCTCTCGTGACCCATTGACAGGCTTTGAGTTGCTTTGAGGCAAGGAATATACTACTCTCTTGAGGCCTACTATTAGATTCGCACACTGCTGTTTACTCCTGTGCTGCTGTGCTACATCCTATGGTCGCCACAGATGCAAAAAGTTCATATGTATCTCGTTGCCTGTACAAAATTTGCAATGTATTTTCCATTTTATCCTCGTTACGACTAAGTAAGCTTTAACCAGACTAACCTCTTCTCTTAATGGAATTTTCAGACCTGAAAAATTAGTTAAAATTGTAAATTGACCATGACAAAATCTCACAAATTATTTTAATTAATTTTTTTTTAAATTTTTTCAAACTTATCCAAATTTTTCAGTGGAACCATTTTATCTACATCCAACTCATTGAGACTTGCAATCGAATTGGTTAGATTATCGTTGTCCGAAAACATTTTTTGTAATTCAGAAATTAGTAGAGATGTCTAACGTTTCGAAATACAGACTTAAATTAAATGGCTCGTCGTTCTCTTCGATATTTTGTCTGGCGGAGGAATACGTCAAATAGTCATCCATCCGATTTGGTTTTTTACTTGCCTCTTCGAGGTCTGGGTCTGTGTCCTATTTTCAGATTCGCCGCAGTCGTCGCTTGTTAAAGATTAGCTTCTTCCAGAATTTGATTATAGGTACATTTGATTTGATCTTAATTTTATAATTTCAGGCTGAAAGTCATCAATTTCACGCGTATATTCAACCGATTTTGTGATTCGAGTTCTCTTAATATATTTACTAATGTACGTTAAGTAGGTATCATTTTCTCGTATTTATCCTATAGATAATTTCACAATTTGCTATTTCTATTAGTTTTTGTATACTTAATGCTGGAAGAGCATATGTCCGTTTTGTGTATTTTCACAAGACCGATTTTTTGTGAAATCGTTCTTTCTCATGTTTCTGGTACGTGAATCTTGGCCTATCCTATCTTTGGTTATTTTATAGATTCTTTTTGCAGTTTAACAACTTTTTAAAGAGATATCGACATAATAAGCCGCGCGGTTTTACCGAGTTCATTGCGCTAAACTTAAGAGGGAAATATAAATAAACTTTAAAAAGTATAAACTTCATCACTATCATTCACTGAAAAGCAAGAAATAATTAAGTAAGTATATTTCGTTTCGACGTTAAATTTGAAGACCGTTGGTGCCAAATTAGAAACTACCTAACTCTAAATTTCACTAATCACAATTAATTACAATGTTATCTTCATTGGACAAATCTTCTTTAGAATCAATTTTAATTTTGTAGCCTAATTTAGCACCAACCGACTTCAAATTAAACGGCTAAATGAAATAGGTACTTATAATTATTTCTTGCTTTTCAGTGAATAATGATTGCAGTCGGTATACTTTTAAAAAAATTGAATTTATTTTGCTGTTGTAATACTATCATTACAAAAATAAACTGTTGTCGGCTTTGAGGTGTGAAGCGGTAAATCACCTACTTTAAAAAAAATTGAATTTATTTTGCTGTTGTAATATTATCATTACAAAAATAAACTGTTGTCGGCTTTGAGGTGTGAAGCGGTAAATCACCTACTTTTAAAAAAATTGAATTTATTTTGCTGTTGTAATACTATCATTACAAAAATAAACTGTTGTCGGCTTTGAGGTGTGAAGCGGTAAATCACCGAACAATGTAGACACCTAGTACTAACTCCCGTACCACTGTATTTTTCTGTCGTTTTATTGTCGCAGCGGCTTTTACGTTATATGGAGATTATGCTAAAATACAAACATAATAATTATTGGAAACACTATGGTTCTTTCAAATTAGACGTTTTAGATCGCCTAGAGCTCTTGTCTCGCGACATAAAACAATACCACCTAAGGTAACTTTTTACTTCCCTAAAGGTCACTTTAAAATAGTCAGTGCCGATATTGGCGAACGGGGGAGCCCGTTTATGGCCCCTCCTAAAGTAGGCCACATATTGGTCCGGTATAGCACCGACAATTTACTATTCCGGCCTCCGGATGATCTAGGCGGACCGTTCGTTACAAGAATTGAAAGAGTCCGTGGTCGGTTTCGGCGGACCGTACTGAGACGCGCCGGGGATTGGACTAATGTGTGGCCACCTTTAGTCTTAGTTAGTACTCTATGGTTGTCGGTAAGTGGCATAGGTATAGGCTCAAAAAAAAATTTTCGCCCAAGTGAGGAAGAATGTGTCTTACCCTGGGGACAGCAACGGTTCTCGGGAGCTGTAAGGCAATCCGTGAAGATTTGAAGGGCAGTGGCAGGAAAGGATTGTTGTGAATATGAAAATACATTATTGGTATAAAAATCAAAAGTTTTAATGGTATTTCTGATCGCACCAAGCTTTCTTTAATTTTTTTTAGTATACAGAATGGTTTTGTATAACTATAATACATTTTGAGTAGTTTCATTCATATTAAAAACAATAAAACAAATGGATTCTATTTTATCTGACTTATATAATTGCTTTTTTTTTGATGGCACAGTAAAATCTCAGTAAAATTATATACCAATACAATAAAAAAGCAAAATAACGTCTACAAATTAAAAACAATTTAGAAATTTTATGATGAATAGCAATTGTAACATTTTGTAATCTTAATACAGATACTTTATTCTTAAGTCAGACAAATTTCTTTTACTCATTACATAAATATAGTAATATCACATACTTTTTAAATGCATAATACAAAATAAAATCGCTACAATATTCAGTTCTATTTGGGCATTGCTAACTTGCTGTTTAAGGAGTAATAAATAAATAAATAATTTACTCCACACTGGTACAATTGAAAGACCATTATGAGATTTTTAACGGAAGATAAACAGTACTCCCGGTCAATAATAATTTATGGTTATCTTTTCTCTTGTTGACGTTAAATAAACCAATTCTATATTTTAACTCTAATTTACACTAAATATTTACAATTATTTATAAGTATGTATATATATAAATATTTATATGTAGATATCATACCGCCATCCCATTCTCGTTCAGCGTTTCTGTGTATATTTTCAACTAATAATGGTCACAATAACAACTCTCAAGTAAATAAACAAGCGACAGTGTAGCGCGCGCGGCCGCTCCTGTATATTGCACAACGTCCCCGCGTCACCGCGTCTCTGCGCTCACTCACTATATTACTACTATGTTACATCCGCCGCGAGCCGCGATACAATAAATAATTGTCTAAAACCGCTAGTTTACACAAGACATCATCGCGGCTCCTCCTTCTTGAGCAGGTCGAGAGGCGCGAGCGGGGCCAGGGGCGGCCCGAGAGGGGCCATAGGCGGGCCGAGTTGCGGCCCGAGCGAGGCGTGTGGGCCCAGCGGGCCGTGCGGTGGCAGACCGCGGTGCAGCAGGGGGCCGCTCTTCAGTTGGTGGTGGTGCGCCGCGTACGCGCTCAACATCTTGGCGCGGTCTTCCTCCGCGCGTATGGCGGCCTCCACGAGCGGCGGGAAGCGCATGTGGTGAAGCGGATCGAAGGCGCGGTAAGGGTCCCATGTGGGCGGGGGCGGATAGCCCAGGGGCGGCGGTGGTCGCGGCGGCTCTTTCCTCTCCTCCTTGGGCTGGTCGGGCACTCCGTTCCGTAGTGGAGATCTCTGTCGCACTCGTTCCATCTCCCGTTCGCGTTGTTTCCGCCTCTCTCGCTCCTCCTTGTCCCGCCGCTCGCGCTCCTCCCTGTCGCGACGTGCTCGCTCCCGTTCCTCGTGCTCGCGGCGAGCCTCGACCGCGGCCGCGATACTCACAGGCGGCGGGGCGGGCGCGCGCGGTGTTTGTCTCCAAGCTTCGTGCAGCGCCGCCAGCGACGACGGGTGGTGCACGCCGTGTAACGACGACGACAGTGCCAGCTCGCGACCGTACGGCGAAAGCCCAAACGGTGGAGGGTGCGGCCCGCCAGGGTACGCCGCCGCTCCGTAGCGCGTGAACGGCGACGGGACACCTACAATTAAAGTAAATATAATTAGGCACTGTTATTTCGTGTCTATTTTTTTTATAATATATTGATGTAAAATAATTAATTACCGAGATGTGGATGATGCGGTGGAAGGTAGGTAGCCGGCGGTAACTCGTACGGAGAGCGGTAGGGCGGGGCAGGCGCGGGCGGCGGGGGGAACGACCGCAACTTCTCTTTGTCAGACGGGATGCTACCCGATGCGATGCTGACAGCGGGCGCACCTCCGCCGTTACCAGACTTTTCTTTCTGTTGTTGATGATTATATATTTCCCAGGCGATTCTTACGTGCATGGCGTTCCATTTACCAGTTTTCTGAAATGTTTAACAATTTTTACTTTCATATTTGCGTTTTATTAATATATAAAAAGAATGCAAACTCTTAAAATCCAAATCCATATTACATTTAAATATTATTTGAAATATTCAGACAAACAAGTTTTAAATATACAAATATAATTTAGCATGCAGATAGAGGCGGAGTGTTGCAGAATAACACCTACCACAACAGCGGGACGAGATGGTTTAGTCGCGGACTCACTGCTTGCTGACACTACGGGCTGTTAACATGACGCGATGAAGGGTTAATGATCACATGAATGCAACATAAAAAGAATAAGCAAAAGCTAAATAGACGACCAAGAAACAGAAACAATTTTATTTACAATCAATCAGAGAGTACCACAGAATATGTGGAAATATTAACTTGGAAATATGATCATAACAGGTTTACATTATATTTATGATTTTATATATTAGGGAATTCTAAGTTATTTCATATGTAATTTTATTGTTTGAACTAAAGTAACTGAACTGAACTGAAATAAATCATTTAATACAAACCTTAGGTGTATAAGAAGATAGCGGTGCTGGTGGCACGTAAGGCGCGCTAGGATGAAGTAAACTTGACGAGTATGGATAGCCCAGACCGAGTCCACCCCGATATAAAGGCATCTTGCCCACGTCTTTGAACTGAAAATTTAAAATATATGTATGTTTAGTATGTAAAATAAGAAAACCTACAAAGGATTTATAATTAAAAACTTAATATTCCGACAAGAGGGTTTTCTATAACTCACCAGCGAATGGTGGTGCGGCATATACAGTTGGTGATGATGGGGCGACGGATGTTGGTGCACGTGTGTGTGTTGGTGTTGATGGTGATGCATCTCCGTCCGCACAGAGAATGCGCCAGCCGCGCCCGCCGCCGCCAGGAACCGGTTGTCGAGCTCGCGACGCAGCAAGTCTGCTCCTGGACCTGCAAGATACATTTTTATCTTGATAAGGCAGCAAACTATTTGTCCTTCAAACTTACAGCTGACCGATCCATGCGAATGAGATTACATTATACGTCAATGTTACAAGACTTACAAGGTAAGGTACTGCTGTTTTTGTTCCATTATGTGTATCTACGGCTTCTGGAACCGTAACACCGAGGCTAGCTTTTTATCAAATAATTTTACAGTAGTAAATTACCGACATTAGGGTGGTACGAAACCCCCCAGTGCACAAGTGTGTTTCGCACCTGGCTGGTTTCTATAAAGTAACAAAATTTATTTGCAAAGAGAACGCTAATTAACCGATTTAAACTTTATTAAAACTTCGATATCAATATATTTTGATAGGCACACTACCTATATAGGTATTTCCGTAATAGTTGTTATTGTCCACCTGGGGAAGTACCATTAATTTAATTTACTCATCGTGCTAAATGCCGTAAGTAAATGAAAAAATAAAAGCGCCGATATATGCTCATACATCAACTATATAAAGTCACCGTACCACCTACAAAATTTTATCTTTAGATACAAAGATAGATATATCAATGTGAGAAGTTGACTTTATATACAAGCACCGTAATATTTGGTAAATCCATGTCATTCATACATATTCTTCTAATATTATCAAAATTAATCAACTGCAATACTAACTTGATTGGAAAAGTGACTCTGCAGAAAACGGATTAGGATTTGGTGGCGGCAGAGGCGCGCCAAACAGCGGTGTACTTGAGAATGCGGGCGTCCGTTCCGGCCCAGTAGGCCTGCTGGAACGATAACAAAATATAATTAAAATTAGTATTATTTAAGCTAGAATGCTACGTATTAGAGTTAAAGATAATAAAGAAGTTCGGTGGCTTGTTCCATTCTATGGCCATTATTAAATGTCAATTAAAAGGTGAATCGAGGTGAGTCTTTGTTGCTTCCGGTAAACGTTTCTTACTTGCTGTATCAAATTATTGTATTGGTCTAATTAAATTCAATTAATATTAAGTATAAAAATAGACACTCACGTTACTCCCCAATGAGCCGGCGGTTTGGCGCTGGAACTAATACTGGCAACTGTGGGGACGGGCGCCAGGGAATGTGTAAGATGTGTAGCCGTGGGAGCGGCCGGCGTAGGGGTAGGGGCTGCAAGAGGAATCGCCAGCGACGTAGCTAGCGGAGCGGGCATGGGAGCGGAGAGCGGAGCCGGCATAGACGGACCGAGCGGGGGTACTGCAGACATCGGAGCTGAGATCGCAGGGCTGGTCGTCGAGCTAGCGATACTGAGAGGTACGGGACCCGCCGTCGCTGACGAGACGGGCGTGCTGCCACTAGCTCTCGACAAGCTGCTGATGTTAGAACTGAAAATTGTACAAAAATCAGATTAAATAAATATGTAGACTGCGTAGACTGATTTAAATGTGAAACGCTGTCCGTTTGTATGTCGATAATATACATTCTGGATTCAAATATATTGATATATTATATTAAGAAGAGTGGAAGTGAACAGTTACAGATCAAACAATATTTCACCAATGGTGAACTCACCTATAGCTATCTCTCTCCCTGTTAGGGCTGTGTCCGCGCGGCGAGTACGAGTGAGGCAGGTGCGAGGGCACCGCGCCGGCCGCTCCTGTAGAGCCGGGCGTGTGGGGTCTGACACCTTTAGGGGTCTTCGGGGCAACAAGAGGCGACGCTGATAAACTGGTACGCTGAAATTGTAATTTTATTTTATTGCAACGTTTTTAATTGTCACTGGTTTGAATTTCAAGTTGTCAGCGCAGTTTCATTGACTTTTTGTACTACTTTTTATCATAGATTATTAATGTCAAAGTCCATTTTATACTTAGTTACATATCACATAATTTAAATTTATGCGTGCATGTTATATTGTTAAGTCTTTATTATTACAATAGTAGGATACAAATACAAAACTAACCGTATCAATGGAATTTCTTGGCGAAGCAGCGGCGGGCGGTAGGTACGGAGCGTGTTGCAGGGTGGTGGCATAAGGCGCGTATAACGACGGGTATGCGTTCCCGGCGTATGCTGACGGAGGCGGAGGGTACCCGTTCGGTATGAAAGTCCCGCTCGTCGTTACATTTTCTGTTTTGATTGGGAGAGATGCGTCGTGAGGCGTCGTCAATCTAGACTCGACTGCCGGCGGCACCAGACTGAGGCCGCCCGGAGCGGACGTAGTAGCTACCAGAGTCGCCGAGGCCGCGCTTGACGGAGGGACAGAGTCCATGTGATTGGAAGAGACGTGGGTCGGATTCAGAATAGAACTGTGATGAGGAGGTAGAGAGAGACCAGGATGTTTGTGACTATGAGAGAAGTTGGGTAGCGAGGTAGAGTGGGAGGCAGGAAGACTAGGCGGAGGAGGGCCGGCGGAGAGCGAGCTCGTGTGTGATGGTAGACTGGGGTTTAATGTGGGAAGGTGCATGGAGAGACTCGTCGGTTGGGCGCCCATAGGATGTACGAGACTCGCCGTCGACGTTTGAATGTTGGGCGTCGGCGGCAAGTGATTCGCTATATGGTTCGAGACGCTGAACGGAGACGAGCGCGGCGGGCGAGCGCCGTACGGATGAACGGAATGTTTGTGTAAACTCGAATTTTGGTAAGGAACAGGATGGCTATGAACACTGGGGCTTATACTGGAAATTACATGACTAGACCCGATCGAGGACGTGGGGTACGATCGGGACGACTGGGAGTTGGGAGAGAGCGGTCGGCCGGCGGAGGACTGGTTTGGAAGACTGCTCGGAGGAGCGGCCAGGCCCGGATGGGACGGGGCGGCGTGCGGCGCGAAGTTGACGGGGCCGGGCGTGTTCGGCGCGTTCCGGACGTCGTGTCCCGGCAGCACGGGATGCGGTGTGGAGTGTTGCTGTGCGCGGCCTGCCAGACTAGGATGCGCCACTGCCGTCGGCTCTGATACGTGGTGCGGCCGCGACGCAGCGTGGTGGTGAGAGTGCAGGTCAAGAGGTGCGGGCGCTGCTGTCGCGGCGGTCTCGGCTGCTTCTGTCCGCGCTTCGTGGTTGGTGTGCCGATAGTCCGGCAGCGCGGCGTGCGCCTGGTATGCTGCGTGCGAGGGGAAGAGCGGCGAAGGAGCAGGCGGCGCGGGTGGTGCCGGTGTAGGACTGTCGGCGGTGGCGCGCGCACCGGCCTGCAGCTTTCCGGCGGCGGGCCGCTCGGGTGTCTTAGCCCCGGCGGCGCCCACTGGTCGCGCGGGTATCTGCGTGCCAGCATTTCCTTCGACGGCCGGTATGTGCGCCCCGTTCTGTCGATGCAAGGCGGGAGGCGGCAGCGCGGGCGGAGGCAGGGCGGCCGGCGCGGGCGAGGGTGCTGGCTGCGGTAGAGGCGTGGGCGCGGGACTGGCGCTCCCTCCTACGGGCGCGCGCGACAGAGGAACCGCACCGCCGCTGCCGCCCCGCGCGACCAGCTCGTTCTTGCAGCCGCCCGCGCCCGTCACTCGAAACAGAGCGCCTGCGTCTGATGCCTGCAAATATTCATAAAATGATGTTAATTATTCCAGTTTTATTATTCTAATATTCAATTGTAAGGGTGTGCAGAAAGTATATTTATAGGACAATTAAAATTATCTACACATTTACATCAATTAAAAGTTCATACTACTAAAAACTTCCTTTGAAATTACTCTTATTCGTAGTTCGAAATATAGAATGAGTTACTTTGGTGAGAGGTAATACTTACATCTTCCATAGACACATCGTGATATCTTGGAGATCCATTTCTGCTATTGTCTGGACTCGCCTGTAATTAAAGTAAAATTTCAGTTAGCAAAAGGAGGTTTACAAAAAGCAATTTAACAAAAGTGGTGCTGGCTGCCAGAACCTCATAATTTGTCTAATGGGAAAAAGTAAGAGTGTGAATTTAATTAGAGAATTTATATTTATGCAATAACGCCCGGAAGCTAAACTAAGAGAACCGGTACCAAATAACCTCTGTTGTCTTGTTGGCTATTCAAGTAACCAAACCCATATCGTGTTCTTATTAGCATTCGAGCCAAGTCAATTGTTTTAACACAATAGCCGCCTACGGTTCGTGTGAGGAAGATTATATCACGTGTGATACATCGCTCGCTGCATTTTAACAATCTATCGTGCATGGTTCAATGGAGAAATCGATTTCGAGAATACTCAATTTCTAGATAAGTATATTTATGCTATCATAATGGTATTTACTGAGTTGAATAAGTCTAGAGGATATATCATTATTTTCATTGACAAATAGAATGATCGCAGGGTCCATTAGATCACATACAAAATACTTCAACGGAAGTACGAGTTAACGAGATGACAATTGATGCCATCTTGGTTAAGCTGAGAGCTAGCATCCTGTAGTGCTTGTTGGGTGAGTTAAGTACTCAGTATATTATAGTTTCATCTGGCTCAATTCAGAAAGTAGGTAGTGCATTTCAAATTAGTTTTTTTTTTAATAATTTGCTATTTTTGTGGGCGGCTTGCTTTTCCTTACCACGGTGAAAGTACATTTTTAAGTGAAACTTCTTAGGCGGCGATTCGGTAATTGATTTTAAGGACGCGTCACGTTTAGGCACATTTCGTTACATGAGAGAGAAGAAAGATATAACGTAGAGAAAATGAGAAAGAGAGCTATGCATTGTCGAGGCTGATCAAATTTCTTAAGAAATTTCACTTCTATCACGTGTACCTTATTTTTTACCATACTAAAACCAGCCCCAGGATTACTCAGCATTAGACAAGTGCGTTACCTATATGGAGCATGAATGAAACAACCGATGATGTATGTATTTAGTCGTGTTTACAAACCTTAATTGAAGTGCAATAGACAGACACATTCAATAAATCTGAGCATTTCCTCGAACTTGCTTCACGAGCTACGAATCGATTTAATAAAGTACTTTGTAAGACGGAGGATTTTACGAAACAACGTCGATCGTCGAAGGGAGGGAACAGAAAGTAATTACTTGGCGATATTTACGGGCGGCGAGAGAATGGCTCAATAAAACTAGTTGACGTAGACCGTTCAGGGTAACCGCATCGTTTCCGACCTCTGCGATTTACTGTTGCTTCCTTGTGTTGGGTTCGCAATAATCTCTCTAAAAGGAAACCGATAAGGGTTGAATTAAGAAAATACTATTTCGACAGTTATATCTATACAAATAAATAAACGCTATTTACACGATATTAAACGTTTCTAGAATTCTGTCCGTCGTGTCAGGGGTCGTGGGTCCATTTGTTTCATCTCGATATTTGAAATTTTGGAGTCGAGCTTCCGTGAGTCGGTTTTCCGGGCAAAACCGGGGAGGAAAGCTAGTTTATTAATATGAGTTGACAGAGATATTTAGATATTTTTTTCCCATAGGTACTACAAAAGATTAAGGACAGATGCTGCAAAATACGACAACATTGCAGTAAATTGAAAAAAGATTGTCGCGCGTGTGTTAAAATTGATCATAAGATAATTTGTCACCGTGTTGAAGCAAAGAATTATTACAGAAGCGATCATGCGATTGAATACGTGGCGTCATCCGGCTTTGGGTCGTCGCTGCTCCACAATGGGAAGATAAATCAAGTTACGGATCGAGCGCGCGTTGCATCTGCAAGCAGCCAGCCTTTATACGGCGCCGTGACCAATAGATAAGTGACAAAAATTGTACATATAATACGAACTAGACTCATGCTTGTGTTGTGAATATGTAGGTAATTGTATTGGAAGTAAAAATGCGAAAGTTGAACAATAAATATTCGAATTCCTCGAACAGTATGCAAGATAATTTAATAACTGGATTTGCACACATATAGTGAAATAACTGTTTTAAAATTTCGAAGAGAGTAAAGGTAAAAACTACGATTCCTACAAGTACCAAATTAATGGCAATAAGATACAAAATTAAAGAAAATTATTCATAAGATTAATATAACATCAAAGATACAAAGTTGTTTTAAATATCCTCAAGTTTAAAATAAATAGTATATTTAAAGGGGATAGAAAATGTCGCATATTTCACTAAAATTAGAGGCTAGTTGACAAGTTATTTTGTGTATGAATGATAACATCTCTCATCGAGCGAGTTGGCCGCGTGTCAAAAGGAACCGACTTAATAAAAAGATATTCAGCGATGTATTAGCGCGCTGAGTGATGTCGTGTCTGCGACCAATAATAGTGCTTAGGAACGTGTCTGCCCGCGTCCGCCCGCGCCCGCACCTCTCTAAATAACCCTAGCAATAAACATAAACGAGCACATTACTCACACACTTGTCAAAATAATAAAAAGAAAAAAATGTTAACACGTTGTAAAAATTAAAATTAGTACACCTTACGAGTTTTCAATGATTACGAATGACACCTTTTATAGGTCCCCGAAAAATAAACGAAATATCATGTACACAAAGATTAATCTGACGATAAGAACGGCAATAAATATTAACAGACATGTTAATCGTATTAATGTAATATAGATATATTAAAATTAACAAGGTAAATATAATAGTAGGGCAATAAAATTCTGATTTGAGTCAACTTTTGTTAGTATTTAAAAATTAATTTGAGACAAAATTATTAATTCAAAACATAACGAAGCATAATCGCGCGATCTCAGCCACCCAGCCCGCTTTCTCCACTTTGTAGGGGAAGGGAAAAATGGCGAGGCAGCTTTCTCGTCCCTCATTCCAAATTCTAATACTTTCACAAACTTTTAATAGGATAGGACTTTAAATTCAACGAGAATCGTGCCGAAGTTCAAATAGCTGACTACTGCGGTACCGAGCATATTTCCTGCTAAGTATTCTAATATTTTCATCATTCTAGCTAAAGTTTCTTTGTGAAGTATTTTGTGGAGAGAAGAAAAGTTTAATGCGTTTCGTATACTTTTAATTGCATCTATGTTTAGAGTCAGTAAAGTAAACAAGAATATTTCAGAATAATAAAGTTGTAAAACAAATAACATTTCCATAATTCTTGACGCGTGGAGAGAAAAAAATCCAATATTCGTAAGAAGAAAGGTCCCGATGTTGTCCGTTGTCAGTGACAAGATGTAACCCTCGGTAGTGCGAGGGTCGCGTGTTCGCCCCACTCGCCGGAGCCCGCCGCCCATGAATAATTCAAAAAGCTTCAGTAATTTATAGGAGAGACGCGGTATTAGCATTTTGCGGTTGATGTGTGCTCAAGCTCCATAATCATGTTGTATTTGACTTTCTGATAATATAAACATTTCCTTCGCATCAATATGATTTGTGAGTAAATACAACTTGTATTATCGATAGATAACGATATTATTAATGACATATGTAGTTTATTATTATCGTATATTTTGTTATTATTATATATTAACTATATAGTATTTCCGGTCAACAAGGAAATAATTAATAAGGAAAATGTATGTAATTTAATTACCCATCCAAAAATAGTCACATAATGCGAGTCTGTTATTAGAAACACTCAATAACTTCAATATCAACACCACCTATCTATCACGCATCTTGTTATCAGACACGCACAAAGAAGAAATGTACAAATACAAAAATAGCAATATTTCGAAATATCGCGAAATGATTATTGAGTTAGTGTAACAGAAAGTGGTATGGCATGAATATTTAGCATGAGAGTTGTTTGTTCATGACCTGAATTTCTGTACCGCATACGGAATTCGAGCGTTGTGACGGCTCATGCATAATAAGAGGTGGCAGCCATCGGTGGTATGTGACACTTTTAAATGAGATAGACATTGGTCAATCAATATGTTAACTTTATATGGCTTTGCTAACAAACTCCTAACTAAATGTTTGGTCATGCTTCATGTTCAAATTTTATTTTCAGTTTTATTACCGTGCGTGAAGTAAAATGTAAATAGGTACTAACATCAACCTACAAGAATCGTAAATACATAATTATTTTGTATGTTATTATTTGGCAACAATAATAAGTTTATGACACAAAGAAAATTTAATATAACGAAATATTATTAAATGATTTCAGGTTTCAGTTTCTTTTGTATAAATTGATACGTGTATTTTTTGCGTTGAGTATTTATATTAAACAATGTATTTTTTGTAAATGTTTGATCTGTTGTTTTTAGAATCTATGTCTGTCTATATGTTCAAAAACAAATAAATTAATTCGATAAAACTTTCAGGGATCGTAGTGGGTTTTTAGAATTGGAATCGGCTTTTTGTTTCATCTTGTCTTAACGGGTTCCGTAGATAAAATAGTTTAGATATTTTTTATATAAGTATATAAGTGAATTATCTGTAGAATATTATTGTATAAATCTAAATTAGTTCCTGTAAGTTTCCTAAAATACCTACATAAATAAAATAAATCATTTGTTTTAATAAACCCGTGCAGTCGGGGCTTATCGCTAGTCTTAATAAGTACAAACATAAATTAAAGAGTTCCTAAGAACTGAAATGTATTTATTACTGTTTCTTTAATAAAAATAAATTAAACATGACAAAAGATCTTTACTTTAACGAACAACTTGAAATGAAAGACGACGTCTGTTGAGGTGACAAGAATGGATCTTTGTCGTGGATGTTCGGGCGCCGCATAAATAATTCATACTCGCATAGAGTACTGAACTTTACAACCGCTGATCTCAACTCTATTTGAATACATACTTAAAGAATGCCTAACTTATTGCAATAGCTAATTTTCCTTGTGTAGTTTTGTAAAACGTAAACCGGTAAAGATGCTTCTAATCTAAAGCATAGATTTCCAGCATACTGCCCCCCAGTGGGCGCTGGAATCACCTTCCATGGGGGCGTAGCTGATCCAGAGACAAATGGTTGGCGTTAATGTCTACTAAAATTATATTACTTCATATAAAATTAAGTATTCATGGAGTAGGGTGTTGAATTTTTTTTCTTTTAAAAGCTCTAAATATTTCCAGGATAAAAAGCACCCTAGAGATCTCCTTGCAAAGTCAGCTAGCTTGACAAACAGACAAAAAAACTAAAAAACGGGAGCTTAATTTTTGGTAATGTGCATAGACGGTTATTTGTAAATCATGTACACACGTAAATATGTATGTGTAAGATATATAAAATGCATTGTTGAATAGCAACAGGCAGGTGACAAACCAGTAGCCATTGCTTAAAGGGGTTTTTGTTGAACAACCTGAATTTACATACATTACAAATAAATTGTCGACAATGTGATCTCTTCAATACAAGTCAGACGAGATCAGCTTTTTATCATTGCTCTTGTGGCGTATTTAAAAGACTCCATAGTCTCAAGAATATTTTCAAAATTCAATATGCATATCATGCATTAAATCTAAATGTCGTCGTTTAATACGTGGTCATAAGCGTATTACGAAGCATGGCCTAGTACGGGTCTTCGTAATTCACTATATAAATTCAAATATGAATACATTAATATTAATGTTGTATTCGAAGGCCAATTATCATAATTTAATATTTATCTTCTAGCTTAATTTGTGAACATGTTTATTAATGTTGGGTGAATGATAATGATATTAATCATAATATAATATAATTATGTCACGAGTAGATAAAATTATACACAAACGAATTTATTATTATTTTTGGACAGGAAAAATTTTTTTTTAAACTTTTTTATAGCTGATGATAATTTATAAAAAAATTAATTTGACGGATTGGAGTAGAAAGTTAATTCTTCAACGAAAAAAGTAGGTCAACTAATAAAAGTAGTCAGTCATTAGAAATAATCCAACAATCAGTGGCTGAAATCTATGTTAACTATGCGAACACGGCGCGTTTGTGTCGTGACAAAAGGCACTAAACATTCTATTAGTTTTTCAATGTACAAGAATGTATAAAATTGTAATCGGATCGGACCGTGGACTTTCATTGTTTGTTTGCGTTGTAGTCAATCCCCCTGCGGTGGCGTGTAAACAGTTTACTTTAGCATGGCGTTCCGCATTACAGTCATAAGAACAAATTATGAACAGAACGTTTGTTAGTTCAATCGTGGATTGTGGCGTTATTATTATCATCAACAAAACAATGATTAATTCAACATTATTATTTTATAACATCTAAATATTGTAATTACTTCATATTGTTTGGTTATTACGATTATATTGGCTTTATTGCTTTTGTTTAAATAGGAATATATTTAGGCTTTTCTTTGTTTGTGGAATTTATACCTGATTACTAGGTTCATTGTTGTTGTGAGGGCTCGCTTTAGAAGTGTCCTGCTTGCCGGGGTCAGGTGGCAGGACAGCGACAACTTTCTTGTCGCTCTTGCCGCCGGTCACCGCGGCTCCACCGTCTGCTCTCTGACGTGCAGTCTTCTTCTTTTCTTTCTTTCCGCCGCCTTCTGCATTGTTCTTCGATGAATCTTTTATTCTCACAATGGTAACTTACGCCCTCGACGGGGCTGACAGGCCGATCACCACGGATGACGCGGGGGTTTTATTAAAAACCTAAACCTATATTTATCGCAACACATGTGCAATTATGTGAAACACAGAGCCCCCATAGGATTCTAATTAGATGCACTGGCAAAACAAAAATTTCATAAACACTGTATCTCACAACACACTCGACTTGTAAACAAAGTGTTAAACGACAAAAACTTCACTGCAATCCTTGCATCACTGTAATCCAATATGGGTGAAGCTCGGTGCATCCGGTTTCCGTCGTGTGCAGAAACAGAAACTTCGCGACAAGACAAAGAAGGTAACAGCGTGTAGAAGCGCGTGTATCGTTCAGCTTACAGAGCGGGAGTGGCGGTAGCGACGGTCGGCAAGGCGACCCCGCGCGGTAGCGTCCCCCACCCCTCGTGCGTCCCGCCCGCCCGCGCCCGCCCAAGACCTATCTCGCAGACCACTTCACGTCTCGCTACACTTTGTAAGCTTTTCGGAAGCTAATATACAAAAACAAACATTATATTACTCTTATGTCGCCGAGGATCTGTGTTATACAAAGGAAATGACATTTTCCTGCTATTGTTTGAAATGAACTGGGTATTATTTGAAGGAATAGAATAAAGGAATGTCTTTTTGTGGATGTAATAATATTGAATGATTTCATTTATTATGATGGGTTCTGTTGTCGAGTCGAGTTATATTTAGTATATATTATCAAATAACGAACAAAAAAATAAGGAGAGCATGTTACTATTATATTTATAGGTACAATTACATTTGTTTACTGGGTTGAAGGATAAATACACGGCGTCCCGCCCAAACACGAAACTTCCGCCACCCATGTACGGCAATTAAATAGTAGGGAAATGTTCTCGACAAATATTCTGCGGAAATGGGTGTAGCAGGTGCCAGCACTGGGTCACGCGGCTCCCGGGCTCGGCGGTGATTAAGCCATTATTAATTATTGGATATTTACGGATGAAAACACATTCGATTTTGGATTCCGTAAATGTCAGTTATTACTTCCTTACGACAGATTGTTTCATCAGTATGTAAATAAAGATGAAACGTTCACAATGTAGTAATGAGCGCATTTGTGCAGTCTCTGGCCGCGTCCGTTTCCGAGCAATAACATATCCGTGCGCGGCAGTAAAACCGCGCCGTAAACCGATTTATTTATATTCGTTTTACAACTTATTGCTTTATGACTGCGATTAATGCGGTCGCCGTAGGGAAACCATAACCGAGTAAAGTTGCCTCGTAAACCCACTTGTATGCGGAACGTTTGCGTCAACTCCAGTGTTCGTGGACTAGGTATATGCCCGTAAACCATTCAATTACAAAGGACCTATAAACTATAAATACTAAACGTTAACTTCTAAAACACCTCTATCTCTTTATTACATATATAATTATGTTTATATATGCAAATATCATGTTGCGTTAAAAATAATCAAATAAAGCTACATTAATTTATTATACTCCTGTAAAAGATTATGTTATGCTTCTTTGCGTAAAAGAAATGAAAATACTAGTCTGCAGTTGTTGAATAAATCATTCATAAAAGAGATGAAGACGAAGAAGCACAAAAGGACGTAATAAAACAGCTCCCCCATTGAAAATATTAATTTGAAATCATTTATTCGGGAAGTAAAAAAATCGGATAAAAGGAAACGGTGGTCCCTTATTTCGAAGGGAGGCACTGAAGCAATGGGGATAAGCGAGATAAATCTCAAGTTGTCTTTGACTTCCTTACTATAAAAACAGATTCAGATACGGAAGGAACAATTCATACCGCTGTTAAAGGATACTTCTTTCATCATTAATAATTGTTTGTATTGAAGTATTCATCTTATATCGTAATGTATTATTTATCTGGTTGTAAGTTACACACAACAGGTTCCCATTTATAGAGATTTAATTTAAACGAATCGCGAGGTTGGTTTCATTGCAAGTTTGAAATAGCATAGGGTCGAGCGAAGCGAATTAATGTAACATCATTAAGCCCGCCGACGCCGCTCGCCCCTACCTTCCCCGTTACACTAAAAGCAATTTGCATAATTAAACTGGAAATCTAATAGAGAAGCTGCACTCGATCTGGCTGCTTGTGTTTTATTAATAACAGCATAATGCGGCTAATTTACAAGCTAAGCTACGTAGTGCTACCTATTCTGTGCACATCAAAATTAAAACACAATATCCCAGCGGTGGATGGCTAAAAGTAAAGCTTCGCGGGTCGATTTAATCTCGAGAGCTCGCCTCACAAAGCTACGGTAAATTTATCTGTACGTTCACAGCATGTTAGTAATGCAGCAAACTTGGCTCGTTCAAACATTCAACTAAAGGACGCGCGGCGTCATCACTTTGTGTGTGGAAAATGGGATTTTTGAAACTTTACGCTGCGATCGTGAAGTATATAATATACTACTAAAGATCACTTGTTGGTCTGAGTATTTGTCATCATAATAGATGACAAATCAACTAGATCGGAATAAATGAACGGATACAAAGACCAAGTAACAAGGGGAGGGAGTGCAGTTAATTGCGAATATACATTTCAAAAGAGACATAAACAGGTCATCTATTAGATGGCGGGCGGAACAACGGCGCGAGATGGCACCGTGTCAGTTCTCGTGCCGTTCATTAATGACGTAATAAACTCATCTCTTATCGATTTAATCGGCCGTTAAGAACGCTCCAAGGCGTCATAATTTATTATACAAACAATGTTACCTCAGTAGATGTAAATTACAGCGCTCGGCAGCGAAATTATGTAACGACGAGATTTGTTAACCGCCCGCCCGCAGAGTGACAAAAGTAATTAACACTTACGATATACTCCAGCGTTGGTTTATGGCGTCCGACCCTCGGGGCCTCCACTTTAACGGGGAGAGCGCTTCGCTCGATAACCATCATCGCTGACTCTATTTTAATCCGGGCCATGTTTCGACACCCTCTTTCACCCGGGCGCGCGGCATTTAACTTTAATTATACGTGTTGACTGAAATCTGAACTGACACTGTAGTAAAGGAAAGTGAAACGCGCGAAACATCAAAGCGTTATTTTATTTATTCAACATTTTATTTTTACCTAAGCGACGGAATTTACGTAGAAAATTCAATAATATAAGTGTCGGAACGAGTGGGGTACAAGTTGAGAACATTTTACTAAACTTATTACAAACAAGAGTCGCGTTTCTCACGCAATCCCCTATTCCGGAACGAAAATTGTGCGGTATTACTTCTTTAAAGTAAATGCATATACGTTCCCGAACATTGGAATTTGGAAGTTGTTTGTAATACGAGTGTACTTAAATAAAATATCAAATAACATAAAGTAGAAAATCTTATTACATTGAAGATAAAGTAGTTAAAGTTGTTGGAAGATCTTATAAGAATTCAATGTCGTCTCCAGAAGGAGCAATCTCTATTTGCAACGGAGCGTGTCGCCGGGAAAAGCGGAAAAACGGACGAGCGTCTCTCGGTATAAGACGACAGCTTGCCGTTTCAGATTTCGCCACAAATGGAGCAATCCCATCAGAACACGTGAAGTGCTGTTTCAATTGTTGTCAGTTCTCAGCTTGTAAAGACTTTACTTTTGTGTAATAAACTTGTAAAGTTTTGTTTGTGTAAATTCTATTTTAATGCAAGCTATTTATTTATTTTATTAATTCTTCTTATTATTTCAACTATAAATGTAAAGTAAAGTAATTACATTGTGCTACTTGATGCGCCTATTCCCTTTTGCATATGTGTTTAATTATTGGTTTATTTAGATTATATGTTATTGTCACTCTTTTCCTCGTTGAATTTTTCAAAAACTATTGGTGAGAATAAGGCACTTCCTCACTTTTATGTTTATCTTGTGTATGTCTTGTTTTACCTACACCTTTTGTAAATTCTCCTTATAAATAAATAAATAATGTCATTTATTTGGTTGAAAAATAAAGTACATTTTAGGTGTGTGTGACTATACACATGTGGATTGAGAGCGGTGCAGTCGCGATGCATGCAAGGCGACGCTACATAAAATTTTCAACGACCGCGCCGAGTATCTGCCAGCATTATCTAGCCGTTTGCAAGTGCTCCAGTGCTTTTGAATAAAAATTCTCAAGTGTAACATTGTTTCCAGATGGCTTTGCATTAACAACATGCAAATTTGAACGTATTTTTAGTTGTTACAAACAAACTTTAACATAGAGTTTATACGATTATACTTCCTTACTAATATTAAAAGATATGTAAAAGTGAATCAAGTAGGGGAGCAACCTTGTCTCCCGAGGTGCCGTCGGTTCTTGTGATTTTTATACAGAAAAACTTGAAAGGAGAGCGTAATAGCTTTATAACTCTGGCACAAAAAGGGAATTATGAGAGTAAAAGGAGCGAGTAAAAGTAAATACGGAGATGGGGGCGACTCGAGACAAATAAGCGGTCGAAGCTGGGACCGTGGGAGGGAGAGGTACCACTGACAATCTCGTTATAGATGTGAATAAATAATGAGAGAGTATTAAGCTTGCCTTTTGCGCACAGGGGGTGACCGGGCCTCCTTTGTTGTCGGAGCTGTTTACTGCGCCGGGGATTGCGACGCCGCAAGCCCAATTTATTCCGCTAATCGAGCTTCACCTCGCTCAGCGTAAATTAATTAACCCCGACCTAACCTCAACATATAAAATGCTCAAATAATTCCTTATTTCTCACGTACAAATGGCTAACGCTGCTTCCAATTTACAATTAACTTTAATATTTTAGTTCGGTAGGGCAACAAGTAGGTACCTTACCTTTACCTACCTGTGTAATTTATTTTACGACGCGTCGTGGTTACTAATTACTTCAGGAGACTTCTGAATTTAATGCGAACATAATTTAAGGCATGAATATTACATTATTTATACTTTATGCGCAAAGATTTAAAAAGGAACATTACAAGCTCGATTTCTTTCGGCGATTTCGGCATTATTTATATTTATAATCTGAATTTGTTTATGGACGAGATCAAAGCGTGCCGTGGCTTCTTGCCCGCCCACGGCCAGGTGGGCGCGCTAGTCAATGTGCGGAATTTGGCCACCCGTCCTCCTGCACCGTCACGTCAAACCGGCCACTTTAAATCAAAGCACTGACAGCGGTGCGAAACATTTGTCAGCCATCCAAATAAACAGACGAAAGGGTAATTTCTTTGAAATAGATTAACACTTTGTGTGTCACTTAGTATTTTAATTGTTGCACGTTCACACCTCATTGATATTTCTACTAACTGTCGTATATACTAATATTATAAAAGAAGATTAAAGGCTGAAAGGATTTGCATGAGACGGGGCTGAAATTCAAAGTCACAGGAAGCTCATTTCTGTGCACTATTTCAACGCGGGCACAACTGCGGGGGCAGGCTAGTATTGAAATATTGAATGTAAACAGAAAATGTAAATCTGAAAAATCCTGTTTTGAAAGGATGCTTCAATATGCCTTTCAGTCAAACCGACGCAATAAAGGCATTGTGCACCAAATTCAATTAAATGTCATAACGGATTCCATGCGCTCAAAGGGAGAATAATTGCGATCTAGCGAGCTCCATTTAAAATGTATCCGTGCAAATCTCCGCTAAGCGCAGACGAACGCTCTGTTACGAGTCCCGACCGTGTTGCGAGCGCACTCTCGTGTTCGCCACTTGGTAGTTTGCCAGGTGCTTTGTTTTATAGCTTTTGCAAACTATTTGGCATAAGAACAATGTTTTGATCTAATGATACAAAAAGAAATCGCTACAAATATTTGCATATGTCATCGTCGGACAGTTTTAGTCGTTAAAAATATGTGGATGGTTTAAAACTCGGACACGTCAATGAGATCTGTGACATAAGTGCTACTTGGATATTTAAAGATGACGTACACGATGACGATAATACCTCAATGCGAGAGCGTTTGCATAAATTAATATGATATAGAAAATTTGTAGAGATCAAAAGAGACACAATTAAAGCTTAACGTTTATAATAAACAAACAAAAATGGGCGTCATAACAAGTCAAGGTAATTAATTACGTTCTCGTGTTCAGTAATGGAATGCGCAGGCGTCGCGATTGCTACCTCTCGGCGGCGTTTTATCTTTGTGTCATATATTACAGTCGGGCCCTCGGCGCTCACTGGCGCTGCTTACCACAAAATACAGCCACAACATATTTTAAGCCTTTTTACACCAACTTGATAAAACATTTATCAAATAAATTACTTTATAAATAGTATTTCGTTATTCCGTGTAAATAAACAATTTTAGTTAAACGAGTTCTGAAAGTGTCATAAAAATCTTGTACATTTTATGCAAATAAAACGACGCGTCCAATAAATATAGAGAAGCATGTTGTGCGAATTTAATTAGCGCTATTACATTAACGTTCTATAAATGAAGGGAAAATAAACAATCACATCATCGCTGAGTTCGCAAGCTATTATTTCGGGTTGCTAATAAAATAATAACATCATAAAAAACGAAGCAAGAAACTGAGAGAGATAAAGAGAGAACGTAATAAAAACAGTGCAATTTTAGGGGCATTTTGTCGAGGTTATATCCATAAACTGAGAGAGGGTGGCGAGAGGGTTGGGGTGGGAGATATCCCCTCGCTTTGGTCTCGTGGCGGGAAGTAATGAATAAACTCACCCCGGGAAATTTTACCTCTTTTAATTTTACATTGAGGACAATCACACCCTCCAACTGTTGAAGAACTATCCTCAGCGGAAACCGCATTTCCGATTACCCAATAAAAATGTGAATGTTTTTAAATACACGTAGATTTATTTTATAGTCAATTAACTTAAGCTATCACGGTAGAGCGACACTATAAATGTTTAATACCAGTATTGCTGTTAATCTTCTGCAAACAAAAGTATCTTTGCCAAGTCTGCCAAATGTCGCAAACAAAATGAGATATGATTCAAGCTGAAACTTAAAATGTTCTCCGCCTTTTGTGGAGATAACTTCAATAAATTATTTCTGTTTGCAACTAGTAAACCATTGTGATTTTAAATTTATAGAATTAGGGGAAGTTAATTTAATTTTAATACTATCTATAGATCCTTAAACACTATATAAATAGACTAGATGACCCGTCCGAAAACTTCGCACCGTTAGTTCAACTGATTTCCAACAGATGGCGACTTTTACAAATGAATAAATTAGTCTTATTTTAAACAGAACATTTAATTTTGATTTGTTTGTTTATTTTTCGTCATTAGATAATCTTCAAAATGGCGTATCAAACATTTTATACCGACAAAAAAACCCATTTGAGAAATAATATATAGAGATAGCTAAGTTGACTGCTAACTTTCACCAGAAAACGGCATTTATTTCACTCAAGAAAAATGTTTGCATAAATGACAATATCCATAAGTTTGTTTGATATCGTTTTAACCGCCACAACAGCATATTCGAAACGAATATTGGATCGTAAGTCGCGAGGGGTGTATGAAAATAAATTTACATAGTAACGCAAGTCGAAAATAGAGGGAGGAAACTAAGCGAAACGACAAAGAGCAATGGGGCGACACATAAAGACTGTGAGGCGAAGTATAAAACAACAAAGTGGTGGACGCATTTCCCTGGCACCGAGAGAATAATCCGTTGACGACGACACTAAAGAAGCGTAAAACACTGGAATGGCTTGAGGGTTCATATAAAATAATGATCGGCCATTAGGGATCGTAATGTCGATGTCTTTTTAAACTAGTATTATCTTGACAGTTACGTTGGTATTTATTGATTTAATTTTCTTATAGCGTGTCAGATCGTTGAGATGAGATTCCATCATCATTTTTGTCTACGACAGATTTAGTTTATCGGTAACTGAATTTAGTGATCCAAGTCACGAAACAAATTTTAAATTTAAATCCTGAATTTAATTTCGTTACAATGACGACAACAGTGACAATTTTATTTAAATCGAGTAGCATAGAATTTAAACACAATTAAATTTTCGCAATGAAATTAAACTCAATGATTATAGGATTAAGTTTGAAATTTATGTCAAGCTTTGAGTATTTACCAAAGGAGACGTGAAGCGTTTAAATCACCGAACATCGCCTTTCCCGTTTAAAACATCACAATTAACTATTTTCCTAGAGCTCTGTCTCGCGACACAAAACGATACCAACGAAATCTAAGGTAACTTATTACTGCGCACCTGGTCAGTATAACTGGTCAAAGGGGAAAAAATTGGCGAAAGGGGGAGTCCGTCTATGGCCCCTCCATAGGCTTAGTACTCTATGATGTCAAGAGATACCCCAGGAATGATATTTTTGTCAGTAATACCTTTAATTCACAAAAGACAGGCACTGTATTCTATAGTCTATGGCCAAAGTATCACATCGATAAAGAGCCTGTTTAGAACGTAGCCCGATAAGATAATGCACAAGAAAAGAGCAAGTCGAGAACTCCTTTACAAGTCAAGAGGACTATTTGTATCTATTCTAGAGGCTTGTAGACGTCTCAGTTCGCTTTCAACGCGATTATTATGTAAATGTTGACCGGCTCTACCAATATCGAAGTCGTAGTCTCCGTGTAAGCGATCACGCCCGGGTCAATAACGGCGGGGTAATAAGATAAACACAAGTAAGAGGACAAAAAACCGCCTCAATAAGCTCGCGAGAATGTTTACTGGCGATATTACAAGAGTGCCGAGGCGAACTGGTTCCGCTCGGCAGAATGCCCATTAAAATTCATTTTAATCTCTTTGTGCGGCTTTTTGAGCCGTAATTGAATTAGAGCAGCTTTTAAAGTACTTTTTATTACTGTAAAGAAAAGTTATTTTTTGCGTTCCGTTTATGAACAAATTATTTTCAACTTGTCTGTTACATCTTACTTTGTTAATTTACAATCTGTTGGCAAAGTGGGATTAAATTGCATTGTGTGTACAATTAAGGTATGAAACTTATGGGTCTGCCAACACGAAAGTTTGTGTAAGCTACATATTTCGGGCAATAAAATAAACGCGAATCTTGGTCTTGTATAATAAAATATTTTATGTGATTTAGTGGGTGAAACAATCTTTGAACACACATAAAAATTAGTTACACAAACAAAAGTGATATCTATTCGGAATATAAGTATTGATAGAAAGTTGGTAACGTCAGGAGTTTCTACAGTTGAGTAGTGACCCTTATAAATCTGGTAAATTGATACCTACTGGGTCGAGTGAGCGCTCACTTCCGCCGGATCACAACCCCACACACTAACTTTTCCTTACGCACCCTCTTCCTGTCCATCTTTTATTTATTAGATAGCATATTACAAAGTTGTGATGTTAAAAGTAATAATATGTCACACAAAGTTCATATTTACTTACAGACGGTGAACCGGTGCGGCGGGAGTGTGTATGTACTTCAACACCTGTCAACTCCGCAAGCTTAACTTTAATTACTTTATAATAGAGACTGCGGGGAAGCTTCTGTTAGGACTTAAGAGATAAAATTATCTTTGTTGTATAAACTCTGGGAATTACGACAATTTATGAACACGTATAAAGCCAGAACTTTTTCTGAAAATAACAGAATTTCAGCAGGTTCTGATTAATATAGGACCTGAACACGTCCTAAGGTATAAAGGTCGTAATAGTGCGTTTTTATTTTTATTATTTAATTAAATAAACATGTAGATTCTAATAGATTGTGCAGATCTTGTGTGTTTATTTAAATTTTACGAAATAACCATTGTTAAGACCGTTTATCTCATGAGGTGTTGTATTGTAATTTTCCAATGACCAAAGTGACCAAACGCTGGCAAAATGTAACTAATGTATGACATTGTGTATAAAGTCGCGGGTAACTTCCAAGTTTATTTAGTAGAGAGAAATAAGTATAAATAAAATCAAGAAATCCCGACAAGTCCGTAATGTAAAAGCTCTCGAGGAATAAAACCTCGTAGCTAATAGGGGACGTTCAATTGCACTTGTGCCAATCGAAACTTAAGAGAGTGGCAATCGGAAAGCCAAGAAGTAATCAGTGGAAGGAAAGAGCTTAGCGAACTTTGCTGTTAACACCTGTATGAGAGCGCAGGTGGGACGAGATTGTACGTTGATAAATGAAGAGGGTTTTTCGGGGAATCGTGTGTTGTTCCGTTTTAGTGCCGTTGTGGGCTGTGGCAAAACTTTGTGGTCGACTAATTACGGTCGCTCCGAACTCCGAGTGCCATACAATACAACAACCTGCGAATGGTTGGACGGCTTATCGGCCTTATGTGGGGCGAGTGACACTTCAGCCCAGATAGTTTAAGCACACACCAATTACGGACAATGTGACCGTGTGAATTATTATGTTTATTTGTGAGTAAATTGTGTGGACTCTAGTTTGTTGATAATAGGTAGTCGGAAGTAATTTAAGGCAATACCGTGACGAAGAATCCTGGTGAAACTATATATATTGATAATACGTGAAGACAAACCTTTGTATTTGTATCCCTTTTTAACCATTTTGCGCGTCAGAGTATGAGATTTGACATAGTTAAGTTTATATGGAGAAGGTGTGCAGAAATTTAATATTTTTTATGTAAAGCGTTGGAAATTCATTAATATGTCAGCGTCAAACGAGGGGGCTCGTATAGAGTAAAGATTGTCGCAATACAAAAAGAATATAACCACTACGTTACAAATAATTTTATAATATTGCCAATAAATAATTTACTGACTGATACTATTTTTTTTTAATTATAGTTTTTACAAATCCGCTTAGAAATGAATGTTTTGTGAGTAAGTTTTTATTAATATGTATTTTAAATGAACCCGTGTGAAGTCTGGCGTGTCGTTCGTTATAGACGTTACAACTAGTGTATTCTTTCGTCAATTGGTAATACATTTATTCATGTGTAATGTTCAAACATATTTGTTGGACATGACAGACATTGTTTAGAAAGTAGCACTCGAGCGCGCTTACCTTGTACAAATATTAACAATTTGTAACGAACTCAAACACATGTTGCGTAATAAAATGTAGACGGCAAACCAAAGGTGAACGTACAAAGGACAAAAGTAGGTATACAATATTGTGCATGATGCATTCTGTATGCGCTGTTGACATGCGTTTATCAGTGTAGGTGGCCCCGAGCGGCGTCTGTGACAAACGGAATCCGAGAGTGCGCCCCGAGCGAAGCGGCCGATCTGTCGGGAGATATCCTGACTTTCCGACCGGCAGACGGTAACACTCTTGCGGAAGTTTAATTGCTGCCTTTTATCCGCACCACACGGGAATAGGGGAACTTTATGCGACATTCCTCACATTGGACCTTTTACATATTTTTAATAAACTACTGTTTTCTTCCTAACCGTAAACGTTGGACGAATTTTGATCATATTTTTCTAACTAGACAATAATAATAATATACATAAACTTGCAATTCAATAAAATTTTATAAGCTGTCTCGAACGAAGCAAGTCTGCATTCTCGTAACATGAACACAACAAGTATTTTGCGAGAAAAGCAATTGCAAGTTAGGTCTTATCCCAGTTGAGCCGGATAGTCAAGCACAGCACAGTAATAGAGCTCACCGAGGGAAGTTTCCCAACGTCTCTATGTAGAGGACACCGAGGCGGGGCCGGCCGTATTATTACACCCTCTCACCTACGCAAGGGGTTGCTGTTCAGAGCCGTACTGTCGCGCAAGATTAAGACGCTCCTCGCTTTGCTGTTAACACTCTGGCTTCCGTTCCACTCCTTCTGAATAGCTTCAAGCACCCCCCTCGTTTCTGTGACGACTTTCAAAGACGCGATATTGTGTTCCCACGTTTGCAATGTGGCGCTTCCATAAAAATGCCTTTCTACAAATATGTTCAACATTTCAATTTACAGTCTATTTCAATTGTGGACTGTGAGCACATTTTGTTTAATATAAATATTGATATTAAAGCCAACAATAATTATTACATTATGTAGGTACATAAAGCTTATTCTGGAAGCTGATTAAATCTTAAAGTTCCCACTCAAAATAGTTATCCATACTAATATTATAAATGCGAAATTAACTCTTGTCTGTCTGTCTGTTACGCGTTCACAGCTAAATCATTGAACTGATTTAAACTGATATTTTTTTAATCCACCCCCCTAAGGAGTTAAAATAGGGGATGTAAGTTAGTATGAGCCCCACGGGCGAACAGATAATACGTATATTATACTAATATTATAAATGCGAAAGTAACTCTGTCTGTCGTAACAGCTTTCACGGCTAAACCACTGAACCGATTTCGACGAATTTTGATACGGAGAAAGTTTGAACCCTAGGAAAGGACATTTAAATTCACCCCCCTAAGGGGATGAAAGTTAGTAAGGTCCCCACGGGCGAACAGCTAGTCATTCATAAATTGAAGACTGCTATGGAGTACGGAAATCTGTAACATGTATCTCTACCTAAATTTACGCTATATATAGAATCCGAATTAATTACGACAATTAAATAAATAAAACAATAACGGAGAATGTCGTCCAGCTGAATTGAAAGGAACAGATGTTAAAAGGCGAGCTCAGTGCGGAAAGGCCGTTTATATCAGGTTGTTAGTTGCCACCACTTGGGTTATAAATAAAAGTGCCGAAGGAAAAGCCAGATAAGGCGGAAGAGAAATAAGTTTAACCGAACGGGAGAAAGCATTATCATTGGCTGCGAGTTGGGAACAAAAGAAAATGGTAGAGAGCGAGCGTACAAGAGTACTTTATAGGCGCGTAAATATGTTTTATATCCCTCTACTGTCTGTTATGGAGCGGCGTGGCGGCGTGCGGCCCCCACCCTCGTCCGCCGGAGGGTTGCCGAGCTCTCGGAAACGCCGAGCTTTAATAAAACATATATTTTTCCGAGCGAGGAAAATACTGGGAAACTCGCAATTTGTTCTTTCACTTTATGCTCGTTTACAAGACAAAAGTAGAACATTCCAGGAACATTATGTTAATCATGTAGTTTATTGTAATTATTGTCTATTGCGTTCACAGTGCCGTAATGGTTTATTTACGAGACGGAGGCTCCGAATATTAATCTGTCAGTCTGGGCGGCGCGGCGCGGACGGGCGTGCACTACATTGTACGTAGGTGATGTTTAATGGTGTTGAGGCGTCCCTTATCTCGCGTGCCGCAGTGCCGGCGCCCGACGCCCGCGTGAGCGCCCGATTTATTGCGGTTCACGTTCAACGCTTCCCTCGACAACCCTGAACTAGGGGACTGGAACACTAATTAATATCTATGGGAACGCTAGTATTCATTAAAACATTTGTAAATTCATACGGTTAATAAATGAAAGGTCGAGCGCATCGGAGTGATAAAATGGAAGTAGCGATTAAGATAATGTTGAAAACAAATTTATATTCAGATGCTGTGGAGTAGATTAAATTATTTCTTGTTGCTTCTATAGCGAGTTAGTAAAGAGACGTAAGTGTCTCTCCCTTGAGAGGGCGCGAGGAATAAGGAGAGAGAGCGGGACGCCAGCCGCAGCGAGCTCGGCTACGTGCCATAAAATATTACACCAAACGAAAGAAGCACTTTCAATTAACCGAGGCAGGTTTGCGTAAGGTAAATCCTGCCGGGAGCGCCCGCCGATGCCACCTTGGAAAATATTTTATTCTCTCGGAATTCTATTGAAAGATAAATTGCTAAGATTCTTTTGGACTCGATTCAATAAGGGAGCGACTTGAATATAAAATCGTATTAAGTGTTTACTTGGAATACTGCTCGCTTATGACTTGCAGCTAACTTAATTTAAAACATTTTGCGTAATAGTAAGAATTTTTAATGGAACCCATTTTAATGTACATTATAGTGCTGACAATGTTACTGTGCGTGTGTTATTATATTCATAGATTATAATATAGTACTCGATCAGTATTCATGAGGTTATTAATGCGGCGCGACAAGCTTCACTTCTCGGCAGAACGAGGCCAAGTGTAACCATAGATAAGATGTAATCATCATGGAATTTAATGTATTCGTTTGCGAGCTAAAATTATGACATAATAAAAATATCATTGATCGAAAGTTTATTGCAAAAACAGTCGCTTCAATGTTAGAGGTAGCTACAAATATTTCATATCAATAGACAAAGAAAGTCAAAAGAGAGAGAATTTGCGATAAGCTGTGCTCAATACGCATGAAAGCATCTCTTGGACGACTTAAACGCTTTATTGTATATTGTAATGTATTGTAGCTTGTTATAATTTATCTACTATTTAAGAATGTAGGTATTGTAACGTCGGTCCTCGGGATCTTGCCTTCAATAATATACAGGATATTTCATAATCGTTATTTATTGTATTTTATTCATGTTTGTTTATATACACTATGTTGCAAAAAAAAACGAGCACTTAAGATATATTGTAGTATCTATTTAAATAATGTATATATATGTATTCTATGTTCTGAATGTTGTTCCATGTTCAATTACGCGTGCTGGCCACTAATAATTAACATTCCAAATTTAAATTTCAACGTTTTATGACAAATATTCTCTAACTTTGTATTTAAAACGCCAACTAAACGCGGGATTTTTTCTCAATATTATCGTCAATTGTGTTATTATTAACAAAATATTCCTTAGTTTCACGACTTTATTGATGAATAGAAGTAGTGCACAAGTGCACTAGTTTCATTACGATATGGACAACACAATATTAGCTAGTAAAGTCGTCACTCTTCTCGATGAAGGTTTAGACCAATATTATGTGGCACGGCGGCTTGGAATTACACGTTCTAAAGTTCAAAGGATTTGGAAGAGGTTCCAAGAGACTGATTCTCTCTGTAGAAGGCCTGGTTCTGGCAGAAAAAGATGTACGGAGCAGAGGGATGATCGATTCCTTGTCAGTCAAGCTCTTAGAAATCGACGAAAATCTTACAATTATCTAAAAACCACCTACAAGAAGTGAGATTGGTGAGAGTTAGTAAATGGACTGTACGGAGGACACTTATCGAAGCAGACATACATTCTCACAGACCCGCTAGAGGACCAAAATTACTCCGTGGGCATCGCGTAGCAAGACTAAGATTTGGGAAAATTTGTTACTATGGACAATTGAGGATTCGGGTAGGGTTCTGTTTTCCGATGAGGCCCGTATATGTCTACATGGTGAAGACAGACGTCGGAGAGTACTGAGAAGACAAGGTGAACGTTATGCCGACGTGTGCTTTGAAGAGGTAACACCATACGGTGGGGGATCCTTAATGTTCTAGGCAGGAATAACTTCTGAAGCTCGTACGGAGTTAGTTTTTTGCCGAATGGGGCACTTAATGTACATCGCTATATCTCAGAAATTCTCGTTCCACATGTGCAACCTGCATTGGTTGTTATGGGAGACAGGTCCATTTTTATGGATGATAATGCTCGTCCTCATCGTGCCGTCGCAGTATCCGCATATATGGAGGAGGTTGGGATTCCTCGATTGGATTGGCCAGCGAGGAGTCCCGACCTCAACCTTATAGAGCATCTATGGGACGTCCTAAAACGCCGGGTACGCGCTGTAACTCTAGCTCCACAAAATCTCACAGAGTTAAAAACTGTGATTCAGGCTGAATGGGAACTGATACCACAATAAACCATAAGAAACCTGATGAGAGTATGAGAAAAAGAATGGCAGCTGTCATAACTGCGAGAGGTGGTCATACTCGATTATGATTTTTGGGTAGGTTCATTTAAAAAAGATTAATTAAAAAAATAATTTTAGTTTAATTTGTCACTTCATACTCATTAAAATTACTTAATAAAATGGTTTTTCATTTTTTTATTCAATTTACCTCAGATTTCTACTTGTGATGATTAAAAAATGTAGAAATTCGATTATAATATGTTGAAACATCATAATTAAGAATTATTGAAACATTATTAACTTCAAAATATAATGATAACCAATTAAGTTTTAAGTGCTCGTTTTTTTTGCAACATAGTGTATTATATAACATATTTAATTTTCTAATAGAGATAGCATGTCTGTCTATCTCGACCAAAACACGAACTGTCTCTGTCTTAGTTGTTTTCTTAATATCATATTCATATATTTGAATTTATAAAGGAGTTTACATATTTTCTAACCTAAGGCAAGCAACCTCTTTACAGTACTAATTAGCAAAATAATTAAGATATTGAGCTAGAATGCAAGGTAATTTACAGACAGTTAAGTTTAACGGCTATAATGCGCGTATAAGGTATATTTGACAATTTAGTTGCAGTTAATCTTACTGAACTGTTATCTAAAACAATCATTAACGGAGAAATCACTCGGGTATTGCGGTTCGATGAATTTGTAAGCGATAAGTAATACTCAGGCGGCCAATTGCGGTTACCCCGGTTTCACCGCGGTGTGCACTGCCTGCATAATACTAGTTGCTGACTACCGGAACAGCTAAGCTAATAACGCAAGTTGCCCCGGGTTTACAGATTCCACTTAAAATTTAGCCGAAATTAAACGTCATCTATATTAATAATAAAGCTGAAGAGTTTGTTTGTTTGAACGCGCTATTCTCTGGAACTACCTAGACCTACGAGTCGGATTTGAAGAATTCGTATTGGATTTGGTTAAAGGCTATATAATCACGCTATACCCAAAGTAAGGCGTATAACGATATAAAATGGTTAAATTACAGTAAATAGGTACTCGGCTAGATAGACTTTGATTTTTTAGAGTGGAAAACCCTTCTAAAAATAACAGATATTTAAGTTTGTTAAAGAAGTGACAAATCTAGGTCCATTAAGGGCAGCACCAGGCTTGTCACCTGTTCTGTTCAATATGGACAACTGGCAAAAAATGGACACTGTTGCTGGTGTCTCTGGCCACACCCCGCAAGGCCGTGAAGGAGTGTGTGTATGGTTTGGTAGAGTGGAAAACCATCAGTTTATATTGATGACTACAGGCTATTTATATTTACTATTATTGAAAACTACTTTGTGCCGTTTGGTGTAGAAACTCTAGGTCCGTAGGGTTCAAATGCTAAAAAGTTTATTAAAGATATACTGACTGATCATATCTTCTGGTGACAAGAGGGCTGGCTCCTTCGTCACTCAACGAATCAGCATCGCGATTCAGCGGGGAAATGCAGCCAGTATTCTTGCCCCGGTTTATTTAGTTATTTTTAATGTTTAGATTAGATTTGAGGTTTTTATATTGTTATGTGTATTTTTTTAAAACTTAAAATAAATAATTATATAACAAAAAAAAAACTACAGGCTGCTCATAACAAACATTAAGACAGACAGAGAAGAAATCTTAAAATCGTCATTTAGGCTTCAGTATCCTGAACAACATATCCTATGTAAATATTAGTACATATTATAGACACATGTATGTATTATTGAAAATTCGTCACTGGATGTGTTGAATTAGAATTTTAACATAATGAAAGGTGTGTGAGCCAGTTTTCAATTGAATGTTTATGATCGAGTGTAACACCGATGGAGATTACAGAGTACCGGCGGCGTGTGAGCAATGTAAGCAGCCGACAGATGCGTCTACGTAATTAGCCGAAAGCGAGAGGATTTGCATATCAAAGTGGAGGTATAATTGAGCTCAGAGTGCAAATAGACCGAGTGGAATCGGATCGAGTTAGTGCCGCTCTCTGGTTGAGTGTGGCAGAACTATCTACCCCTCCCCTTCAACTCCCAACTTCCTGGGATAATTTAATTAATCGACAAGAGCACAACAGCGGCGCTGAGACTGATTTCCTCCTCAGATATCCATTTACTGGTATTATCGTGCCACTCAACTTACTATTAGATTAAGTTCAACATTAAGACCAGACGCTCAAAACATATATTAATGAATGCTATTACAACGTCAATTAAGCTGCCCTAACACGGTTTCAGATTACCGAAATTAACTGAACGCTGCCGAGCGATCGTAAATTGATACCGATTAACTTTATGAATATCAAATTAATGTTACCGCTAATAATTAAAACTCGTTCCGATAATTAAAATACAAACGGTACGCTGGCGCTCTTGGGCCGAGTATATTCGAAAAATGAGTCGTAACCAGGCGTATAATAAAACAGCTCACATAAATTTACAAAGCAATTAAAGTGATTGGGAGCGAACTCGGTTATAATTAACACCGAGAGACTTTGTTGAAAAAGGTGTTGGCATGTCGTCGGTAAAATGTGAGAAGTGTTCAGCGTAATTGTTAACAACTAAATTAAATTATAGACTTTTAACTGTATCAGGGCGGGACTTAACGGAGTTTAAACGGTCTTTTAAGACAACTACATCACTAATTAATATTATATTGATATTTGAAATGGCGGCGATACATACTAAATATATCCAACGTCTAATTAAATTAATTAAGGTTTAAACTCTGATTCGTTAGATAATGAAGGTGAATTAATAAAGCTTTTGTAATCCCAGCTCTTCCTATTCAAACTGATAGAATTTAATAACGAGGAAATTAATCTGAAGACTTCGCAGAGTGAAGGAAAATACTGTTACCGAACTTTCCTTTGTTTAACTTTGAATTTTGTTTTAAGATAACTTCATACTATTGTTATAGACGTCCAGAAAGTAAGAAACTTCATAAAATATTTTATTATTCAAAACGCTACCCTTCTTATTATTATCATCTTTAGATATTACTAGCTTTCCGCCCCCGGCTCCGCCCGTGGATATATTCGACCAAAATAAAATATTAATATTATAATATTATAAAATTAATTAATTATAACGACAAGCACATTAAATGTAAAACATTTATTTATGCCGAAATAAAAAATATCATATTAAAGATAACATCGGTGATGTTAACTAATCGGCAATGGTTAATAATAATATTGATTGCCGATTATCTTTTGACAGGTAATTATTAATATTTGTCAGAAGCGAATTACAAGATTGATGGAAAGAAATCGGATCAATTAATTTGATTTAGGTTACGTTCGCTTTGATATTTCGATAAAAATTGTGATTTTAATAACATTAATGATACAACTATGAAAACTGGATTTAAACAATAATTTGATTAGGAAGTGTAGGTACACAATTTATGTAAATAAAAATAAATGTTGTTTGTTGGTAAGACATTTTTTAAATGTTCGTATTCGTAATAGTTTAAATAAAGTTTGAAAAAAAAAGTAAAATTGTCTGGAAAATTGCAAAATTCAGGAAAAATTTAATGTGCTCTTTTCTATGGGATTTTTGTATGAACTCAAGACCATAATAGAGGATGAAAGTCAATATGGGCTCCACGGGCGAAGCCGGGGCAGAAAGCTAAGTCATAAATAATTAAGATAGCGAACAATACTAAATTCCTAACAAACATGGAGGTTGGTGAAAATGCATTGAAATGCACCTCTGATTATTTATTTGACTTTAATAAAGGGCAGGTATAGCGCTTCAGCGGTCAAGCAAGCGTCACAGGCAGTAATGTATTTAATTACGTCCACATGGTGAATTCACCGATCTGGTAATTAGTGAACAAAGCACGGCAGCTCGTAATCAGCGCCCTTTGCCATACTGACGCGCTACCGAGTTACCGAGTACGCTCCGCTCGAGATTCTGACGCTTTTGACTCGAATTTCACAACCTGTTGACGGGTTAAGCTTTAGAGCGCCGCTCCGAGCACAAAGCTGGTTTCTATTAAACGCGCGTTTATCATACAAAGCGTTCGCTGTTTGTAATACTGATGACATCTACAAATAAAGCTGAAATACAGCGCTAGTAAAATAAATAAACGGGCTCCGTGTCATTTTGTGAAACAATCCGATCGAAATTGATCGGCCTCGCTAAACAATTTGTAAACAGGTGCGGCCGACATCGCGTCGTGTCCCGAGAGATTAATAGCCGGCTCAGAGACCGCGAGACTAATAAAGCCGCCGGACGAACAACTTCAGCTCCATTACACTACATTTTTTTTCCTTCACTTTCACCCTATTACGGTACTGGAAATGGCACTTAATAGCCTCTTTATTTATACAAGAGAGCATAATAAACGTGTTGTCGCTAACTTTTCGTTATCACGTAATAAAGTTATCGAGGCCATCACTCGGGCATAATGTGAGAGAATCTGACATTTAACTGTCAATGTCTCCGCGATCGTGTGTTCGGTTAGCACCTCGAATTGTGCTGCGGCTGCGTGCGAGTATTCTGTGTTAATGGGACTCACCTTATCGTCGTCGCCTTCACTATCACACTGAAAACAGAAAGGACGCGATGTTAGAACATTTTGTGAATAACAAATAAAACAATGTACATGCATTAAATTACCATAGCCAAATTATACAGTTACTCAATAAGAAAACCTTTCAAATATTATACAAAATAAAAATAAAACAAGAGAAGAAACCATGTACAGTACGCAAAATCTACATATCACCGTCAGAATAGAAAGCATGTGGTACTCAAATTTTTATGTTTATTCAATAGCAATCAAAGGAGCCCTGATTAATGCAATGAGCAACAACAAATCCCATACAATGCAAATGCAACACATGTTATTTATATTAGACAAAGTAATAGTCCATATGAGTATGAACGATTATATTATCATCTCATAAATCGCAACGAATACAAGACGTGATATTTACACGATAAGTTTAGCCCGCAGGGAGCAGGGATCTGGCTGAAATACCCATTACAATTTCAAATAAATACAGAGCATGAAGTATTCAAGGCGGGCGTAGGTAAAGTTGGGTGGAGAGACGGGCCCCGCCTCGCCTCGACAAATCTCGTGATTTAGCCGCGCCGCGAGTCGAATATCGGAGCGGGTGATCGAGTGCGTGATCCGCTTACGTGACTACCATCGCTTATTTCAACTCGACAAGAACCATTTTATTAGCTTATTTACTCGCGAATCTACATACATGTGTAAAGAGGCACTGGAGTGAAATAATAGCATACTGTTACTATCCAAAACACGGTTCACTTTCATGAACGGTGATAAAAGCTGTCATGCGACGTGTGCGAACATTAGAAAGCGATTTAGCCAAACAAGCCGAAGCGTTACATGTCAGAAGGATTTCGGAACGGTAAACGATAACATTGATTAATACTCACGATATAGCCTTTTCCGGAACTACAGCGGCTACTGGCCTGTAGGCAGGAGAGAGAAAGCGATTGTATGAGTGGATTGGAACATTTGGAATGAACGAGGAAGGTGACAGCATGAGATCTCTTGTGCCCATCTGCACACGATTGTCGATCAATTATTTCCATTTACAATTAATTATATTTTAAAAATTTAGAGTGCGTTTAAAGATAGACACAAGAGATTCTCCACCATTGAACTGTTGCAAACATAACGGACATCAATAAAAGTGACATAAACACAGAGTAGAAGAAAAATCTAATATGGCTTTTGGATTAGTGTTCAGTGCTCAATCTAGTAATCACAGTTACAACACAACATATAATGAAACTATTAGGATATTGATTGAAATTATTTAAGAAGTATTGTTTGTAAGGGTTAAGTCGGCTAGATAGACAGATTAGACTTACGTCGCTGAGCCGATCCCGGGAGGAGTCAGGGTCCCGCGGTGCGACAGAGCTGCCCGTGAGCCGCTCCGAGGCCCGTCCGCTGTCGTCAGACGTGCCAGCATCTTGAAGCAGCGTGATGCCCTGCTGCACAAAACAACGACACTCACTAACCATACACAAAGCACACAAAATACGAAACAAAAGGTGAAAATTCCCAATAGACTGACAATGTACTATTACAGCGGCGAAAATTGATGTCGATATTTCACCAAGTTTGGCGAGCAATTTCGTTACGAGCGAAACACGAAAGGGGGAGAGTCAGGTTTTTATAGGATCACAAAATTGAACGGTAACTAGGATATAAGAAAACCTGATAAGGAAGCTCGCCGAAAGCGGTCCGCCGCGCCGCGCCGTGTCGCGAGCGGGGTTCGACAATAAAAAGAGTTTTCCATTTATCACATTTCGCGTCTATTTTACGGCGAAGCTCAAGTGACGTGCTCGAACCGGGTAAGCGGGAAGCGACTTGCGATGCTCCGCCACTCTCTCCGCGGGCCGGATAAAAGAAATAAAACGCGCTGTAACTCCTCCGTAAATGGATAACTCCCCGACCGCCCTCTACAACCGACCAACTTCAACGCTATTATTGTTCGAAACAAGTGCTCCTTTCATCTCCGCCTTAAGGCAGAAAGCTTCCTATTTAAATAAATCATAAGTTCCGTACACGTATTACTCGTCTAGAAGTTAAACAACGTGAACAAGCATCATCACAATGTATGTTGGTAATGAACGTATCTATTATAGCTGTAATGTAAACAAATATTTATGTAAGAGCTAGAATATATATTTAAAATGGAATTCAAGATGAGGCAGCTGTGAAGTGTGAATACTTGAATTTTCGTAAGTGAGGTTAATGCAAAGGCGACCATTACGAGCGGACAGTTTAGTTCCATATAAATGGAGTCTGTTCCGGGAGCGGTCGTCGGCCAGAACAAAAACTCGAGAGAACCGGAATCCGCTTGCGCTGCGGATTTATCGGACGGACATGGAACTTCTTCAACGAATTTGTCTTCTATTTGGGAGTTCAAATATATCAAAACTTTACCAATTTTATCATGTTAGTTTTTCCTATACGAAATATAAAACATATTATGTGATAAAAGACCACAAAAAACAGGGTATGATTATCACTATAAGATACACCTTTTAGATCTCAAAAATACCTCAAAAGAACTAGTTCTAGGAATTTGAGGAAGACATTTGTGAAGGCTCCGAATAAAAAACTTCACAAGAAAACAGGGTTTGATATCACACTATATAATTATCAAGGTAAGTTTTTCACTTGACAAACAACAAAAGAACTAAACGATAAACTAGTTGTTAACAATAAGACACACGGTCACGATTAAGGGGGTAACTACTTACAATTCTAATAAAAGGGATTGCTTTCTGACCCTTTACATAGATAAACGAGTCAAGCAAAGTCGCACATATCAATTTAATCCCCGGAGCGTGAGCGAGATCCCTCTGATCCCTTAGCGGATCGTGTCGGGTTCTAAACAGCGGATGTTACCACATAATTGTTCTTACTCATTACGGGCTTCACCCAGACTTATTACAATCATTACGTATATCGCAACTTTCTGAATATATATGGACATTCAATTATTTCAATATGATGTTGAATACTAACATAGTTTTTATTGTAAGAAGCACGGGCACAATATGGGTTTACAACAATTTGAATACCTACACGTAAATACGCTTATAACTAATTATCTATTAGAGATAGATATTATACCACCGCGGACTTTTTTGTAGATTATTTTATTCTACACAATTCTTTCTTACATCGTTTTTGCGTGAAAAAGTCACAGACAGACAGACGCGGCAGGGGACTTTTGCTTTATAATATGTAGTGATACAGTTGAGAGTCTGCTGCAGTTGATACTTCAGATAGAATAGATGCAAAAAATAAAGTGTCTGTAATTTCAAATGAATAATTCCATATCTAATTGGGATTGTGCATTTACACGATATTAAAGCAGTGATTTTTTTGTCCGTCTGTCTGCATTGTTGACCAGAATAGGCTTCAGTAATTATTCTTCGGTCTTTTCAACTTCCCACAAGTTGGCTTTCTTCAAGCGAAGCGTGAAAAAGTATCTTTATGGGCTATATTATGTTCTGCCAGTCGCGCGAATTCATGGATTAACCACCTTCGCTTAAGAGGATCGTGTAGCTCAGCGTACGCAGCGAAATAGGTATTTAGAAAATCATATTCTGTCTCAAGCGCGCTTTTCCCACGGGCATCAGTGCGACAGAGAACACTGCAGCTCGTGAGTGTTCGTAGGTATGTTCTTCGTTGAAAATTGCGTTTTGGGGGAAAACGATTTACACCTACTAAACTATAACGAAACCTTATAATTTTGGTGTCATATGTTTTAGCAGATTATAATCTACGTACGTACGTTTTGCTTTTTTTTTAAATTTTGCTTTGTTTCTCAAATACAGACGGTTTATTACGAGCAAGTTATGAACCAAAAAAAACGAGATTTGAGGGGCTTATAACTTTTGACCTATTACGAATTTTGAAAAAAGGAAAAAATACGTACGTAGTTTTTCATTATGTCAGTAACATATTACAAAATCGTTAAAATTAAATAATATTTAGGGGTAGTAAAACGTTTTCTCCGTTTGTATGGACATGGACGCGGTACACTACACTCTTAAGAGCAGGTGGTGGCAGGGTCACATGTCGTCTGTTCTATAAAAAAATATCTCCATAGTTAACATTTAGATATTTTATTTCTTTGAAAAAAACCCGTGTGAAATCGGGGCCTGTCGCTAGTTTTGAAATGAACTGACGAACTTTGTCGTGGTCAGCGGTAGGTGATGCTTCAAGTGACACACGGCCACAAATTGAAACGACATTTTCGTCGACTGATATTACTTATTCATGAGACACGCATGGCAGCCGAACGTGACCGACGAAATAATTCAATTACATATTTCATGAATACAATTGCAATAATCTATAAATGATTTTATGGTATTTTTAAATGTCTTTAGCCTGTGGTTTAGTAACCAATGATCTTGAGTTTGTTTTTTGTTTCATCGTTTGTAAGAAATAAAACTGCTGGCTAAAATAATTTGTTTATTTCGCTATTATGAAGCTACATTATTCCAGTTATTAAAAAAATAGGGTTTAAGAAAGTAAAACCGGAGAATAGGCAAAAGTTTCTGGCGAAAGGCTAGTGACTTATATTATAGACCTTGCACAATGTACATATTATCAGGATTTTAATTTTTGAGCAAAACCATCAGACTAGCTTAGTCTCAAATCTTTAAACGTTAGAGAAAATCTACAATCGTCGTCAGTAGAAGACAAATTCTCTAGGGATCACGTGACAAATGTCATAACAAGAAACTGACGCAACTGAGGACGTCATGCTACGGCTTGTAGATTTTGTCTACCACCTGTAGTTTTGTCTACGCGTTCATGCTCGCTCGGTGGGTTTGTTTTAGTCAGAAAATACTTTGTTCCAGAGCGATTTCAAACTCTTAGGTAGATCGCACCTGTAAAGTTTCAGACAAGGCAAGGTGTGTCGTTAAGTGCCGGTTTGCATAAAATATTTATATATGTGCCGACACGTTACACCCTGTATAAAGGTTGTCGAGCCTTGTTCTAATTACTAAACAAGCTGTAAACACGTCTACAAACATGCAATATGTACCTAATTGACGTGTTACTTGACATTATATTCAAATTCACAGGCGTCCGTAATCGGTCCCTGTTTTCTTAATGCAGTCCTGTAGTTCATTAAAATACGACATGTGCTGGCGACTTGGCCATAAATATATAAATAGGGCTATTTTCAGGTATTTTTCAATGTTTTTTTATTCGGTTTTGTGTTGTAATGATGCCAATGATACCCTATTACCTGCGACGTCGGTGTTGCCGCATGGTCTTAGAAACGCGTTGAAATTTTCAGATTTATGGCATGAATCTTAGAAAATAATAAAGGATAAATAAATACCCATGTGCGTAACCAGTATTTAAGAATGGAGCAAAAGCAAGGAAACTCTCGAACTTGTAACTGATTTTTGTATATTTTTCGTTTGACTACGCCCATGTAAATACTCCATGGACTATTTACCGCGAAACGCTAATTTAACCCTCAGCGTAGTAGCTTGTGTTTTTTTTATTAAAGATTAAGTAGATAAACCTACCAAAGTGCATCAGATATAAGACTAATAAAAAATGATGTAGGTAAGTGCGGAGGGTATTGTGAAAGCATATCAATCACGGTGGCTGGAGGGTGGGTTTACAGAGCGTAGTTCAGCATTAGAACGTTGCTCGTGGATTAGCATATTGCGGCGAGCGAGTTATTCGTACCACGATTAAATTAGAGCTCACAAAGCTCCACGGTCGTTCTCGGCATGCTTGTTTGTACTTTATAAATAAATGAAATGTCTGCCGCAATTTGTCATTTACAAATGTTATTAATATTGTACTATTTTATATTGTTGTTGTTTTGTAAGGTACTAATTTGTATCAACAGCTTGTAATAAGCTAACACACAAATAGTTCCTATGTTGTAAATTATTTATTTAATATCCCAATATTGTTATTTAATGTCTGGATTTGATTAACAAAATATCAATCCAATTAATTCAATAGAAGCAATCTATCAAAAAGACGAGTAAATTGCTCATTCAGAAGCACAAAAGAAAATCCGACGAGATAAAAAAATAACTTATTGAAAATCTGGAAAACATTAATAAAAGAAATGTGAAGTAGATACTTTCGGAGACAAAATGTAGTCATAAAAGACAAGTCCTACAACAAAGAGCATTATTAAATAAGCGTCTCATAAAACATTCCAAATTCGCCTCGAGATAGCTGGAATGGGGAGATAGGATTTACGGAAATGTTTCACATGTCGCGTGTAACAGTAATACATAAAATAAACTTGTTTGACATTTTATTTGCGGTGTCTTGACTCGACTCAAAGCACTGCCGGCTTCTCGGTAAACAAAACATCGAGTAATAGGAAAGAAATCCCGGCAAACGACATATATGTATATCCCGTCCACAGATAAATGACTTGAATGCGATGCTTTTATGTATAGGAATTATAGATGGGCGATCGTAAAAAGGCGAATTGTTTTTCTGTAAAATGAATTTTTCATGACGACCTTCAGACTAAAACATTGCCCTTTAATCTATTTACAGTTTGAAAAACGTATACGTATATTACGTAATATTACGTAGTACGTAAAATACGTATATTTCATATACGAGAGTTCTTGCAATATTGATATTTATGTGACATGCAGCGCCATCTCTTAACGAGTAGAAATATTAAAGTAAAGAATACAATAAGTACTTACAAGCTGTTTTATGTATGGTTTTAGTTTAGGTGTAATTTATAAGGATCAGATTTAATATTGAGTACACGTAATTCTACAATTAAATTAATTACGCAACAGACAAATATTAATTGTTATTTTAAGCTAACATAAATTGTTATTTCGTATATTCATTAAATAATACGAGGCCAATGTTTATTAACATTAACTTCCATAATTAATTTTAAAGCCGACGGGGCGAAATTAAAGCATTGTGTTTGGCATCAAGCTGGCATTATATTCGACTGGGTCGGTTATTTGTAAATCAATATTAAACATCGGACTGGTGGTTGAATTTCAATTTAAATTCGACGTTCATATCATTTCGCAATAAATTAATTAAATATTACACAAAGGAATCAAGGAAAACGTATATTGCGAAATCAAACAAATTTTATCAATGTAAAAGCGAATTAACATGTTTAAAATAACATTGAAATGTAAAATTAACACAATAGTTAACACTATAACATTTATGTCATAATATATTGGATAGTGTTAATGAAATATTTACCAAGCTGACAAAAAAGCTACCCAAAGTAGTAAGATATTAAAGAATATTTAATGTGTATATTACTTTGCAATTTATATTGAGAGGAAATCAATATTAAATTGGTAACATGTTTAGTGTCTGCGAACAACGTGCAACTGGAACTGGGCGTGAAGTTAATAATAATATTTCAGTCAAACGATACCATCTGTACAAGGCGGTGGCAGGCGGGCCGATATGCCGAGATAAGGGGTTCAGGGCAAGCAAACGTTAATATCGGGTGAAAGCAAAAAAACTCGATGCATTTGGCGCTTGCGTCTGTGGCTACAAGCCAATGTACAACACAATAAGAGGCAGTTCGTGTCGAAAGTCATCGCGACAGGAAAGTGCAGTCTGCTCATTGATTATAGTCTATTTTCATTGCGAGGTTTTAGTAGATTTTTTTTAAATACAGCGTTTTTTTAGACTGGCCAAATAGATATTATGCGGAAGCTTCATCATTGACAAATCGAGAGGATATTAATCCCTAAATGGGTGGAAAACTGGAAACCCGAAGACTAAAACTTGAACTTAGCTTATACCCCAAATCCTAATGAAAAACGACATAGAGTTACTTGAACACAACAGCAATATATTACCACATTTTATGTAACCACTTAGAAATTATTAAAACGGTAGAAAGGAAATATGTATATGTTAAATTTTTCAGTCAATAAATTATCCAGCTAGACGTTAAAATGTAAAATTGGAATGCGGCAAGACGTTTTAAGCTTGCGGGAATCTCACCGCAAGTAAACTCAGATGAGGGTGAAACTTAATGATCGGAGGAGCGCTCGGAGAGACTATCTATTCGACGGCAAATTGAATCTGCGAAGAGCTATTAGCCGACACCGCACCGCGGCTCGCTTCTAGCGTGCCAAACGATCGTGCTCATTCCACGCCCTGTCTGATATTGTTAAAGATGAACTTAAATATCAGCCAGGCGTAATGTAAAGGAGACCACCCCTAGAAACACATCCTAATCCTAACCAATATTATAAATGCGAAAGTGTGTTTGTTTCTTTGTTTGTCCTTCTTTCACTTCAAAACAGGGCAATGGGTCGATGTGATTTTGTTGTACATAAATAATTGGAGGGCCGGAGACTGACATATGCTACTTATTATCTCTGAAATCCTTCAGGATAAATAAATCTTTAACACATTTCAAAATTTTACAATAATTTAAATTGTCGACATGCGCGACATAAAACTCTAATTGATGATAATTTCTTTTCAAATGTAGATGGACCCATTACGTACTTTAATTATATTAGGAAAGCTCTAAAACTGAAGTTTTATGGTACCTACTCTTGCAAGAAATAGTTCATCGTAATTTTCAAATAAAATGTAAGAAGCTGATTCAACTGCTTTACATTTTAATATTCTCAAGAAACTATTATTGAAGTCAGCCAGCAACGTTCTATCCTCCATAAGATGAATATCCAAGATATTCTTATAGAACGACACCAGCGGTTAACACCATACAACAAGGTTACACTAAGGATGGGTAACCGCTTCTTACAAGAAAGCCTTTGGGCCTCAAAATACCTCAACGTCGCTTGCCATTCTTTTAGATCACCTCAGTATAATGCTATGGTCAATATAACGATACTGTAATAGGAATCTGCAATATATATATGTAAATTAGTTTTAATTAAAACATATGTTCCACAATGTTTGAGTCTAGTATAAATTAATGCATAATTTCGAAACAATACATCCATAAATTAGCTAGTACAAATTCACCATTTACCAAGCTCGATTAGCCGACCCGCGCACGTCCGGCTTTATAGACCGTAATTCATAAATTAATAGTACGTATTTCATTCATTATTTTATGCACGCATTAAGCGCCGCAAACCAATTTGAACATAAAATTAAACAAACATACTATTAAAAGCGAAAGATACTAGAAATTCATTCAAATTCATGTAAACTATACCCAACTGCAAATTCGAAGAGTAACTTAGGGCGACATAATATGCCAGCCACGGTCACATTTGAATGTGGTAACTAAATAAAGCTTTCATGACGTTCGGATTTCCAGCGAGCGTGTCACGAGGGGAAAACGGATGGACGATTGACGATGCCACGAATGCTCGTTTGAATTCCACGATATGGTTTAAATATATGTAAAATGTTCGAAGTATAAATGTTTGGTTTATTTAGCAAATACCTTGAAACGATATTTCAATTCTTCTATAGTTAGTTCTCGGTATATTCGGCGTTCTATCTGATGAATACTGTATAAGCTTTCAGGCAGGCTATTAATAGTATCTGTCACAGAATATCGGCACGTGTGGTCCGACGGGAAGGTAACCGAACGAACCTATCTATTTGACAGCTCAGCAGACCACGTCTGTCGGTTGGCTCTCCTGCATTTTAATATCGCGTCGAGTTATCCGCATCTCACTCCTTCCGCCGAGCCGGTGCACACGGTGGTACCTTGCCGTTGATTCGTGCCGCATTGTGATGCACTTCCGCGTCACCGCCGCACTGTACCCTCCGTAATCACGGAGTATAACGCTACTCTTTGTATACATATAGCTTTGTGAAGTTACATCCCAGAATTACTGTCACAAAACGTATTGCCTTCTGAGTTGGCAAGATTTAGTATTATATAAATCCATCCATTTGCTCTGAGTCAACAAGTGTTGCAACTAATAAAACAAGTAAACAAATGCAAAACATACCCATAAACTAACAACATTGCGAACATTACCAAAGAACAAGTGTGTAGGCAATACAGGCAAGTGTACGTGCATACACGATAGCAGCAAGACGTGTTGACAAGGCGAGTGGCAGTTTGTGTAAGGTTTAATGCGTTTGGCGAGAAAGCTCCGCCCGGAAGTGGTCGCTGCGAGCCGCACAGATTTAGACACGCTGCATTTAGACGAGTGAGATCACCAGACACGTTAATGCCTCGACGTCAAGTAATTGCCTTTGTCGTGTACACATTATGTTCTTTAATGTCAAACACCTAATGGCTGCGGCACGGCTAGGCGGCTGCGGTGTAGGATGATAACTAATTACACTATGGAATGGTGTTCATGCAATTCATATTGGACATGTATTAGGGCCCTCTTCACGATGTGGCATCGTGACGTCGGTTTTTCTACAAGGTGTTTGGCATGTCAACATGTTCTGACTTTGTGGTATGGTTTCATCAATCTTATGATGGCCCATTGTGAAGGGGGACCTTTTGTTTCTGAAGTAAAAGTGTACTAACATGTGAGTTAACATTATTGGGTGGGTGCCGTATGGGGTCGCCGGTGAGCGCAGCCAGCGGAAGTCTCGTCTTGGCGGTGAGAGTCGGGGCGCGCGGCGAGGAAGCACATTTCACAGCAGCCTGCGGATAAACAAAAACAAATATTAATATCACGACTTGTCGGTCTCTAAGAGTTGCGGCGTTCACTTCATTAACATCGTAATTTAGCGCAGTTAGCTCCGACTACGATCCCCTTATAAAGTTAGCAGGCGTCGCATTCCGGCTTCAGTGCGGAGAACATGAATTTGTACGTCCAACTTGCCGAGCCGTGAGAGACTCCACTTAATCATACTTAAATATCACTATAGACATGCTCATATTTATTCAACTGTGCGAGTCAGTAAGTTATTTGCTTTACGTAAGGGATTTTAGCTCGGTATTTGTACGGTCAACATAGTTGTTAATTTTTCACTGTTACACGTGTGTTCTATTAGATTTACAAGTTATATAAATGTCGCCGCCAAATTGTCAAATCAGCCACTCAATTGGATGGCTAGCCAATTCATTAAATGGAGGCATTCCATTGAATGGCTAAAGGACGCTTAGTCAAATTGTTGCAATAAACGTTTAACATAAGGGCTGAACGTCGCAGCCTCTTGGTTAAATGAAATTGTGATGTGTATTATTAGGGTGACTATGAGAACGTTAGCACAGTTACTGTGACGTTAGGTAGCCGGAATATTTTATTCGAATGTACTGATTTAAGAAAGTGATGTTGTTAAAATTTAGCAGAAAGTATATTTAGATATGGGTTGAAAATAAAATACCTGACCTCTATTTTAAGAAAAAAATAATAGATTCTTTAATTATAATTAAGTAATACAATGTTCTTAAAGTAATAATACAATAGTTGTTCCAGTTCTATTTAAAAAATAATTAACATAACATTTATTTATTCTCTCCGACTTTCTAAACTTTTGGTACAGCCGTTTCTAGCTTTCAACCAGCCAAAATATTGAACGTTAAGATATCATAATTCATTTAACGAACAGCCTAGCCATTCCATTGAATGTCGCCATTTAATGAAATACCTAGCCATCCAATTGAGTGGTTGTTTTAACCATTTGGCGGCGACATAGTATATTGCAAAGTATGAGTTTGAGGCTGCAACAATTCTAGCTGTCATTGACGAAATTTAAAAGATTTATTGTTATAGTATTTTGCCGATATGTTGTCGTTTCTTTTTCTTAATAATCAGCGATAGATTTAAATGATTACCACTACATATCATGGTAATATAAATAGTAAGGAGTTAAAGTTATCGGTCGGTAGCATCAATCAGCGCGGCGTCTGGGCCGTCTCGTTGCGAGGCGACACGCATACCACTTGTACCGTAACGTAATTAATTCTTCCGCTCTCGAGTTTCATAAACGTCGCACCGAATCGTGCGACACATAATAAAGAGGGGTTTACGTGACTGTTCTACGATCGCGAGGAAAGCACATTTTTAATATGCGCCGGAGGATCTCTTTTATTGCTAATTACATCACAATATTCCCATACTGGGGCGTACCATAATCTTTTATCTATTCCAGGCAGTTCAATAGAAATTCTGCTAAATTTTGGAACCGTGAATTGTATTTGGTTTTCCTCCCTTCTCTTAAAATTATATCTATTCTTTATAAAAATATCGGTGCCTCAATCTTTAATTGTGGACAGCTAGGATACTTCTCAGTTACTTAGAACAATAGAAAGAACAAAACATGTTATTACGATTACTCCGCCGACAAGAGAGCCTAGCTCTTAAATAAAAGAAAAAAACTTTATTTGGCTGATTGACAGTTGAGCAATCGTGAGTTTTATTTCATGACTTGAAAAGTTGAAATACTATTGAATTAGAGTTTATTCTTATTAAGGCCTGCTATTTGTGGTTCGTTCACCGAGAGTCATAAATTGCAATAACAATATTTCAACAGAAATTTTAAAACACTGTGCACATTCAGGGGTAAAAGTTTAATTTACTGAGAGTAATCGCCGGGAGGGAAATGTTGGCAGCCGCTGTCAATAAAGCCACTATAATGGAGAGGGGACTGAAATCGACGACAATTTTACCGCTATCAATAACCGACAATCAAAATATGAAATGGATAATACAAAACAGTATTGGCGATAAACATTCATTTGTTTCGTTGATTTACATATTTTAAACGTTTCATATTAAAAGGGCAGTCTTAACGGATGACTCTGTTTCTACTAAAGGGCAAAGCAATATAAGTAAAATAAGTTACTTTTGAAATGGCAGAAACTTGAGTACCTACCTTAACGAATTACAACCAATAAATACCAACATCAGAAATATGAAAGTTTGGAGCGTATTAATCGCAACGACTATACAGAGACTAGATATTTATTCTGGACGCAGATTTCTACCAAACAGTAATAAAAATTAATCCCAAAATCTAAGCGAGCAAAGTCGTGGGCATACATTTTCAAGTAGTGTCACAGAGACTTTTGACGGGTGCCTCATTGTTTCCCCGATCTGAGCTCACAGTATAGTTCCTGTTACCGGCCCCAGGGTACCCAGCGGAAGAAAAGTCTTGCATTAGGTGATGAAATGAGACTACCAATGTTGAGGTATTTTTGAAATCTAAACCCTTTAAGCGGTTTCCTATCCCACCCATCCGTGGTCTTCAAACCTTGTTTGTACATTACTTAAGACAGAAGTGTAGTCGTCGAAAAAAAAGGTAAATACACTTCAAATACATACATGGATAAGTGGCGATAAAAAAGTACGTAATTTGTAATAAGCTGTGGATGTGAAAAAAATTGCTAAAAGTACGTAGTAAAATAGTTATTAGGTACTTAATCTTTGCAATCTACATGGACCTATCAATACCGATAAGAGAATGGATATTGTAGCGTAGGTTACCTACAGAGCTGCAAATTGCTTATGGAAATAAATCGTGAATCGTGAACTATTCTGGATCGCAAATTGTTCTATCATACATCATAGTAAATCGTAAAACAAAAACCCACCATCACGGCACTCATAACTTCCGGGGGCATAACAGGTGGCAAACCTGTCCATCGAACTGGGTTGTAGCTGTAGGTCTCTTTTTTTTCAGAAATTTAAACATTAAAATACCGTTGGTTCCCAAAATAATTAACATTAATTAAAAGGAAAATTCAAAAACAAACTCAAATACCTGTACAAAGTAATTAAGAATACTTTGTGTGACGACAAACATAGAAAATAACAGTTATGGAGGGATAATAACAACTCCAATCTAATAGAAGCCTGTGAACAGAAGCACAGTGAACGACGAGCGTGCGTGACTGGGGCAATTTACATTAAGTGGCGAGTAGATACCATCGGCGGGCGCATTTATTATTTACTCGTAATGTTCAATTTTGACGTACTTTCACAATACGATAACATGAAAACTATATTCAATTAGATCTCAATTCTTTATGATTAATCGACGTGTGGATTGACAATGTGATATGACAATTTTGTTTACTTGTAGTAACTGGGACAAAGAGGACAGTTTGGAGAAGTACCTAAATTACATACGTCGACAACAGTAATTTAGGAATTGTAAATTAAGTTGAAAATGGGTTTTAACTTTTTTTATACTTTAACGGGTGTATTATGGCTCCCGGACTCGTGTTACTGGCCCCTAACCTGCAGGTTACCCAGCGGAAGAGAAGTCTTCCTCATTTAGCCGGTGACATTTTGGACAGTTCTATTTTAGGTCGTGAGGCCTGGTACAATCGGATCATGAGCTTTTATTAAAAACTAAACCTCGCTCAAATTAATCAGAACAAACGGCAAGCCTTCAGTTTCTTAGAAGTAAGTACTTATCTATTATTTTCAGAAAAAGTGTGGAAGTGCTTCTTTCTTTAAAGAACTTATTTTTAAATTAGTCCTTTTTATTTTTTTGAGCTCGGGACCTTCATTTTTCAGATCATCGGTCTAACCGGCACTATCAACTAAAACCAGGCGTGAGATCCAAAATTATCTTTTACCTAGCAGTCACAATATTCGTAAAAAAATGTAGCGCCTATTAAGTTTGTTTGTTAAACGTGTGACCGCTTTAAAGTCCCCCTGACACGTTTTTGAATGAAGGGCACACAAAAAGCGTCCAGTAGTGCCATAGGGTTGACGGACGGGGCGCGCGCCGGCCCGCGGGGATGTCCGGAAGGGGCTATTACCATAACAATTAAATTATACGTTCCTTGGCACTGACACGACTACAATTGAACTAAACGACAGATGCTGACATTTGCAAAATCACTGTAATAAAAAGTGTCCACCATTTTAACCATTTACAAGATAATTGTTAAGTTTATTTTTCTCCTTTGTTGGAGATTAAATAAGACGTTCGTTCGTTCGAAGACGTTTGTGGAAACGTGGAATTATTGTAAATGTTATATAGAGCTGTACAGATATCAGGCTCTTATATATATCCTGCATTTACACATAAAATGATTTTATGTTAACTATATTGTAAGGTAAACATAACATTAATGGAGACTGTGAAATGTGATCAGTCTGATTTTTTACTTTTAGGATTCCGTACCCAAAGGGTGACAACGGAAACCCCATTACTAAGGCTCCGCTGTCCGTCTGCCCGCTGTTCACAGGGCTGCTTCTTTTGTTTGAACCATAACATAACGTTGAACATTTCATGGTCGCTATAACAAGCAATAAAAATAAAAAAAAATTAAAAAGAGTGCATACAAGAAACTTGTTATATTCGGCGTTTTTTGCTAGATTTTAATAATGGCCAATACATACAAACGTCTATAGTATAACTATAATGCATTATGTACACTTAAGTAAAACAACAAATAATAAAAACCGGCCAAGTGTGTTCCTGTGCCATATAATAATTAAGTGTGTTCCTGTGCCATATATAATTTGGTCCGACCTTAGTGCATAGGTACTATTGAGTGTACGAAAACCTTCGTGTACGAGTCCGACTCTCACTAGGCCGACTTTCTCCTTTCCTTTTAATATGATGAATCTGCATGACTTTTATATAAAAACATTATAATTGTCACTGCAGGTGGGTGTAATACCTACATTGTGAGCCCGAGGCTGTAACAGATGGGGTTCACTTCAAAAAGTGCCGCGTGTCGGACACGTGCCATTGTGGTGCGACGTGAATACAGCACTCTCAGATTAGCCTGAGAACTACTAAAGGGGCTTTACTGAATAAGAAGCTTTATAATCTGCTTCGAAACAAAGTAAGTTTTACCTAATTAATATACAAAAGACTGTTATTATCATAGTTATTTTCCCGTTTAAACCAAAATATTGGTTGAAAGAAAAGCTGAACTAATAACAAAATAACATAATTTCACAAGATATAAATCAAGAAAATTTGTTTTCTTAGCAAATTCTCCGGAGAACTTTATGTGGCTTCAACAAAAGATTTTATACAATTCATTTCGGTCTCATAAAAAAGTTATCGCGAATTCGCAGAAATCGGCGAAGCTATTTTTCTACCGCAGGCTGTTTTAGTCCTGTGGGAATGGAAGCTTCTTAATTCCAGATCCCTTTTTCGTATTATGTTATACTTTGGCTTTTATTTTCACGAGAAGTATTATGTTACGGGATGTTTGTGTTACGGAAACCAAGATGTTTATCTGTTTAAGATAATGTCGTAGATTAAGCAGAAAATAAAATAAAATTCTAATAGATCATCGTTAGCTAGATCAAAGCGATGTAATCTATAATGGTTATTATTATATTTACATTAATTAGGAGCTGTCAATACCAGTGTAAACAAGCCGCATAGTAATCGCTTGTAGCAAGCGGCACGGTCACACCTCACAGCCGTATCAGCTACAATACAACATTTACTGTAATTAATTCACTGACAACAATTTAATTATCGATGTGAGACTCTCGCTTAGGAAGGCATTTCTATCAAATTAGCGTCATTAACTTGATATTAATGTTTTATTAGTACAGTCCTCATTGATTGATCTATCGCTCATATCGTCATTACACTACACTACAATCAATGTAATCACATTTATCTTAAGAGTTCTCGGTGAATTCAAAATAAATTAGGTGCACACTTGCATACTGTTATTGATTGAGTAATATAAATATTAGCCTTATCGCGGTGTAAACATTTTTGTTAAACTGATAAAGCCACTCGAAATCTACCAAGTTATACGACTTACGATAACTCAATACACAATGAAACCTCTGTCAATATTACTTAATATCATCGAGATATATAAAGTTATATGAATTTCTAAGAAAACTTATGTTAATGTATGTAATTTTACTACTTTTGAAGAATAATTTCTCATAAGACTTCTTATTGTTAAACATTAAGAACAATTTGCATAACAGCTTTTACAATTTAATTTTCGCGCCGTCCGTTCATTGTTGGTTGACACTTACAACGGTCGACTAATGTACTGTTAATAGTAAACGCCATTGAATACATTGAACAAAAAGAATCAAGTGTCGTTACGCCTCACTTTACGGCGCAGGCGGAACGAATTTCGGTGAGAGCGGCTAGAAGTGGTAGAGCGTGTCTGCCACTTTGGTATGACGATCAGTGGAACACTGAACAGGTTGCAAGTAGGTACCTACACTACTCTGTAATAACAATTTATAAATCGAGAACTGTATTATTTAAACTTTATAGCTCAGAAGCAGTTTATTTAAGAACATTATGTAATAAAATAAAGCAATTTCAAGTCCATTATAAAAGGAACAATAAAAATACTAGTGTTTTATTTATAGCGGATCATTAGCGAGGCAGTTGAAGGCAGCAAGTGGGTAAAGCTCGGTAAGAGCACGCTCAATTACCCTGAAGTGCGGACTGCGGACCATACCGATGTCGTGCTCGTTTACACCAACTGATTACATACCGTCAGTAGTAGGCTTTTACGGCAAAAAATACGATAAATAATCCAATTATTCATATAAAGAACAAGTCCAGTAATTGATATGATTATTGACACAGATCCATAAATCGACCACCATCAGTGCCAATTGCCAATACAGTCAATACTTCACTTTCACAATATCACACTTAAACCCAAGGTAAAACGTTTAACTAGAAACGTTATCTATGTTATTACTAAAGTAATGGAGGCATGGAATCGAATTGCACCACTTCTCTGCGAACACAACACGTGGCCGTTGCAGTTTAATACATTGCATTTTGTTTTTAATCTGGCGGTAAGGCGCGGGTGCGGAACCTGCTCAGAGCACAATTTGCGAGAGCAGTTTAATTAACAGCGACACGGCCGGTCATTAATTAAGTCATCAGACAAGCCAGCGTGGATTAACTCACCGAGGATTAGGAGTGAACTACACTGTAATGAAGGTAAACTGTACGGTGTAAGTACACACCGATTAAACCGTCACCTGCCAGTAACTATTCTGACATTCGTTGGTGGCGTATGTACAGACCACGTCTTATACTAAAGACATATAAAGTGCGAAGTTCAATTTGCGGAGAAGTGAGAGCGGGTTTAGTGAGACTTAACATTATTACGCACACGTCGAGCGGGATAATCTCGCGTTTTATAAGGCTTATGCTAAAACTATGAGCTCGCTCGACTCGGTGTAATGCTCTGGAACGACGGGAAGCCGACGAGCTGAGACGCCGGGAGAGTGACTTTGCATAAATTGCCTTCTTTAATAAATACGTACGAAAACTTTATTTGTGTTTCAGTTAGGTGCTCGCTTTTGAATTATTTATAAGACGCTACTAATTTTAAGTCGGTACAAGGAATAAAATAACAGTCTTTTAAACAAATTAATAGCTAGCTGCTATTAAACGCAAAGTAAACTATTGAATGATAGATTAAAGAAAAAAGTGGAACAAAAAAATAACACTTATTGGTTGGGATGGGGCAGCAAAAAATTTAAGAAAAAATGTTACAAAAAATATCCTATTATATTTCTTACGTCTGTTATTATGAATAGATCGTTTTTTTTTCAAATAGTACAATACATGTCTTTGGAGATTAAGTTTTTATATAGTTTACGCCAGGTAGAGATATAGATTGCGATCCAACAATGTAATAGCGAAGGCACTGATTAAAAATTTAAGTAAAAACTCAAGTGCGATAATAGTAAGTGCATTGTGTTTAACAGCGATCGGTCAACAAGAGCTAACGATGTAATTGAGCTAGTGTAGCGGGGAAATAAATATGAGGGATGTTATCGAAATGTTTGTAAACGGCTGTCGCGGCGACGACATCGCGTGTCGCGAGACGATTACCCGGTGGGACCAGAGCACAACCAGGGGGGACGGAGTGGGGTTGGGTGGTCTGTGCCACCCCGCAGCCACAGACAGAAGGAAAATGGTAGGAACACGGCAGCGACATGCCATCTCGGTTCATTGCAATCTGAGCTCCTCGTTTGTATCAGCTGACTACTGTACGTACCTATTTGACATTTAAAGCTATGTGAGATAACTTTTGGATTAAATTTACATCTGAGCTAGTCTGTTTTTCTGTAATCGGATCAAACATTCATAGAGAATAACTATTTCGTTATAGACTCCACGTATTTATTACATCTATCGTGAATCCCTTTATCCCAAAAGGAGTAGGCAGAGCCAATCGAATCATATTGCTTTCTAACCTATTCTATAATCATCACACCGGACACAAGAGTCAGTCTTCTGCCGACATTTCTTGCATTTCTCTTCATCCTTTCAATGTGTCCAAATCTGCGCGAACTGCTTTTCTTTCTTTTACTAGCAACATCGTGTATTATTCTCTATGCAATTGTTCAAAATATAGTAAGAAATTAATTACATAATATTGAATCCCAATAATTTAAATCGAAAGCTAGTTTGTTTGCAACGGTCGTAAACGGGGCCGTAACATTACCGGGTATTAAATCCCTCAGTGCGAGGTTCGCGGCAGGAATATTGATAGAATAAACTCGCATTCATTACTAATGGTTAAATTGTAGAGTGTAATTGACGGGGACTTTATGGGTGTAATTAAATGCTACGCCATTATATCAAATCTACACCAGTTCCTAATTTAGAGTAGAAATTTATTTCAGAGGCCACACGGCTGGAATTAATTTGATGGAGCGGGTAATTTAAATACACCATTTTATTTATTTTTATGTGATGCTTAAAAGTTTACTGCTCAGTCTTAACCCTGGCTTTGCCCGTGGAGCCCATAATAACTTTCAACCACTATTATGGTCTTGAGTTCATACAAAAATCCCATAGAAAAAAGCACTTTCAGTTTTTCCCGAATTTTCCGGGCAAGTTTTTCAATATTTCTTTCCCAAAAAATCTGATTCGGACTATAACCAACATTTAAAAAGTCTAACCATTCTTAAGTGATGCGCTTACCAACGAACAGAATTTCATTTTTATTTATATAAGAATTTATATTTTTTTTATTTATAAAATAATCTCACTTAGCTATATGATAATACATATTCCGACCAATAAGGAATTTTGAGACCCTTTAAATAAAGTACCTATCTAACTCTATTCTCTAACTACTCTACTTTGTCAAACTGCTAAAAGTTTCACGAACGGAAAATTAGGTAAGGTATAATAGGTCAAGTACATCTCCCGAAACCGTGTTATCAGTCCCAGGGAAGACCAAGTCTCTTTCTTTTAGCCGATGGTTGTGGGCTATACCCAACGAGTTGCCAGTTCTGTTGAGATATATTTAGATGGAAAAGCCTCTAAGTGTGGTTTGTCAGATTAGGTACATACGTAAAAACCCATTGGCCGGTATCAAACCGTGGTCCGTAGGAATCAGACGTCTTTTAACCACTCGGCCACCGACGCCCTATTGCTAATTGAGTGTATCGAAAAATACTAATGAAGTAGTAAAAGTAAAATGAAATACCAGAAAGAAAAGAAAATAGAATATCCCATTGAACAAAACAATTTCCTCCGTCAATACGTCAATTTACGTCGGCGGACGCGAGCGGGCCGTTTGCAGTAAAGTTGAGAACGTAAGTAAAGTTACTATTAGAAAAGTCGTTATTGCTTCATGTACCTACGGTAAACTAGCTACATGGAAGCACCTGTTTTTGCTTTTCAAAGAGTTAATAGACATGCTGTTTGAATATTCACTGTTTATTGCAATTTAAATCGCAGTTTTGTTGAAACAGTTAACGCTATCAATTTTGTGATCCACACATGTGAACGATTTTAATTACTTTGCGACATTGCAACGGATTTTCATTCCGAATTGAAAATAGATTCGACATTTCGCCAGTAAACCTGTCGCTGCAGTAAGGACAGATCTCAATACCTCTAGTTGCAAGTTATGTTATTGATGCATATTTTTCATCAGAGGTGGGTCGGTGGCCGAGTGGTTAAGACGTCTGTTATTAACTAGACATACCACGGGTTCGATCCTGGATCCCGGCCATGTACCAATGGGTTTTTTAATTAAAAACTTATGTACATAATCCAACAAACCACACTTAGAGGATTTTCCCATCTAAATATACCAAAATTAGGTTAGGTATAGGTATTTGTGAAAATACCATCGACTAAACAAGGGAGACTTGGTCTTCCGCTGGGTACCCTGGAACCACGGTTTCGGGAGCTGTAATGCAACCCGTGAAGAAAGAAAAAGATTTTTTTTTTCATCAGTCAATAAGTACGTGTGTAATAACTGCTAACGCGCTTTAATTCTTAAGCAATCGAATCATGTGATGAGTGTAGAAAGAGTGCATTATCAGTTAAGTTTATAATTTGATTAACAAATTACATAAAAAGGTATAAAAGAACAAATCTATTTAAAAACAAAACAAATAAAGATTACATTATTTTTAAATGTAAAAATAGACACGACACATACGTAACGCAATCACAAATCACTAACATAGACGAAGCCGGAGCTATGTAACTTACCTACGTAATGTTATATCTGTAATATAAGCCGTCAATCAGTCGCCCGTGTCAGAAATAATAGCGCAGACTGTATAATTTATTTAATGTCTGTGATTATGGCTGTTCAATGATATATTCGACTAGTTAAGACAACGCGTCAACATTAATGATAACTAGATGGCAAAATTGTAATCTAGTCGCTTTTGTATGAAGGGTTTCGTTATAATATAGCGGTCTAACGTTGGAAAACGAAACGAGGAATAATTTAGCTTTAAAACTTATATTTAAATTTTAAACATTCAAATTAGTTAATTAGTCTATATAGTATAATTACTATATCTTCTAAATATCACAGTAAATATTATGAAGTCGTTAACTTTTATTCTTTTTGGACTTAGGTAGCAGGCAACAGGTTTGACAGCACTCTTTTTAATCCACTATAAAACCAACAAGCATGTTCTCAATTACCTCCCATAGTATGTTTCTTTAATGACTAATGAATAATAAATGAAGGCAAAAGTATCGTAGACTCGGACGGCCAGTCGACCTATTTGCGCTCAATAAATCAAAAGCGTACGCGTCCGCACGGTCTCTCATCCGTCCATGTCGCCTACTAACTTCTGTGCAAACATTTGCTCTGGCCGTGACGTGTGTGATTAGTGATAATGGAGTAATGTGCTACAAATGTTTGTATTGTCGCGCAATCATGGTATTAATGTCTTATAGGTTTGTATTTCAATGAAAACATATGATTTCATTTACGATTGCTATAATGTAGAATCATTCATTTGCAGTGGAAGTAATTTCGCATTAAAGCGATTTAACTGTCCCACAAACATGTATTTCCTTTAATAATATGATGGTCTTGTATTTATCGTGAGAAATGCAAAAATAAACTAAGCTATTTAATTTTAACCAACGCTAAACGTCAGCCTAAGATATTAAACAAAGACAGCGGCAGTTATTCAGTGAAGTTTACACAGGGTTTATGTCACACAACAATGTACCGCGGATGCTCGGGGCATAGAGATCGAGTGGGTCACGATAAGCATACAAACGAGACGCGGCAATTGTTTGTGCAGACTAATGAGCGGAGGTTAGTAAAACGTTAACAACAATACCACTTTCCAAACAATAATGAAAGTAAGTAGTACGAGAGAGGGTCGAGTCACCGAGTGGCAGCTCGTATTACGATATCGGCACAGTATAAACCAATACAGTAGGATGACGCCCTTCATTTGATAATGTCTATAGAGCGTCGGTGGCCGAGTGGTTAAGACGTCTGGTATTGACTAGGCAGACTACGGGTTCGATCCCGGATCCCGGCCATGCACCAATGGGGTTTTTAAATTAAAAACTTATGTACATAATCTGATAGTAATAGTTAACGGAGTTTAGTGTTATTTTATGAAATCATTATCAAAATATTATTAATTAAACATGATGTGACACACTCACAACAGTCACAACCTTAACATAATTATTGACCTTTAATTCAGGACGCTACCATAGATTAAGTAATAATTATTACTAACGTAAACGCTACTTCGTCTCTAGCCGCACGATTGTTTTATTGCCGAGAATTCTAGAGGGTCCCGTCGAACCTCTGTTATACACTGTGATATCGGAGGGCGTGCGACGGCGCGACGGTCGGCAGCTGCGAACGAGACGGTGGAATTTAGAGAGCCCAGATCTGTCAACAATCACTGTAAATTGATTTTGAAACGTTCACTTCACCGTTATTAATAGAGTCAAGTCATAACTCAGAGCAATATTTACAAACAAATTTAGCGGGAAAATAACAATAAATCAACAAAATGGGCACTACACGAATAAGTAGTAGTTATGTGAGAAATCCAATAGTCAAGTTGAGCATTGTAGTCCGCAGTTGTTAGATCGTAACTGGAGTCCTGGGAGTCGTGCCGGCTCTAGCGAGGCTATTAGATCGTAGAGTGGCGCCACTTATCGCCGGCACTCGGCTCGCTAGATCGGAGAGATATGCCGCGACCGACTCCCACCTTCCTCTACACACTTCTGTTCACAAGTTCAGTAGAGAAATATTTTGTTGTTATTAAATAGAAAATGAACCGAAAGATCTACACTCTCTGAAGAAATGTCAGAGTTGACTCTACAATTAAATCTAATATGTTTACCTGAAATATACAAAACCACATAAAAAATTCAACAATCTTTATAGATAGTTATATTATATATAGTTTTGTGAATATCTCTATATTATATTACTAAGATTTTGTAAGACGATGCGTGGCCCGCCTCTGAGCCATCTCAAATCTTAGATACCTATATTATTTCTCGAAAGGTGTTTTTTGTCGGCCTTAATACTGTATCAAAATTAATGTTTGATACGCCATTTTGAAGATTATTTCCTCCTCTAATGACGAAAAATAAACAAACAAATAAACATTAAATGTTTCTTTTAAAATTAGACTAATATATTTATTTATTTATTTTGTAAAAGACGCCATCTGTTGGAGATCAGTTGAACTAACTGCAATTAAATATTCAGCAAATACATCAAAGCCTGAATTCGAGTAGGTACTTAATACTCTAACTAAATCATTAAGACACATTAAACATAATGAAATAAATTCCCAATGAAAACGATCTACATGCATAATTAATTTGATTTCAAACTTAGGCAGTCAAAAACAATTATTAAATTTGAAGTGATTTTAAAGCGATAAGAGGGAATACGTAGGGTGAGCTTATTATCATTTTCACCCCATCTACAAATCGAAATTGGTACAACTTCGCGACAACTTTCAGATAAGGAAGTTACTGCTCCCCTCCCGAAAACGTTCAATTACGTAACGGGAATTTAAATTTAAAAGCATAAGAGGAAAATGGAGAGTTATGAAACGAAACCGATGTAACGTTATAAAAGCGAGTGTAAACAGGGAATTATCTTAGCGTAATGCAAATAGCGTTAAGAAGTCGAGTTGTTTATTGTGGTAATAAATCGCGGATAATGTGATAGTGCGGTTGGTAGCACAGTAGCTACTTGGTACACAATATTGTAGACTGCGCTCGTGGAAGGTGCAAAATAAACAATTGTGAATAGGTCGCGATCGGTGCGGATTACACGGACGAGCAAGCGCTGCCCGCCCGCTTTGTTTATTTACATAAAGCGGATGGGCTCATGAATGTTTCAAACATTTAGCGAACTCATTTCGAGCTGAACCGTGAAATAATATTAGCTATGTGTTAACTTTTAAAGATAACAAGTCGTTCTGATGGAAACTTCTCATCATTTAATTAAAATAACATTTGTAAAGAAAGTCTGACTAATATATTTTGACATGATTAGTCCAGGACTCTAGGTGATTTTACCCGCGAAGCAGACGGTTTCGGGGTAGAATTCCAGGCCAAGAAAAATACTTGTCAAGCATCAAAACAGGTCATTTGTCTGTGATATTGTATCCTTTGATATATGGTAGCTTTGGGGTAAAAAATCGTACAAACAATTATTAAACAATAGAAGACAATGTAACTCATCAAAATAATAAGTGTTTAATCAGAGCAAGTAACCTAATTAAAAAGTTAAATAGATATATCTATCATCACGCCTTTTATCCCAAGAGGGGTAGGCAGAGACAATTGAATGCCATTCGTTACGATCGTGACCTACCTCTTTCGCTTCGTTTATATTTATCATACCTTTGATACGTGCTCGGCGAGTGTGTGTACTTTTAATATTTCCATCGATCAATACATTTTTATAAGTTCAATAAAAGTACACCTAGGTCGTCCTCTGCCAGATTTTGCTTTCACATCAGGCATATAAACCTTTTTAATCAATCTTTCATCCTTCATTAAATCGATTAAAACAGAAACTGACTTAAAGTTTGCTGTAAGTAATGTTTTTCTCGACTTTGTCACAAAACGCGCCGCCTCGATAACATTCAAAATCAACCACGAGACTTAATACCACTGCCAGATGCACTGAATCCGCTTTTCATCGTGGCGACCGGAACGGGGTGCAGTAGAGTGAGGTAAGGGTGGTTGGAGAAACGAGCGGGAATAAACAGCAAAAGGCCGGTAATAAAATTTCGAGTGAAGCGACGTTCTTTCTATGCATGCTGGCGCACGGCGTACGGGCTTTTGCATACATTTTAATATTGTAGCGACGTGTAATGAGTTGAACAAAAACTCGTCATAATCTGGTTGAAAAAGAATAAAACATTTTCAAATGAAAATAGCTAGCAGTCAAAAATGTAGGTACCTATAATAGGTAGTCAAATACATAATTTCAGCAAAAGAGAGAAATTAGTTTAGATGGATTCGAAATTACACTTTAAAGTCCTTGGCAGTACATGACACGTTAAAACCGTGTAAAATTATTAGATACGGCCACTGCATGCAAAATATTCAACAAAGCTAACAAAAGTGAGCTCTTGCAGCCGACATTGACAGGCTTTCATGCGAGCGTTCCGTGCGTGTTTTAAATGGTTCGGAAACACTATGGAAAATAGAAATGGATAACGTTTATCGTACTAAAAATCATACGGTAAAACAAACAAATAAATACTTATCTAAAACTTTTTAAATGCATGAATAATATTTCCTGTAAGTACAAAAATCTGAAATGTTGATACTCAAAGTGCAGTATAAGCAACTTTTACAATTTCAAAGAGTCATGCCCCAGCTGCCAGCGTTCACAACAAAAATATTGGCAAACAAAACTTCTCCACACCGCCTGCCGCGTGCAAGACAAAAGCAATTTTTCTACAATATTTCTTGAGTGAGTGCCGCCCGAGTGTAATTTGCTATGTAGACGTGGAGGTTTTTAGAATCTCCTTTACTTGCATATTTAGTGGAGACACGTTTTTATGTAGTTAATATTTGCAGTTACAATTAATTTATAAATAGGTACATACCAGAGGCGAAGTCTCGGTACAAGCCGATTCCTTTCGGCTTCCCTTTTAGAAATTTGTTAAAGTATGGATCAACGACATTTCATACTATTTTATTTTAACAATCCAAACATACCTACTTCAGAAGCCCACTTTCTTTGAACTAACTTAACTAAACAAACGCATACTGATTGTCCATATAAGCCGGTAGCCAGCCGGCTTTTTCGCCCATACAAAAATATTTCATACTAAGCATCTGTCTCTTTCATTTGTATTAAAAAAGTTCACTCTCCATATCTTTTTATCACGCGCCAATAGACGTCCAGAAAAGCCGGGAATTTACGAGTTATGGGAGTTATGACTGAATAAGATAATCGAACTGTAAACGAGTTAAAACGAGACAGTTAGATCGGTATAATGCTTCTTATGTGAAGAGTCTTGTCGCAGGAACTAAAACAGCGAGTGTGTAACATTTTTTATGTTTTGAAGGATATTTCTTATCAGTTTAGAACAATACTATGAGTTTTCTTTAATTTTTTTTATTTATGATAGCGGACAGGTACTTAATGCTTTCGTATTTATTTTATTTTTGTTGTAAATACTGTGATTGATGTATCATATAGATATTATTAGGCATTGGTGAATTTTAGTTGTGACTTTTTGTATTGTCTGTTTTTGTTTCTGACAAGATTTCTTGATTGTTGTTTGACCGATTTCATATTCTGGAAATATGTAATATTCTAGTAGGTAAATATATACAATCCTACGGTCCTGTGAAGTATATCGCTGGCATTATTTCTGTATTTCACAACTGATTACCAACAATTTGTCTGCAAGTGGACTAAGTATGACTGTTATTCTGTAATAGATTTCAGGGCACGCGCCACACGGACATGCCGCGGATAAAGGACATTCCTCGGTGGGACATGGTCATCCGGCGCTCGTGTCCGGGCAATTTGTGTAAATTGTTGCCCACCTACGGCACACTGATGAGCTAAACTCGCCTACACAACTAAAAATAGTGTCGGTAAACATGGTTTGAATTTCGTTGACTTTTTTAGGGTTCCGTACCCAAAGGGTAAAGACGGAAACCCCATTATAATATAAGACTCCGCTATCCGCCCGTCTGTCTGTCTGTCCGTCTGTCACCAGGCTGTATCTCATGAACCGTGATAGTTTAGACTTTTCACAGATGACGTATTTCTGTTGATACAAGAAAAGATAAAACCAATACAGAATACTTGGTTTTATTCAGTTTAAAATTATTAGATACATTATAAAGAAGTGAGAATTGACAATGACAAAATTAGACATAAATTATACTTCATAATAATAGAGCACAAATAGGGTTCAATCAGAAATGGTTCATCAATTCTGTTGCCGCTATAACAACAAATACTAAAAAACAGAATAAAATAAATATTTAAGGGGGTTCCCATACAACAAACGTGATTTTTTTTGCCGTTTTTATAGATAATGGTACGGAAACCTTCGTGCCGGATTTTTAGTTTTTATATAGAGGTATAATAATTTGCGAATTATTTATATTTGAATTGAATCCTGTTTTACCATATTTAATTTAAATATTTCTTGCATATTTTTTAGACAATAAAAAACATTGTCAATAGCTTCGAACGATTTCAATTGTATATTTTGCATAAATATATTATAGTGTTTTATTTATAAGGCTTCTAAAATAATATAATGCACAATGAAAACCAATATACGGTTCCCAAATAAAAAGCAAAAGCAGACAGACCACACCTACCTACTAGATAGTAGTAGTACCTACCTAGTATAAGGCAAGTAGTACTTATTACATGACATAACATAATATAGTTAATTAATTAAGAAATTAGTATTGGTTAAAGTTTTAGTGCAGTTTGCAGAACATAAATCTAAATCTGTAAAGTACAAGAACACAGCGGGAGGTCTCGCCGGTCGGTCCACCGCCACTCTATGACCGCTGACCGCCGACGTTGTTTTGTCCCTTTATCGAATTACCACAGCTCATAACAACATTTTTTTATAATAAACGAAATTAAACAACATTGTCATACAAAACATTATAACTAAACATTTTTTATACTAATCATGAGGTCTTCCATTAAAAATACGACTAATACCAAATGCATAAAAAAGGCAAGTGAAGCGTGACATGTTATTTTGAATTGTAAGCACATAATAATGGCTTAATGTTCTATTGCTAACAAGTGTTTTATTTTTGTAAGAAAAATAACTTGGGAATGAATTTGCTGACAAAGATAATATAACTGAATGGTTTCCAAGAAACAGTAAAAGGAATAAAGGGAGACAATACAAGAAGACATAAAAGAAGTAGCGGTATATTTGTGGATAAGAAAGGCTATAGATAAAGATAGACCAGAATGGAAATAATTAAGGGCCTGGTTATGTCAAACATAGGCTGGGGAAACATTACAATATTATCTGGAAATAATTAGATCTAATCTTATCAGCAAAGGGTAGGTCCAACATTCTTAAAATTTCTCTTCCCCAGAGTAGGTACCCAGCAGAAGACAAGTCTTTTCTCATTTAGTCGATTAGAATTTTGAAGGCTTCTTCACGAGTGGCCAACTCTGTTGAGTTATTTTTAAATCGAAACGTCTATTAATTTAGTAAAAATAGAATTTAAATTTATATAGTAATTGATTTTGTTCATAACCCGTTATGTAGTATCGAGAGTATCCAAACACGCGATTAATCGTGTCTTTGGCATTTAAATTAAATTTTACAACCGTTTTAAAGTGCTCTATAAACGTATAAGTTGAAATAGTTAATAGTCATCTCCGCGTTTCGGCCGCAAACTTATCTGGGAAAGAATCGCACATTACAAGTGAATATCTCACAGAAATATTTCTCAGTATCAAAAGTATTCAAAGAATTGTCAAGGCGGGCGGTAAGATAAGTTTTACCTGTTCGCAAGTGACACAGACAAAGTTTAAGGTCATGTTGCGGCAAGTAATAAAGACGAAGCGAAAAGGTTTAAAGTTTACTCGGTATTTATTTCAAAGAGTGTTAACAGAGTGGGATGGGAGGGAATAGGGAGGCTGGGAGCGCGACGCCTACTTGTAGTGTTCAACGGGCCCGTCTTCTGTAAGGAGATTGATATTGATTTTGCACTGCACACACAAGACCATCGAAACCGTCGTTCACGGGCTTTTCACTATCGGTAAATACCTTTTACAACATGTTATATAATACACATTACATTTTTCCTAAGGTTTCAAATAAGGGATGATGGAATATTTTAATGTTTGATACGCTATTTTAAAGATACTTCTTCCCTCTAATGACGAAAAATAAACAAACAAATCAATTCGCACGGGTCATCCTATTATAGTTTATTTCTATTAAATTTCAATTTTTTATCGGTTCAGTCGTAATTGAGTAGATAACACATACAAACATCAACATTTTCGCATTTATAATATTAGTAGGATAATATAGAGGAAGACTTACCGTAACACGGTTTCGGAGCTGTATGGTCCATTGAAGAAAAAAAAAGGATACTAAAATGTACCATCTTATTTTACTTTAAAAACTCATTTTACATGAAAATCGCGACTGCGTAACGTTTAGAAGTTAGCAACTAAAAAGTAACGGTACAAAATACATAAATATCTAACTACAGTAGTTTTATTACTGAAAGGAAAAAGTATGCACTGAAGCAAATATAGGTCATGTTGATACACGTAACTCCATTACTCCGTCACAAATGAGCCGTAAGCTATGATAACACAAGTGATAATGATAAACTCATTATACAATACGGGACATTGTTCAACCGCATGACGTCACTTGTATCGTGCACAATAAATACCACCGGCCTTATAGCAGCTACTTGTAAATCTCTCACGGAATCAGAAAATCCACGTTTTCAGCGAGATAAACCCACCCTAACGTGAACGAAATGGATCGCAAGCCCGCGATGTCTACAATATTTCACGCCCGCCTAACTTCTTTATGCCACGTCCAATCTTCCTCGACCGCTTATCAGGTAGACGGCTCTTGTCAAACTTTTCAAATTAGGTTTGAACGTGCTTAATTTTTTGTAATGGGATTTGTGAAACAAGTACCTACTAGCTATACGTTTTTATATGGCGGAATTGATAACTAGTTACGGCAATAACTGTGACATTAATTAATCAGCGAATAAACTGTTTCTGTACGGTATTTGTTTATGACAGTGTTTATGTTGGGTTGTAGGCGTGTCGACATAGTTGTAGCATGCGGGGGGGCCTTTCGTCGGTGGCCTGGCCGCTACTAAGGTATAACTTTAGGCAGGGATTCCGTGGGAAAGGAGTTTAGGTTCACGTAACAATGGCCGAAGCTCGACGGGCGTCGTCGATGCGGTCACGCGCTGCATTATTACTCACCGGCTCACCGGACTGTACATTTTTTGCCTATCCGTTCCATTAGACTAGAGTATACTTAATTAAGAAGTTTAACGGTTCTGCAAAGACATCTCTCTGCTGTAATTATCTATTGGAAATACATTACTTTAGATTTATTTAATAAAATAAAAATATAATTTGGCATCTGTGGCGCCCTTGGGAGTCCCCAGTTCAAAATAAACTAGCCTCTGTAATCGCAGCGGGAACAAAAAACACCCCTCAGATTGCAAACTTTTTGGTCTCTCTATACAAGAATGAATTAAATTTTTGTTTTATTTTTTTACGATTCTATTAAATCTATAAAGTAACCAGTACCAGATCATTCTCAGTAGTGTAGCTGCAGGCATTTTAAGCTACAGTTTTTAAAGTTTTCATAGGTAATTTGTCACAAAATATAAATTTCATTGACATACCTATAAATAATAACTGACCTAAAAATCCATTTAAAAATTCACATACCTACATATTAGTAGAATTGTCTATTAGATTGTTTTTAGTTACAGTAGCTAGATAATTAAGTTATTTGTAGTAAGAAATGGAAAGGAGATTTTAGTTTAGGATTTAAGGTTTTTGGTAAGGAGATAAGGTTTGAAGGAAGACAAAGGAAGTAATGGAAATATCTCATTTACTCATAACATAACTAACTTAAAAACAAATCTAAAAACTTAACCATTAAATAATAAAGTCACCAATCTAATGTGGTTCCTAAAAACTTTTAAATTTAAAAAAAACTACTAAAATAATAACAGAATCACAAGAGTTAAATATTATTATGTGGTTACCTTAGGATTTATGTTCAAGACAATGCTACTGATGCTTGATTTTATGCTATACAATATAAAGTGAAGGCATAGGGCAAGTTCTAAATACCTACCTAATGAAGAATCTTTTTGTAGTGCTAAGCACTAAAAGTTTAGCTATTTGCATACAATCCATATTTAGGAAATATTTCTCTGCCATGCACTCTAAGAAAAATATAGTTTTCATTTAATTATACTGAAATTGCAAGAACTAAGGCAGACAGAGATTGAGCAGACAGCGGGATAGATGAACTCAAATGGAAATGTTATAGTTATTCTGATGAATTCTCCCTTATTTAACAATGCATAATCTTTAATTTATATTACGGATCAGGTAACTGAATAATTAGGTAAGAGAAATAGTATAAAATTATAACTAGGTATACACAAATCTAGTTTTCTATGGTTGCAATTTGTATGGGATATTTGAACACTTGTGTCAGGTCTGAATAATGAATCAGTTGCGTAGATTTCTTGTTGATGACTAGAACAAAATAAATTTTACAGGTAATTTCCGTAGATAATTTGATGTGGAGTTCAGTCATCTGGTACTTCATTCCAACAAAACTTTTACCAAAGTTTTAAGAGTATAAATAAAGATAATTAAGTAATTTCAATTTGGCTGTGAAATATAACAAATTTATAGGTAGGTACAATAAAAAAAAAAAAACTGGAAGTTGCATGAATAGAGGCATTCACTGTTAGGCACCCATATGTCAGTCTGTAGTTCAATACATGTAATTTTCTGACAAAAACCAGTTTCCTGTACAAAATTAACTTACAGCTATTGTCAGTAAAAATTGCATAAGTGCATATATACGCCGCATGTGGTGAATTAAATAGGAGCAAGGAACCAGTTCGGTATCAATATGTGAGACTCTCTCCAATGAACACCAGGCGGCATTGTATGGGAAATTTTCGCGAGCGAAACGCCTAAATTAATTTTATGGAGTGTGTGAATCGTCAATATAGCGAATACGAATATAGAGAATGCGATAAAATAACACAAACGAGAGTTCCCACTTGCGTTAAATTTACACTTAGTGGGAGATCGTGCGAGATCGGCCGTTCTCTGTATGATTTAATTATGATTAGGTCATGCTAACTAAATTATTATAGTAATGAAAGTTGGATGCTAAACGACACTGAACATATATTTACACCACAGATCCGCGCCTACACTTCACGGAGGGCTCACTCAATAGGTCAATGCACCTCAACAGTATGAAAGCTATTACATGCAACTATTTTAAGGTACAAAGTTTCACTTCATTACTTTTTAATCAACGTTAACCAATATTACCTAACTTGTAATACAACTACAATCAAGGAATAGTAATAGGTAAAAATAGCTGACATGACAATAACAAAGGAATGCATTAAAATTTCTACGTGACATTTTGTGTACGATTGTTTACATGCAGCTAACATAGATATATCCTAGAAAAGGTCAAATAATAGGTATATATTATAAAGGTAAACAATACATAGGAGGAGTAATAGAAATGAGAGAATGTAAATAAATATTACGAGAGGTGCGCGGGCGGGAGGCAGGACGGCGGGAGCAGAGGGACAGGTCCAGATGTTTACCTCCAGGTCGTCGTAGGTGCGGAAGGCCATGATGGCGAACCCGTCAATGATGTCTTCCTCCCCAAGCGGCTCGCGGGACCTCCTGCGGCGTGCCGGAGGCCGCGGGGGCTTTTCGCGAGCCGGGGACTCGTCTTCGCCGCTGTCCCCATCCTTCGCCTTGCTGTCGCGCTGGGCTTGCATGCGCTGCGCCCGCTCCCGTCGCCTGTTCCTCTGATTGCGCTGCTTCACTTCGTTTTCCATCGTTCACACATCATTCATAGCACCCACCACCGTGGCACTAAGACACTGCACTAGGTCCGCACCTCACGCATACCGGCCCGGCGCCTCGACACCGCCGTCGCCGGAGCTTCGGATATCACACCGAGAAACAGACACTGGCCTTTTCCAATGGCGGACCGTACACCGTTGCCGCATTGCAAGTAAAATGGCCGCGTAGCACTCGACGGGCTGTCTGTCGACACACTCACGTATTGGGGAACATTATTTAACTTAAAAGGAACACTTTACACTAAATTTTAACTGAAATTAATACGATAACACCGTAAATTAAGTTTATACATTATTCTCTGTATTCAGAATCAGTCAATAGTCAATACAATGAAAGGTGTCGCACGACGCCAACGCTGCGTTGCGGCCGCGAGGGAGAACTAGCGCAGGGCAGCCAACGTGACGACGCGCTGTGCAACCGGCTGCCTATCGGGCGTCGTCCTTTTCACAGACATTGCGTCTCGCTCTCTCATGTTGTCTTCTTCACACTCTATCGTGATCTTTGTACTGTTTTAATCAGGTAAGTCGTATTTTCTCTTAAAAATAATATAAAAGAAATTTATTTATTTAACTAGATCATGTTTAATATATAATAAAAGTTTAATTTGATTCGTAATTGTAGAAAATAATAATTTAAAGAACTAATGTTATAATGTTGGCAATTCCGTGCCTCTGCCTTCATAATGTACATGAAGTTGGCGTCAAACCTTGACGTTATCATATTATTACGTTCCGTTTCACGTAAAATTATATCTACGAAAACAAAATAAATGAATTTAGACAAAAAATGTAAATGATGATAATAATTCAACATAATATATCAATGTAATATTATATGGCAATAAATTATAACCGATTTCAAAAAGGCGCTTTTGTCTCGACTGTAAGTGGCCAGTTGTGTATGAAAATTGGTTCAGCAGTTTTTCGAAAACAAACTGATTTATACTAAACTTTTTTCGGGAAGGAATTCTATCACGATCTTACTACTACTACTACTATACGTAGGTACGATTTCGAGGACTTATCAAGATCCAAACATTGATTGGATGATTATATAATAAGTGCATATTTTTTATATATCTAGGTACCTAAGTACTCTCTTATCTTTTTATAATTTGTGGTTAATTCAGTAGTTTATGCACGACCGATTTTGGTAATTTATTTTTTATTTAAAACAATCATCAACATCATCACTCACCACATAATATTATAAAAGAAATTCCACGTCTATCTGTGTGTGTCCGATTCACTCCAAAATTACTGAAGGTATTTTGTTGCGGTTTTCACAATTACATAGGTTTAATGAATCAAGTCGGGGGAATGGGTAGCGCTAGCGCGCCGTCACCGGTCACAGATATGACAAATTCATGTAAAAAAATATTATGTAGAATAAAAATATAAAAATACAAAAATATTGCAGTAGCATAGTATTGTTATTTTTGCGTATATTGTTTTGGTTTGCTGAAGTATCCAACGGATAAAAACTCCAAAATAAATAAAGATTAAAAAAAACCAGTTAGTAATAAGCATACCTATAGGGATTCGTTTTACTGGTGTGTCTTCTCTGGTCACACAACACAACAAGGTATGAAAAGATTGAAAATCCGTGAAGATGTGTTGGTTTTTGTAAATTACATTCTTTTAACGGACTTTTATGTAGGTAGATATTTTTATTCTACACAATTCTATCTTACATGAATTTATTTAATCTATGCTGGCGCTTATTTTTCCACAACTTTAATACTTACCTACTCGTAAACCTTTCTTGTTAATCACGTAATAGAGAAAACCCGTTCAGGGATTGAATCGGGCACAAACAAGAGTATAGTGGTAGGTAGTGACTAGTGATGATACGTATGTGTGTCTAAAGTTTTCAACATAAGAACTAAAACTTTTTTATGTCGGTACATTTGCTAACAGGTAGGTATTATGTATTATGTATACGGAAAAAATTGTACATACGTTTATGTATTTCATAATTTTCCGCGACCGTATTGTTCGTTCATGAAATCAGGAGAATTTTAGCAAATACAGAGTTAATTTTCCGTATTCACTGACTTGAATAATTAAAGTGACAAACACCGTGGCTGCGACATGACATGAACGGAAAATATAGGTAGCTATATAAATATTGTATGGCATTTATTTATATAACAAACCTACCTACATTAATATTCATAATAATATATTATACAAGGAAGATTGCTTTCTGACGTAGGTATATTTATGATTTATAATAGCTTTTGATTCTATACGAAAGTACAATAGAAGTCAATGAATATTTTCGTTTTATAAATAGAGCATATAATTCTTGCCCCTACTTCTTCCCGTTTCTCCGAGCTTTAGTTGAATATACCTGGATGTAAGTAATCTAGAATATTTCTATCTCTATCAGATCACTTATCTTACTTAGCAGTGATATCTAGAGTTTATGAAACATCTAGACGTAGGTATAATGCTTTTATTATTGTACAATTTCAATAAGTAAAATCACTGATATTGTGTTATTCAACTTACATAGTTATGATAATGATTTGCTTTTTTATCAGCCAAGAATTTGCGAAAATATCACCGCTAGATAAATTTAATTAGATTTAATAGAGTGACGCTTCTAATATTTTATAGCCATTATCCGGTAGATACGAGGTATGTCATAATAACGTAGACGTCAGTCTGCCTTTTATAGTCACACGGATAACTTGTAAGTAAACAAAATAATTTACCAATAAAGTGCTAAAAATATTGGGTATTTTTATATTAAAATAAGTTTCGTTTTTGTCATATAGATAAAACCACTTTGCAATAACGTCACAATTTGTTGCTAATTGACAGTATCTACTTAAATTTGTTTATGTAACTGATTGATAAAATTTAATGTTAGTAAGTTAGCTCTATGTAAATTTATTCAATGTAGACATGTTTTAGGATCGTGTATGTACGTTACAAAATTGGCGATACGTTGTTGAAATAAGTAGGTAATTAACACATAATGCTGTAAAAATATCTGATATTTCTTAAATTTATATAACGTCTACAATTTTTAGATATACCATCACGCCTTTTATATCAAGAGCATTATTAGGCAGACCTAATAAATTTTAAGAATGAACACAAATAATACTATAAACTTACGAAATTAAGTTATCTATAAAAATGTGTTGTGATTCCTTTTTATATAGGTATGTGTAGGTACCTACTTTTCTTACCTAAAAATATGCGAATTCTTCTTTCTTGGTTCTTGCTTTCAAGCATTTAAAATAAAGCCTGAGAAAACTTTATAATATACCTACTCTAAAGTTTAAAACATATTTAAGTATATTTTTCTTAAAAAAATCTTATTTATAAACAACAATTTTGTCCACGCTAAAAAAATCTTATTTTCGAACTCTGAAACAAAGAGCAGCTTTGAAATATAAATAACAACTGTGATCACACAAAGTTTCATGAAATTTCATTCATTCAGTTTTGGAGCTTATTTTATTAACTACTCCCAAACGTGTAGGTAGGTACGTAAACGGTATCGCTACCTCTCTACCTCCATCACAAATAGACACTTTAAATTTAAATCATTCTATATTAAAATATTCAATAGACAATAAAAGCTGAATTTGATCATAAGATTTAATTCTCAGTATAAAATGTTTTCAGTTATTTCATCGTTCATGTAATTCGATTATTGTGTTTATTTATATCTACTTGGTTTCTCTTTCATCTCAATATTTACTGATTTATTGGAACAGATTTAATAGAATTATTTGACTTCAATTTGAGATGGTTATTGTATTCTTAAGAAAGGTTCTATTTGTAGAGACAAATAACTAATATTATAATAGCATTTGTGTGTTTGTTTGTAAGTATTTCACGTCGATACAGAGAAACAGTTACATTGGCTGGAGAGCGACATAGGTTACTTTATATCCCGAAAATCCGGTAAAAATATCCGACTTGAAATTTGCAGGTTTACGTGTATTGAACATGGACCTATAATGTTTAGGAGCTGAGCAGTATAAGTGAATCAAGTAGGGGAAGTTTGTTCCCGCGCGAGTTTTCATGGCGTATGCTGCCGAATCAGTAAAATAAAAAGATCTATAAGAAAGTTCCCAGTAGCATATATATCTATCTCTAATAAATAAAACTACTTAAGTATCCAAATTGTTGTAAACCCATATTGTAACCGAGCGAAGCCGCGGGCGGGATCGCTAGTCCATACTAATATTATAAATGCGAGAGTAACTCTGTCTGTCTATCTGTTACGCTTTCACGGCTAAACCACTGAACCGATTTTGATAAAATTTGATACGGAGTAAGCTTGAACCCTAAACGGAAGGACACATGTTACTTTTATCCACTCAAATCCGGGTATAAATAGGGGATGAAAGTTGTATAGGCCCCACGGGCGAACAGCTAGTATTTCATAAACTCCTTTTATACAATTAAAAAATGTGATATTTTAAGCTTTGAAGCGTCTCTTTAACTCTATAAAGCATTTTTAATTGGTGAATGTAAAACAAAAATAACCGCGCAGTGCTTAACGTTTATTAGCTCCTTTGTTCCTCTGTTAATGAAACCTTACTCGGTAAACCGTCATCTGTTTGTTTAACTTTACACTTTTTGTGTAGTCGGTTAGTACACGAAGGGTTCTTGAGCGTATTGTAAATTTTTTCTTTCAAGTATTTTCATTATACGAGCGCGACGCGTCTCCCCTCGCTACAAAATATGATTAACAGAAGAAAGTGTGAATCGTAGAATAAATTTTAATCTCAAAGTCATTTAGGGGCCGCTATGCTTATATAAATTATCGTGTAGTGTGGTCTGATAGAGATCTCGGTTACTTTGATAGTTTCATACTGAGGTTGGCATAAACTTACTGCCAGTTATTTATGACTATTGAAATGACTGGTAGCTTGAACAATGCTCAGTTTATATTGAATTATGAATATTAACTTATCAATGAGTTTATTTGTAAGTTCTTGAGTAATTAGTGATTATTAAATTTATTTATAACTTAGGGACTTCGCACAAGTTCGTTACATTATTTTTAACCATATTAGCTGATATCTAAGAGAGATGCAACAAAGAGCAGATTTAAATATAAATCCTATTGTTACCTATATAATTTAGATCAGGGGTCTTAACCTTTTTGTAGACTTTCAAAATTTCAAAAATCTGACGGACCGAAAGAAAACAAGGCATCTTGGAAAAATCCAAATGCCAGAGTGTATTAATATTTATTTTTCTGCAGAACAAATAAATAAAAACTACTGAACCTTAGTAGTTTTAATAGTTACTATTTAGTAACTAAACAAAGGCGATAAATGTCAATAATTAATTTATTTTCCTAACCCCCCCCCCCCCCCCCCCACACACCCCCAGCACTTCTGCCACGGACACCAAGTTAAGAAACCCTGATTTAGATGCATACAATTTACAAGACACTTACATTTTATTTAATCATTGTTACAATTAAAATCACTATGCTATAATAATTGAAAAATACTTAAAATTGCTCTAATCTTTTCTTAATCAATAAGGGGTTGTACAACGGAAGTACAACAATCCTCCGCTTGCGAAACTTTGCAGTTTGATAAATAAAGTTTTAAAAAGAATAGCGACTGTTCCTATAAATTTGAGCTTATAAATTACAAACGTTATTACAATTATCAGAAGCCTTTTTAACTTCCAAAATGTCTCCATAGCATTATTGTCTCAATATATTTTCATATACATTATTTTATTTCAGAAATCAATTTCCCAAGATGAAAATCCTTGAATATAACCGTTACATCATAGCGAGCAGTCTCATAGGCATTCTTCTATCTACATATGCCTTGTATGTAGAAATGGCAGCAGAAGCAAGACCCGGCTATGAAGCTCTGTGCGATATTTCTGAATATGCCAAGTGCTCAAGAGTGCTTACATCTGAGTAAGTATTTCTTTTAACATACCTACTAATATTTATTGAAAAAATAAAAAAATTAGTTTGGGGTGTAATGTCCAAAAATGTATAAATAAAACTTTCACTACTATTAAGATGATAATCCTGGGTTGAACCTCGGAATACTGGTTACATTTTGTTACGATTTTTAGGAACCGTAAAGTTTATCTTTACAAACAAACTTCAGTGAAATAAGTCTATGTTTAAAGCCATAATGATAATTTATGCGTTGTTTATATTTCTTGAGAAAATTTAGTTTGAAAATAAGTTTTGCTCCTGCCGTCCATGAGAAACTAATACCCATAAAGCTCCTTATTGATAGAAATGTTTGCTAGCAGTGAGCACAGTGAAAACTTCTCGACAACTACCTAAGTAGATATTTATACTCCATTGTATTATTTTTAAGTTGTTGTGGTTTCATTCAAATCATAAATGTTCTCGGACACTTGTTGTGGTTATAATAGAACAAAACTGCTGTAGGGTGAATCTGTAAAAGAAAGAAATTGAATAAGTTATTTTTAGAGATTTTATTATACTGTGCCTTTGCAAATCTATGGTGAAATTGAAAAGGAAATTATACCTAAAAATCTTCCACATCCGCGTACAAGTACCTACCAAAAATAGATACAATTTAAATGTATAGATATATATTTTTTAATTTTGTCCAAACAGGTTGAATTAATTTTGATATAACTTTTAGCGATTTTATTATTTTGTAACCTACTCTAAGTTCAAGGGCAAAATGCGATTATTATTATATTTGTTATTATGTTGAATTTCGAAGACATAATAAATATTATATGTATATTTAAATTTTTAATGAATCTGTATGAAGCATAAGGCTAATGAGAATAATGATTACAGACAATTTATTTATATTTTGGTATTTGTACTTAAATATAATTTTAATATTACAGATACTCAAAGGGTTTCGGATTGGTGCCTAAAGAATCACCGCTGGAAGTTCCTAATTGCATTTACGGCATTGTTTTCTACTGCATCGTAGCATTTTTGGGTAAGTAAATATTATTACCTACTGTAAATATATTTGACTACTTATATACTTTCAAAATGAACCAATTTTATGAATCTACACTATTCTTCTTCACTTAACTTAGAATCTACTAGCTTTTTAAATGTGATATAAGAATTTATCCTGAAGGATTCCGGGATAAAAATTAGCCTGTCACTCTCTGGCCTTCAAACTTGCTCTGCTCCTCTGTAGCTCTGTTTTGATGTCAAAGAAGGACAAACAAATTAATTAACAAATAAACACACTTTAGAATTCTTATAATATACCTACCTACTAGCTTTTCGCTCCAGCTTCGTACAAAAATCCCATAGAAAAACCACTTTCAGTTTTTCCCGAATTTTCCAGTTTTCCGGGCAGGTTTTCCAATTTTTCTTTCCCTAAAAACCTTGTCCTGACAATTACGACATAACAAAAAAAACCAGCCGCCGTTCTCAAGTGAAAATCTTTCAAACATGCGGCAATTGATTTTTATTTATATAGATTAGTGGATATACCTACTCACACAGATCTTTTATACTAAAGTTCTGTGCCTACTCATATAGACTACTTTTATCTTGAAAACCCTTGGGGATAAATTCTTATGCCTCATTTTAAAATTTTCTACGGGCGAAACCGGGGCGGAAAGCTAGAATTAATCATATAGTAATGGCATAATTAAATTGACAACAATCAAAAGTCATTATAGTAAGAAAAATACAATTGTATAGAAACACTATGGTCGCCTGATAAAAATCTTAAATATACCCACCCAATTGTCTCAATTTTCATGTACATAATAAACACTAACAATTAGGTTAAAAACAAGACATGATGGTTGCAAAAAATAGGCATTCATTACTTATTATTATACGGTGCGCTGTGTACATATGTAACATTGTAATGTATTGAATGAAAGGCTGTTATTTACGAGTACGTGCATAATAAGGCCTCGTTCATATGGCACAAGATATAATACTGATATGATATATGATATATGATACATAATTAATATGATACTTTGCAGTGTCAAGTTTTCAAGTTTATGTAACTTCTAAGATTTGATTACCCACAGTCACCGGGACAGGTGAAGGTAAATAAAAGCTTGTAATAATAACAAAAAGAAAGAAAATTTAATTCTTTCTTGAATTCTTTACAATGCGGTGTTTTTATTGAGTTATTTTTATATGTAGATTGTATGTATTTTAAGGTACAAATTTATATTTTAGATACGTAAATAAATAAAACAATCAATAAACCAATCATACATAATGAATACCTACATTAGAAATTATTTTTTTAAAGAGAAACTTTTTGTTGAGTTTTGTAAAGGTTTGTGAGAAACATTTCTTTATGTTAATAAAATAAGGTAGGTGATAAAAAAGAAAACATATTGTTTGGGCACAGTTTTATTAGAAAAACTAACTTCGCCCGTGGATATGATTGAAATGTGACATGTCACTCACCGGGCCCTCCCTGACCCTGTATAAAAAACCATGTTGATCTTTCCTCTGTTTCGATGTGAAAGAAAAAATAAACAAATAATTTTAATAATAAAGCTGAAGAGTTTGTTTGTTTGTTTGAACGCGAACTGGAAACAACCAGTCGGATTTGAACAAATATTTTTGAATTTCATAACCAAATTTTTGAGGAATGTTATAGGCTATATAACATCACTCTACGACCCAAACGAGGAGGGTGCAATCGCATGGCACAGCTAGTAAATAATAAAGGACATAGTATGCATCCAGCCTAAGACACTTATCGAGTGATTTCATTAGTTATTAGCAATTATTGCTTGCATGTGGCTTCGGGTATTCACACGTCGCAAGAAGTTGGTTATCCAGTACACAAGTTCGTGACTTCGTTGCCAAGTTGCGAAAGTTCCTAGTAAAGACTCCGCCTGGCAGATTGTTTGGTAACTCATGAGGCGTAAATAACTGTTATTGTGACGGCCTAGGAAATTGTTAGTTGTTAGACAAAAAAGTTCTACTATTTTTGTAACGGAAATACTTTTCCTCTCTTTTAGTGCTGCTTATGTTTAGGGTTCCGTACATTAAATGAAGTAGTTACGTTAGTAGATAAGGTGTAATTATTCATATGTATTTATTACTATCTCTCAGCCGGGGCCTTGCTTGTGGAGCCCATATTAACTGTCATCCTCTATTATGGTTTTGAGATCATATTAAAATCCCATAGAAAAAAGCACTTTCAGTTTTTTCCGAATTTTTCAATTTTCCGCGCAACATTTCAAATATTTCTTTCTTAGGGAAATCTTATTTAGACTATTACGAAAATAAAAAAAAAATTGACAAATCGGTCCAGTAGTTTTCAAGTTATTACCAACGAACAGCATTAATTTTTTTATTTATATAGAAGCTTTCCGCCCTGGCTTCGCCCGTAGAGCCCGTATTAACTGTCATCCTCTATTATGGTCTAAAGTTCATACAAAAATTCCATAGAAAAAAGCACTTTAAATTTTTTCCTAATTTTCTAATTTTCCTGGCAACTTTTTAAGTTTTTCTTTCCCTATAAAGCTGATTCGGACTATTACGAACATTTAAAAAATAACCAAATCGGTCTAGCCGTTCTCAAGTGATGCGCTTTCCAACGAACAGCATTTAATTTTTTTTATAAGAAGATCTACAAGATACATGCTCGTATTATCCTAATCCTAACTAATATTGTATGCAAATGTTTATGTTTGTTTATTTGTTTGTTTGTCTTTCTTTCACATCAACACAGATCAACGGATATACCTACTTTTTATCCCGGAAATCCTTCGAGATAAATTATCATGTCAGATTTCAAAAATTTCTACGCACGAAAAGCTATTTTTAATATAAATGCTAGCTGAAAGTTTCATAAAAAAAATCGCAGCATGCCTATCGTGTATTTTAGCATAGTTATCCACATACTTAGTATTGACATAGATTAATAACCACATAATTACTGTATTGATATCATTTTATTGATTTGTAAGGATATATATTAATAGATTGCAAATTTTAGATGTTACCTACTAGAGTGTTGACGGAACCCTGAAAGTCAAACGGTTTTGGTTAGATATCGGATTTACTTTCATTCTCAATATTTCCTGGCATAGTTTCTTTATAGATAGGTACCTATGTGGATGTAATTTTATTTATTATGTAGGTTGCTTTATGGTTTTTATGCTTCCTGAAGTTGTTTGTGGTTTAATATTACGTTTACGGTTTATTATATTTACATTATTTCTTGGATTAAAGATCAGTTGCTGGTATGTAAGTAATAAAACTGTTTGTATAGAAAATGAAATGCGGGAAAATATTATTATCTAAAAATAATCTGAGATTATTTTTAATTGTTTAGGTATTATTATTAGTTTCAGCATCATTTTGTAATATTTGATATTAGTAAGTTAGGTTTTCGTATTAAATTATAGTACATAGATAGAGAGATAAGCTGTTGTAATGAAAGATTTTTGGTTATGTTGTTTGTAGGTACCGTACCTTATAATTAAAATTTAAATTAAATTACTTTCAAATATTTTGCAACAATAATAAAAGTATCCGCCATTTTTCATGAAGTGAAACTTCTTTAGACAATGTAGAGAAAAAAAATCGTTACGAGTTACTAACTAACTCTTTCTAAAAATACAGATTAACATCCTATTAACAATAAATTCATATTCATCAGTAAAAACGTTAGGCCCATGGTTATCCGAAACTAAAAAAGTTATTAAGGACTTTTCGACATTGACCATTGGTAATATGAGAACTGGCAGTTTTTTTCACAAAGGCTTAGTTGCATAATTGCATAAAAAGAGAAAACGCTGCCAGTGTACTTGGCACTATTTACTGTGGCACTATGCACTGTACACCCCCGTTTTTTCGACGGCGTGTTTTTTAGTTTGTAATTGAAATTGTGTACATGTAAATTTTTAAATTGATAATTTAGTATATTTAATTCATAATTATAATAAGCGAAAGAACGTATACCTTTTTATTTTTTTAACTTGTCGCAGTTTTTAGGTCAGAATTTCTGCAACAATGGGACCGGACCATGTCCATGGACATATTATTGTTTTATGTAGGTAGGTGCACGGTTGGGTGATTTGCTCTGGAGAGCAAGTCACTACAGGAAATATTTGAATATAAAAAGTAAAGAAATATTTCGCATATCATTTTAGGTGTTTGAATTCTTAATAATTATATGTCTCAACTGCGAAATAGATTGGCATCAACAGAGCATATCGTAAAATAACTGGCTTGTTTATCCAACAATGTAACTAATAAATAACTATACTAAATTTCGTATAAATGGAAAAGGAAAATCTAAAATTTTGTTTGAGATTGTATCCGTGATTTCGCCCACTCCATTACCGTCAGCGAGACCCAGAATAAATGGCTAGACCGTTATTGGATTATTAGGGTTGGCAATAAGCCGTAATTGCTGTGTTTGTACGAACCCGCTTCTAACAGTCTTATAATCCATATACTAACAAATTGGGGCTCCCTTTTGAGCACATTGTAACTGTGCCGCGCTTTATATTGCAGTTTTAAAATCGCACGGTTTGTTTTTATAGGGTAGCAAATAATAAATTGGTCACGCTACTTTCGTTTGAATGGTTGGCTTTTATGTTTTTATGGAATAAAATACGAGTACTTTTGTTGTTTTTCTCTCGGTAAAAAATAATGTGATTGATCTTGACTTTTATTTGAACAATGTAGACATTAAAATAGCTTTAGAAATGTCTTCATTATGTTTGTCTGTTCTTCGGGGTAACTAATAAGTATGTATCAAAAAGTCATGCACCGATTTCCTTTAGATCTTCTCGTGCTTTGAAGGGCTAACTTCTTCCAAAAATTATAATGAAAACAGTAACTCTACTCTCATTAAATGCATAGATACGAATTTATTCCTTTAGGGCACTTTCTGTCGTAGGCCGATCATTGAATTATATTCGGCTATTTAATGATATGGCCGAACTAAAATCTGTCATATCATTGAATAATTAACGTTTGTTAATTTGTCAGACCACGCTTGGGCATATCATAATGTAGAGTGTTTGTAAAGGATTTTTTAAAAGATCGTAAATCAAGTTTGCAACTTGTTCATGATACTAGTTGTATGCATTCAACGATATGACAGTTTTAGTTGGCCATATCATGAAGTCGCCAATTCTACGATCGGCCCACGACATATCGTTTTATATGCACACTAGCAGTTACCCGCGACGTTGTACGCGTTGTTTTAGAAATACAACCCTTAGCGATTGATTTTCGAAAAATCCTTTATTAGTGCACCTCTACATCCCCTAACTAAGGCACATACCCACAAATTTTTATATTTATTCTTCAGTGGTTTAGGCTGTGCGTTAATTGTCAGTCAGTCAGCGACACGACGGTTCTATCTATTCTATATACTAAAACACGTATGTTTTTAAACGCCACGATTAATAAGTTAATAACTGTAATAGTAAGTAAATATACCATCAATTAGGTAATTATACCCATAGTTGTATAGGGGACAATTGTCTAAGTAGCACCTACCTACATAGTAGGTCATTATTTATTAACCAGTTGATTTCCCGTCGAACTTATTACTCGACCTAATTTTACAAAAGCTATTCGATATTTTATTAAATAGTAAAATAGTATGTAGTTTTTACGTCGGTAGAGTTCTATGAATTTATTTTGTATCTGTTGGGTTATTTTCATCTTTTATTTAAATATGTATTCATGGGATTGTTCTCTTTTTATAGGAATTTATTATTACATTTAATAACAAGGACATAATAGATAATTTAATCAGAACAAAAGGGCAAAGTCTATCTCTTAATTTTATAGGACTACAGCTCTTAGCCTTTTTAGATCGGGTGAAGATGAAACCGGGACCTTAATTTCAAGTCCACTCTAATCACGAACGGATAAAAAAACACTTGTGTTTGTTATCTTTCTATAAATAAACAAGTACTAATCTAAGTAAGTAGGTAATCGTCACGCACGTTGATTACGTACAAACCACCTCTCCTTTAATCATTTGTAAAACTCTAACACTGACTGACTGACAGCGCACAGCATAAACCGGTGGACCAAGAGAAATATAAATATTCCTTGAGTACCCTAGGGGCATCCCAAGGAGGGTTTTTTTTTTATTTCCATCTCATTCACAGAAACGGAAAAGTTTGTATGGAGAAACATTTTTTTAAAGTTACGAAGACGACATTATGTAAATATACTCGTATTTTCAAAAGAAATGAAATAACACGTTTTTCACTATTTGTGAAAATTTATCTCATAAGGTGTATGGAACCTTTGTATGGAAAACCGTATTCTCTCTGTGTATAAAGTCGATAGGAAATATCATAGCAATAAAAAGTCATAGACTTGACAAAAAATTAAGTGGATTTCACTTGCATTTTGTGATAAAATTTCAGACATTACCTCTACAAACAGCAAACGTGCTTCAATTTGTGTTGCTGAAAACATGAAAAGTTTTTTTTTTTTTTTTTTTTTAATTTTTATTTAAGGTCGCTTTATAACTGCTAAGGTCCTTAGCGACCACTGTAAATACAAGTATACTTAATTTAGTAGATTACAACATTTTGTATACACCAATTTCTTTAACAAATTCTATAGTTCGTTCAAAACCATTCTGTGTTAGACAATCTTTAAGACATGAGGGTAATTTACATTTACTTTTTTCAGTCTCAAACTCAACACATTCCACCAATAAATGCATTACAGTTAAATCCAAGCTGCATCTGCAACATTTAGTTTTTTCATTTTTAGTAATGAGATATATATGGGTCAAATTTGTATGGCCTATACGAAGTCTAGTTATTACAGCCTGATCTTTTCTGCAACGAAATCCCGTCGGTATCTTTTCAAAGATGGAGTTCCTAATTGCATATAATTTACTTGTGTTGTTATTCCATGAAAAGTTTGTGTTTTATTGATACATAAATTTTATTTCCGACAAAAATTGTGTTACAGATGGTTATTTTATTGCACGAGCTTTTAAAATACGCTGACCAAATACCAGCAGTGTTCAATATAAAATGAATGAAAGCTTCGAACTAAAAAATTAATACTTACATTTTTGTTAACGCAATGATTAAAATTTTATAGTCAAAATATTTTAACGAATGTTTACATGTTCGAAAATGTACGAAATTTTATTTATACTGACAATTTAAATAATAAATTTATTTGAGTTCTATCAATTACTATATTTTATTCAGGGTTCCATTTTCATTCCATATTTAACTTCATAACATTTATTTTGAATACACACACACACGATGTCCACATTCAGCGAGTTGTCCATATTAAACGGAACAGGTGGCAAGCCTGTCTCTGTACTTAATGGACCTAGTAGCTGACACTTCTCTAAGAAGACCTCCAAAGCACGAGAAGTATTTTTTAAAGCAGCAAAAATATATTTAGGATATCATCTAATTTTTTTAAATAAAAGCTTTAATCAAATCTAAAGATTAAAAATAACTAAAGAAACCAGGTCCGCGTGGAATAGTGGCAGAAATACTGGCTGCATTTTCCCGCTGAATCGCGATGCTGATTCGTTGAGCGAGGAAGGAGCCTGCCTTATTGTCACCAGAAGAGATGATTTTATAATATACTAGCTGTTTCCCACGACTTCGTACGTGACTATTTCAGAATGTTGGCAAACATACACTTCATACATAGCTTTTGTCATGTTCACCTCTACCCACCCCGTTCCCGATATCATGCCGTGATGGTATATAGCCTATGTTACTCAGGGATAATGTAGCATTCCAATGGTGAAAGAATGATCAAATCCCGTCCTGTAGTTTTTGAGTTTATTCGTAACAAACATACAAAAATACAAATCTTTCCTCTTTATAATATTAGTATAGATATCTATAATTTACTGGGCGAAATATAATAATTTTTGTAAATTTTTTTTCAGCGACTTACGACAACAAAGGTGCTGTTAAGATACAACTACTTCTATCGCTGACTTCAGTAGCAAGTTGTTTTTATTTGGGATACCTGCTGTTATATGTTCTTAAAGATTTCTGTGTTGTTTGTGTATCAACTTATTTTGTAAATGCTGCAATTACTGTTTTAGTATATAAAAAGTCAAAATCGTTGAGTAATAAAGAAAAGTAAATTATATTTATAAAATAAGAGTAGCTGTACACGTAGCGCCCTCTGTTGTTTAATAGGTGTACTAGCTATTAGACACAAGATGGCGCCACGCATCCATTTTTTATGATCTCAATTACTAATTTCACAAATAAACAAACAAAATGTTTGCTGTCTATTACTTTTTTATTAGGGTTCCGTAGCCAAACGGAGCTCTTATAATTTCGACATGTCCGTCCTTCACAGGCTTAATCCATATTTCCACCGATTTTGAAAAATATATATCTTTGGTAGATTTTCAGTTAGCAACAAATTTAATATAAGGACATATGTACCAGTATTCATGATTCCAGAGTACAGATCCCAGATGCTATGGTACGGAACCCTCTGCTCGTTTGTCGTACGTAGATACCTACTACCTACTTGCAATTAACTTTACCTTGCATAAAATATTGTATATTTATATTATTATGTATTTATTTTATCTCATATTTTTAGATCATTAGAGTTATATAGTTTTATCCACACTTAAAGGAATACATTTTGCAGAATAAAACAATGTTAGTAAATTATGATTTAAAAAGCACTAAATAATACTGCAAGTACCTACTGCAACATTTTTTACAAAAGTTACAAATGTAATCGAAAAACTGATTTTCTGAAATTAAATAACTTGCAAGTTGGTAGGTATTATATTCAGTTATATTAATTTAAACTTTATATTAAATTGAAATATAGCATTTTAAAACCAAAGTGCTTACAAGGGTATGGTAGCGTAGGATATCCATATCGGGCATGTTGACGCAGTTATCCTTTGTGACGTGAGTCTGTCGTGAATGTCGTTGTCTGGCTAATTTCTGTGATTCTATGGCTTCTTTCTTTAGTAAACAGATTTTTCAAACGTAGAAAACACACTTATTGATTAAAAAAAGCTTGCGTTCTTATATATAAATAATATTATAAAGAGGTAGAATTAGATTTTTTGTTTTTTAATGAATAAACTCAAAAACTACTGAACCGGTTCTATATGCAAAAAACAAGTTGAATCTCCATTCATTGATTGAATACGAACACATTACTATACACTCCAGGACACCTGAATCGATCCACCTTGCATTTTTAGGTTTGAAGTACAAAATTTTCCTTCTTCATACATTTTTTTAAGCTTCAGTACCTACTCCAAATATAAAAATGTGATTCAGGTGTCCTGGAGTGTATCTATATTAATGAGTCAAACTCAAAAGTTTGTTCTTATATTATAAAGTTCGACATATTTTTTACGAACACTTCCAAATCTGCACACAAAACAAGCCCACGCCGCCAGCCTTCTTTGCCATTATAATTACGCCTACATAATATTTCGAGCACTCAGCGACATTGACCTTAAGATTGACAACCAAGCTTCCACAAACTACAGTCCGACCTGTGATACAAATTATTTTTAGGTATTTGAATTAAAAGAAGGTCATTGAAGAAAAAAGAACTAAATGGAAAAGGTCAATACCTAAGTATGGACTGGAGCTACTAATTCACATTCCAAGGAAAATTAAAAAAATGTTCATTGTCATGGTGAACGCCGCACAGAACTCAAATACCGGCTCCATTCAGGTTATTTCGATAACTAACAATTTATTAGGAAATTAGTTAATTTTGAAATTACCTACGTTGTTGGTAAAACATTAAATAATAACTTTGTATTCCGACATTTTGCGACCCTTTGCTATTTTCACAGAATAACTTCCAATGGTTTTGTCAAAAAATTGGAGGGACTTCACATGGTGTATTCGTGTTCGTTGCAAGTTCTAATTTAAAATTATTGACAGAAACGTATGAAAGTTATCTGTCAAAATAGCAAATAATTATGCGAACATGAACACCCAAGTGAGGTCGCACCATAAGATATTGATAGTTGTTGTCAGTGTTGTCACCGCACTATTCTAATTTGAGTTATGTAAGTACATAAAAAAACATACGGTCCGAATTGAGAACCTTCTTCTTCTTTTTTTGGAAGTCGGTTAATGAGTACTAATTATGAATTCACAATTTAGTAGGTAGTTTTTCCTTCATTGGAAATCTCGAATAGTAATATCTCCCACCAAATATGATTTTAAGCTGATACAAAAATAATATATGCTTCCGTAATTTTGTTTATTAACATAATTCCTTTATTAATATAGAACCAGTCCACCCCTTTCCTCAAACTACGAGTAGCAGAATTACTTATTTGATTATTTTTGATACAAAAAACTAAATTCGAAGTCGCTAGCACAATCCTGTTGTTATAATTGATGTTTTTGTTTCAAGTGGGCCTGTCATTCAGAAGTGGGCGACAATGGAAGGTTGAAATGGGTGCACACGTGGGTTGAAAAGCATTCGATACGATACTTCAACATATTTGGTTACGGCGGTAGCGAAATAAACTCAATTTGTACAAAACAATGCTGTTGAGAACAAATATGGGAATATCGACTTTCGACTTTTTAAAGTCAGGTTAATAGAGCCACTTTCGTTTCCTTTTTAGTTTTTAGGATTATTGGTTTTATACTAATGACATGCGGATAGACAACATTTTTTATCAAATACTCCAACAAGAATTTTCACTAAGGAATGAGATTTTTTATCTTTGTACAAAAAATCACATCGATCAACGGCCCCAATTTGCCGTTAAAGAAAGATAAATAAACATACGAACGAACAAACCCACTTTTAGGTACTTATATAGTTTTTTTTTCAAATCATAATTTAACTCAGTGCAATATACCTATATACTACCGTTCTTTTTCTTGTTTACAATAGATAAAAAACTGAATTAATTTGTATTTAAAATAATATCTATTAAATAAAATTATGAGAAACATTATATACCTAAATGTAAGTGTAAAAAGTATTTTAATTTTATGGGCTTACATTCGATTGTGGATATGTAGTCATTATTTATGAAAGTTAGAAATATGCATTGAGTTAGGATTGTTTTATGTAATGTATGATAAGCTCAAATCTTACTCGCACTTGACCGTTTTTAAACGATTCACACGCGAGGAAGAGAGGAAATGATAAACAGATGACTACATGATTATTTCTCTGCAACTCTACAAAATGTCTGATGGACCCAGTATTTACAATTTGAAATCACAAGTTGCTTTGATTGGACCTAACCATCAAATTTCTGTTCCGTAAGATATTAATAATTATTGATTTCTCGTGCTTCGGAGTGCACTTAAGGGGCGGCGGTCAAGGTCATCTTGTATCTGTCAAAAATATGGCAAATCTCAGTTAATCCTGGAAACGTGAGTTTATTTATACAACATTTCCTCAGCACACAGTTGATAGTTATTATTTTAAATTGGATTGAGCCATATTTTCATTATTAACAGTTCTAAATAGCCATAATTTCCAAAACGCAAAGGCACTGCTCGTATCGATAACTACGGCTCTTTAGAACCCTAAGTAATAAAAATATGGCTCAATCCAATTTCAAATAATAACTATCATTGTGTGGTGAGGAAATGTTATAAGTATAAATAAAGTTTCCCTACGAGCGTAGATGTTTCCAGTATTAACTAAGATTTGCCATAATTTTGACAAATAATTAATAAAGCTTATGTTCTCTTATAATTAATAATTACATTCCCAACTTAATTAATCACCAAGTAAATTACAGGTATCATAGCTAAGTCAAAATGTAGAGAATAAGTAACCACATCTAGATAATAAAAGCACGTATGTATATCAATTTACAAAACAACCAAAACAAACAGTACACCCTAATCAAACATAATAATAGTAATGAACTTATCAAAGCTAATATGAATAACTACTCCCAACCAGTGATTATCTTTATATAATTGTCATTGTTGCATTCATCAACCGACTAAAAACATAATAGAGGCTCGGTTCGGGGGGTATTACGAAAATTACTGTTTGACATTATACCAAAGAGGTTGTTTATCTGTTCGCATACAAGTGACCGGTAATAGGGGCCCACGTAATATCATCAGTCGTTATCTAATATTTGCAGGTGTACAGTCAAAGATGAAACAATGTTTTTATTTGTAACGAATTTATGTTTGAAAAGTTTGGAATCAGTGATTACCAGTTTTGTTATGGGTCAATTTTAGAAAATTATAATACAGTCGCGGTCGCTAGGCAAATGGTAAAAACTCAAACTAAAAAAAACCTTTTTTGTTCAGTTTATTTTGATTCCGTATCTTTAATTTTCTGATATAGACCTACAATAATCATAAACTGGGCTAGGGCGCTCTACCATTTATTTGGTTATAACTTGGATCTAGCTAGAGCAAAAGTAAAAAATCTATTAGGAGTTCTTAGTCGGCGTCTTCTTAGAAGAGGTAGAGTGCTGGACAGTACCTACACCTCCATTTGCCGTGGTCCTGGGCAGTCCTCATGGCATCAGACCAGGCAATGATTTTATTTGGTCTTCCCATAGTGTAGGTGTAGACAATCTACCGCGAGTGGTCTTTTCCGTCGACTTTTCCTAGCATGATTAACTTTCAAGGTTTTCAGGGTTTCTGCGAACACCATGGCCGAAATATTTGTGGATGTGTTGGAAGCAGAGAGAATTACTTTATATTTATACTTCTAAAAACTCTCTCCATCAAAGTTCAACAAAAATAATGAAAGAATAAAATAGTCAGTTAACTTACTGACTGTACAATCAGAATTGATTCAAAACGATTGACCAAATAGTTTCTGACAAAAGCTCTTGCATCAACTGCACAAACACCTGTGTTCTATTATACAGAGGACGCATGCATGTCAATTATAAAGTAAGCATGGTCTCACAAAAGAAATGTATTCGCCCTAAGGCCATTATGTATAGCTTATTGGTAATTGCTTGTTCGAAGAATGACTGAGCTTTTTAATAGCATGCGTTATAGACGCCCTGTTAAGACATAATCGATTCTGTGTCTTTATTTTTAATAGGATTTAGATCGATTTTTAGTAAGACAAATGCCTACCATAAATCAAATGCATAACTAGGTAGATTCATATTGTGAAGAAAAGACCCATTGTTACATGGCCGGGATCCGGGATCGAACCCGTGGTCTGAATACCAGACGTCTTAACCACTCGGCCACATGACAATATATTAAGGGATAATTTTATTTTAGGGGGTGAGGGGGAGAATGGAATAAGACCTACCCGACCCCAAATGGCACCCTCTGCTCGACAACAAACGAGGCTCTGGCGACCAAGCAATGGCTGTATAACCATATACTTAGCTAGGCAACTGGCTGGAAGAGGCTACAGCGAGCCTGAAGAACTAAAAAGTCTAAAAATATCTGTTGCAGAAGGCAAGGGGAAACCACTGCACTATTCTTTCCAAGAAAGTTAACAATGGCGAGTCAATACAAGGTGCGTCACGCTGTGGACCGCCACGATTGACCACTGCTCTGTCAATAGCACTACGACTGAGAAGAGAAGTTTATTCTACACGCATTCTTTTACACATGATTTTGTTCAGCGCGCTAATTCATGCTCAACTCCAAAACTTAATAAGTCCATGTTTAATACTAGTAAATCTCCCTTGTGATACGTTCTTACTAATCGTAAAATCTGCAACAAAATCCGTAATTTTGGAGTGAATCGGGCACAGACAGCCAGACTCGAAGGGGATTTTGTTTTATAATATGTAGTGACATTTTTAATGGCTTAAGGTACCCACTCATTCGTCCAATCCCCGGCGTGCCGCCATACATTCCACCGAAGTCGACCACAGACTCGTCCAATTCTTGTAACGAACGGTCCGCTATTTGTGGTTTATTTCGATGACTGGGACGATCTGTCACACACACACACACACACACACACACATCTACACGCCTTTGTTTAATCCAATCTTGTGTGTCTGTGTGAGTGAGTGAATTGTATATGATCTAGATCGTAATACTATGATTTACATCGCTGTGGTCTGTGTTCAATCTAGATCACACGGCTGGCCGAACCGAAAATATTCAGTGAGATACCGGACCAATGCTACTTAACACATAGGGTAATATTCCTTGCTAGATCACAACACACAAGATCACAGTTTAACATAGGTATCAAACTCTGCATCTAAATGCAGCTGATACAAATATACATATTTATAGTCAGAACTTAAATATGGTTATAAAATTCAGATAAAATGACGTTGTTGTTTCCTCATTGCTTCGCTTATGATTGTACGAGAATGTACCTACATGTAACTTAATACTTTGTTTATTTTTTCTGATCCAATCAGGAAATAATTTGATAAACTTTTAATGTTGCTCGATAGTTATCGTCATGGCACGGTGACTATGTTAGTTTGTGGGACGAATTAGCAAAATCATCACATCTTTGCCCGACCCAGCAATTCGCCCGGACAGGGTTGGATATTCTCGGGTCGGCTATTCTTATCCTCGAGTCGAACGAACGATGAAGCGGTTGTTAAATAATTATGCTGACGCTTACCATAAGATTTTATTCGCGTATATTAATTTCTCTAACATATATTATAAGAATAAAAAGTGTTATACTTTGCGGAATCTGATATAACAATGTCCACATTTAGCGAGTAGGTAAGTATAGTGAATCTATTCTATTTTTCGTGTTATGGCTCCATCAGGGTTTTGATTATTCCGCCAATGTCAAGTATTATAGACGTTATAGTATCAATATGCCGATTAATCGGTAGGTAAGATGTCCCGCCGACTGTGATATGTCTTATTATCACGCGCGGACGGGATTAAACTGGTTTCCCCTTCACGTCACGACGGAACGCGTGCGTTGGTCGTCATGACATGACGTAGAATCCTAGTGAATCTATATCTTTTAAAACAAGTGCCATAACCTGGTATATAACTTGCCCCAGCCACACTTCTCTAATGAACTCTTGAATCATGAATGCAGGAAAGGAACTAGTGAACCACCAAATTGTTCATTAATTTGTTACAAAAAACTGAAACGTACTCTTATAATTATTACATAATGTTATTTCTAGCACATATTAAACAAGCATCGTTTGAAGTATTTCCGTTGCTTTCAAAGCCGGTTCTGTACAAATCTGCAAACGAAATCACATGTTGCAAAAATAAATGTAACTAATTTATTGTCAAATAAAGTATGAACGAGGTGAATAATTAATCTCTACTTTAATGGGTTGACCATGATGATGGAGAAAAAGATTAATATTATTTCTAAGTTCAATTACATATACTTTTTAAAGAATTTTTTTAAATACAACTTCTTTCCTTCGTAGGAAACGGCGGCGCTGCGTCGCTTTCTGCTCCAGCTTAGAACATCAGCTTTGCACGAATGCATTGATATTTCTTCTAATTTAATGTTTTATTAAATATTTGGCACTAGGTACATTGTCTTTAAGTTAACCTATAATATTGGCAATAATTAGAAATCAATAAATTAGTTTAAAGCTCTAGGACTATGTCAAATATTTGAATTTAAAATTTTGCATTGTCATCAATGGTTTTTTTAATTTATAAATGCACATAATCTGGTGGCGTGTCTTTCATACTTGGCTCGCCTAAGGGCATACATAAGTGCAGGAAGCGATCTTCTTGGATTTGATCCGGAATGTAACTCCCCGCCCTAACTGTGTTTATCTTATAAGATAATTATGAAAACATTCTCTGAATATAATCTTTTTCGAAGACACGTATTTTTTAATGCATTGAATACAGATATTGAATCTTTGATTAAGTTTTTATGCCCGTGAATATACGCGATTATGATAAATAAAAAAAACAGCATGTTTAGAAATCACGCTCATCAAAAACGCCTTTTTAAATTCATGATTACTCTTTCTTTACGTATTAGTACTTCTAAGTTCAGCGACAAGGTTGCTACCTGTTCTATGCAATATGTGCATCTAGCTAAATGTGACATTCGGTGTCTCTGGACACGCCGTGATAGTAAGTTTGCATATATAATCCGTAACAACTACAATCACAAACTGTTTCATTGTGGTCGATATAGAATGAATATATTTAGGAAAAGTATCGGCAACATTAAAACAGTAGTAGGTAGTACTTGCCTACTAGGTACCTATTATTGTATTTTATTTTCTTTAATCTTTTTGTTTTTATTAATCTATATATATAATAAACCTTTTAATAAAAAGTGCACCGACTTCAAAAATTTGCACTGAAAAGTAAGAAATAATAAAAATTTCGTCGTAGAATTTGAAGACGGTTGGTGCCAAATTAGGATACAAAATTAAGTAAACATCTAAGAACATAAATATCTGTTCAATATTATATATTATGTTTGTACTGATGATCGTAGGTTCTAAAATAAATTATCTAGATTAGTGAATTTGGGTACCTACTAAGTTAATTCTAATTTGGCATCAACCGTCTTCAAATTCTACGACGAAATTTTTATTATTTCTTACTTTTCAGTGCAAATTTTTGAAGTCGGTGCACTTTTTTTTAAAAGGTTTATTTTACCCTTTTAAGTGATTTTGCTGCCTTGAGAGACAAATAATAACGCAACTAAAAAAATATTGATGGTAAATTAAAAAAAAATACCCCTGTGGATGTGATTTGAACCATGTAATGTGCTTGTGCATCCTATGCAGCCCATTACATTTAACCGCTAGACCATCGTCACGAAAATTGACAACTTCGTGTCAATAGCAACCGTTGCTAAGGCTTTTTCTGATACATAATTTCAGCCGAAAACAGAAATTAATTACTGAATTTCTGAAAAACTACTGAACCGATTTTCGTCATATGTCTGTGAGATAATGTCAAGAAATTATTATGTCTTGAAAAAAATAAGTTGTCAAAAACGGTACATATTTTATCGAGATATCAAGAAAAATGTACTTATAAAGTCAGTTTTTTCAAAATTTCTGAAAAAGTAATGAACCAATTTTTATGAGATAAAAATGGGACCAATCCGGAAGAATTATCTGTCGATTAAAAAAGAAACCATCAAAATCGGTTTACAATTGGCGGAGTTATCGATGTACATACATACATAAAAATACGGTCCGAATTGAGAACCTTCTCCTTCTTTTTTTGGAAGTCGGTTAAAAAATACGGTCCGAATTGAGAACCTTCTCCTTCTTTTTTTTTTCGAAGTCGGTTAAAAAGAGAAGTTCCGATTCACTGACTCATCAACGCCCAGCCCAAACTCTTGGACCCAAGAAGCTGACATTTTGCACAGGGGTTCCCTTTATTATGTAGACAAGGAATTAGGAAGTAAATTTCGATATTCAACCCCTAAGGGGGTCAAATGGGGTAAATACGTTTGTATGTAAAATCTTATATCCTGCGTGAATCAACTTGAAACTTGGTTAAAATATTCTTCGAACCAAATAAAAAATACGAATTTTTGGATGTTTTAAAACAACCCTTAAGGAGGGGTGTAGCGGGGTGTAGAAGTTTGTATAGGGAAATCGTATTACCTGCGTGTATCAACTTCAAACTTGGTACAAATATTCTTCAAAACAAATAATAAAACACGTATTTTTGGATTTTTAAAGGCGACCCTTAAGGAGGGGTGCAACGGGGTGTAGAAGTTTGTATAGGGAAAACCTACGTGTATCAACTTGAAACTTGGTACAAATATTCTACAAAACAAATATTAAAACACGTATTTTTGGATTTTTAAACACGATCCTTACGGAGGGGTGAAATGGGGTGTAGAAGTTTGTATAGGGAAATCGTATTGCCTGCGTGTATCATCTTGAAACTTGGTACAAATATTCTTCAAAATAAATAATAAAACACGTATTTATGGATTTTAAAAAACTACCCTTAAGGAGGGGTGCAACGGGGTGTAGAAGTTTATATAGGGAAATCGTGTAGGTATCAACTTGAAACTTGGTACAAATATTCTACAAAACAAATAATAAACCACGTATTTTTGGATTATAAAAATGACCCTTAAGGAGGGTTGCAACGGGGTGTAGAAGTTTGTATAGGGAAATCGTGTAGGTATCAACTTGAAACTTAGTACAAATATTTTACAAAACAAATAATAAAACACGTATTTTTTGATTCTTAAACACGACCCTTTCGGAGGGGTGAAACGGGGTGTAGAAGTTTGTCTAGGGAAATCGTATTGCCTGCGTGTATCAACTTGAAACTTGGTATAAATATTCTTCAAAACAAATAATAAAACACGTAATTTTGGATTTTTAAACACGACCCTTTCGGAGGGGTGAAACGGGGTGTAGAAGTTTGTATAGAGAAATCGTGTAGGTATCAACTTGAAACTTGGTACAAATATTCTACAAAACAAATAATAAAACACGTATTTTTGGATTTTTAAAAACGACCCTTAGGGAGGGGTGCAACGGGGTGTAGAAATTTATATAGGGAAATCGTGTAGGTATCGACTTGAAATTTGGTACAAATATTTTTCTAGAGAACATAGGAGTTGACCTAAAGGATTTTTTAAGAAATTGTTAAATTGGGCATGGGGAAATATTTTTACGGGACTGGGAAGATATTAATTTATAGATACCGAATTTATACTTTTTTGAACTTCTGACTAAAGGGGATAAAAGATAAAATTAAAGGAAATCTCTGCGTATTTACATAAATTACGTCATTATTCCTAATTCTACGCAAACGAAGTCGCGGGCAAAAGCTAGCTAGAACAGTTTTATTTACATGTCTTGTTTTGTGTTTATATGTAATGTTTTTGGATAACTTTATAACTGTATTTTTTTTTATTGTGATGTATGTTGTAGTAGTTTCTTGTATAGTTGTTTGTTGCCTGGGAATAAAATAATGCACAATGAATAAGTTAACAGGTTGTGTATCTACACACACAACCACTCACGGTGTTTATACCTTGTGGTGTGGCCAGTGACATCAGTAACTGTGTGCACTTTTTGCCAGTTGTCCATAATAAACATAACAGTTGACAAGCCTGTTGCTGCACTTAATGGACCTTGATGTTGCACTTCTTTAACGTTTCTTTAGAAGAAGAAGTAGTAATAGTATTAGTAGTGAGGACGCCGGTTTTACGGGCACTCCGAAGCACGAGAAGTGGTTTAAAGCACATATTCTTAAAGAAAAATCTTAAGATATATTGTACCTTGGGACCGATAACACGGTTTCGGGAGCCGAAAAGCAATCAGTGACGAAAAATCATAATTGGTGCTTAATATTTTTCAAGCCAACGCTCTACAAATTACGCTATCGACTGCATTAAAATAATATAAAGTGTTTTTCCGTAGACATATCTCTGCATCAGCGTCGGCGTCCAGCTGTAGATTATGACATCGCTTGTAATGTTAATGCAAAGTTCTCGCCCACGCGTCATTGGAATGCATCTGGAGCTAGCTGACGATAAAATAAGATCACCCTAGATAGGCCGGTTCTCCCACTGATACTAAATATTTGCCGACCGTTTCTTGTGAACACACTGGCGGCCAATTTTCTGATTTATCATGGTAATAAAGTTGGTCAAAGTTGGCCCATTTATGTGCTGCTCCCTTATTTTATTTGGCCTCCTCGAAACGAAAACCTGGTTCACCCAAATTAACTTAGTGCATAGACAAATACCGTAGAAAAAAGCACTTTCAGTTTTCCCCGATTTTTTCCAATTCCAATTTTTATAATAACCTTGTCCTAACAATTCGAACACAACAAAAAAAAAATCAGACAAATCGGTCAAGCCGTTCTCAAGTTATGCTCCGTCATACATGTGACAATTCTTATTTTATATAGATGCGAAACTGGGGTTGATTGTCCTAGTTACATATCAAAACGGAGCAACGGGTTAACGTGATTTTTTGCACAGAAATTGATTTAGATACCTACTTTTTATATGGGGAAAGTATCTCATTTCTTCTGAAAAAATCTTACAAAATGTTGTCTAACCGCGCGAAGACAGAACAGAACGTTAGTTAACTATAAACTAAATTAAAGTTTGAATTGGCAAAATATAAAATAATACTATATAATGATATACGCTCTACCAAGGCAGCATTGGCACTTATGTTGGCCGATAGTGTGTATGCACCATTAGCTTCGATTGGATCGAAGGACGTTGTCTACCTTTATAATTAACTTGACAATTTTCGATTCAATATGTTGATTAAATTCATTTTAATTGAAAATATATAATGTTATTGCCATAGTAGTTTGCAAAGAAATGCAAAGATCGTTATATCGCATGAAGCCATGGCTTTTATATAACTATCTATATATATCTATCATCACGCCTTTTATCCCAGGAGGGGTAGGCAGAGACCTTATATTCATCATACCTTTCGTACATGCTAGGCGATTGTGTGTAGGTACTTTTAATATTTCCATCGATCAATACGTTTTTATATGTTTAATAAAAGTACACCTAGGTCGTCCTCTGCCAGCATTTTCTTTCTCTTCAGCCATATAAAACTTCTAGTCAATCTTTCATCCTTCATTCTTTCAACGTGTCCAAACCAGCGTAAACTATTTTTCTTCATTTTAGTCACAACATTTTGCTTTTATATAAAGTTTTTCATTAAACATTTTGATTGTTTGCCCTTTAACATAAGCATATACCTACCTACGTAGAAACTATTAATTAATCTGTGCCATTAATTAATAAGAACCTTTTGATCTGAGACTTTATAGTCATATTAACAAATTCTAATTGTCTATTGCAAAACACACACAAAACACACCTTTACGGCCTTTATACCTTGCGGTGTGGCCAGACACTAGTAACAGTGTCCACTTTTTGCTAGTTGTCAAGCATAACAGGTAGCAAGCCTACTTGCTGTTCTTAATGGACCTAGATGTGTCACTTCTTTAACAGACGTAAATATCTGTTATTTGTAGAAGAAGTGTCGGCTTTAGGTGCTCTCCGAAGCACGAGGAGTCGATGAAATAACACATTATTATTAAAGTTGGTGCTTATCATTTTTTTTAAACGAGTGGGGTTTAAAAAACTAAAGTCATAACTTGCATGTATGATACCACTGACCTATAACCTAATGATACATGAATGGGAGCTGTAGATGTATTTTTGGACCCAGGCGTGAAAATATAATATTTATTGTTGAAATTATGTCCTAAGTGATTTTGCAAATACCAGTTATATAAAAGCTGCTAAACCAATTCGCAAAACTAGATATATAATCCGGTTGAGATTTTAATCAATAGAATATTTATCAGATTTACATATTCGAACATTAAGTATATCAAACACAGACACCAACTGGCGTGCTGCGAATATTGAAATGAGGTTCTAAAACATGCGCGGCAGTGAGACTCGGTTTAAGCGGCAAATATCCCATATCAATTGTTTCACTTGAGTAAATATACGTATAGTTAATTCTTAACATGAAAATATAGTAGGTAGCATGGACGTAAAAAAGTAGAGGATGGATCGCCGCTAAGACAAAAGTGAAGCACCAAGCGTGCATGTGTGCTACCGATTTTATTTATCTCTAATATATCTTTAAATTGTAGAATAAGTGGTAAATTACTAACTTACCTATGAAATGTGATTCCTTGAGATTTTTTATGAGTAATGGAGTTGTTTTTGCATAATTTTACTACACAAGACGGCATTGTTTTTATTTTCTTAATGGCGGCTGACCAGCATAACTGAATGAGAATGTGTGCGTGAGGCTCGTATTTACAATGAAACTGGCATAACTTGGTTGCTTCACTTTTGTCTCCGTCCTCTCCTTTTTAACCGACTTCCAAAAAAAGAAGGAGAAGGTTCTCAATTCGGACCGTATTTTTATGTATGTATGTACATCGATAACTCCGCCAATTGTGAACCGATTTTGATGGTTTCTTTTTTAATCGACAGATAATTCTTCCGGATTGGTCCCATTTTTATCTCATAAAAATTGGTTCATTACTTTTTCAGAAATTTTGAAAAAACTGACTTTATAAGTACATTTTTCTTGATATCTCGATAAAATATGTACCGTTTTTGACAACTTATTTTTTTCAAGACATAATAATTTCTTGACATTATCTCACAGACATATGACGAAAATCGGTTCAGTAGTTTTTCAGAAATTCAGTAATTAATTTCTGTTTTCGGCTGAAATTATGTATCAGAAAAAGCCTTAGCAACGGTTGCTATTGACACGAAGTTGTCAATTTTCGTGACGATGGTCTAGCGGTTAAATGTAATGGGCTGCATAGGATGCACAAGCACATTACATGGTTCAAATCACATCCACAGGGGTATTTTTTTTAAATTTACCATCAATATTTTTTTAGTTGCGTTATTATTTGTCTCTCAAGGCAGCAAAATCACTTAAAAGGGTAAAATAAACCTTTTAAAAAAAAGTGCACCGACTTCAAAAATTTGCACTGAAAAGTAAGAAATAATAAAAATTTCGTTGTAGAATTTGAAGACGGTTGGTGCCAAATTAGGATACAAAAAAGGTAGTTAGGTAAAAAAAATAACGACTATAAACACATTACACACACAACAACAAATAGCTTTTAATTAATTTAATTCATGAAAAAATTATACAGATTCGACCTTATAAAAACAGTGTGGTAAAAATGAATTAATCATAAATTTATTGTTTGTTTGTGAATAGCATTGTTTATCCTGAAATATCAGCCATTCGCTTTGCACGTGGAGATTTTTGATTGGTTGACATTTATGGTTAGGTACTGCTCCGCTCCTTTGGGTAGCAGCGTGATGTTACGCAATAAATATTTTTTCAAATTGGACTCATAGTTCCTGAGATTAGTTGTTTAAACATACAAACAAACATACAAACTCTTCTGCTTTATATATTGGTACAAATTGTGGTGTACAAAAAACCACATCGATCCATTGCTCTGTTTTGACGTGAATGAATGACAAACAAGTACACTTTCGTATTTAAATTACTTATAATAGTAGTTAGGATTAGGAATAGTATTGAAATTAGGTTATAAAATATGCGCGGGAGTGCTACACAGGTTTCGCGGCAATTTTCCATCTCAACAATCCCCACCACCTGTGCGCGTACCAAGATTTCCTTGCGGCGCCGAACTCGTATCGTCTCTCTCTTGAATGGCGATCGTGCGCGTCCAATCGCCCAAAACATTTTTCGCGTCCCACATCGCATAACTAGCTTTTCTGAATGAAAAGTTTGCGTAAAGTGTTGGAATAAGATTCTAGTTGGTGCTGTGTGTATATATAAAACATACATAGTGTGTTTTCAGTGCAATAAAAATATTGCTAATTTGTTTACATAAACAATTCAGCGTGAACATTCTGGTTTCAAAAGATCAGGTATAAGTTTTTTCATATAACTTTAACATAAGTAAACAAAGTATCACATTCTGATGACAAACATATTAATTGATTGATTTTTTTTCAATAATTCCTGAGCGCTTTATTTCTTAGTATTCATATAATTTACTTGGCTGAATTCTTTTAAAGAAATAATAGATCCAATCCCAACATGCTTGGCACCTGTTTTGTTTAACACGTAGGTACCTAACTCACTGAATGTGGAGATGGTTACCTCTGTCCACGCTGCATTTTTTTTGCGTATTTAGGATGAATTTATAATTAAATTTTACACCTATAGATTAGACATTAAATAAGTAGATACTATGTAGCAAAAATATTAAATGTGATGGCAATGTATTGATGTTGAAATTATCTAAAAGTGCTAATTATTCGGACCTGTCTAAAAAAATTAGGACACGTCAAGGTCATTTTTTGATCAATTTATGTAAATGTTTGCAAGAGACATACAAATTAATTAATAAATTAATTAATTAATTTATATAATTTCGGACCTAATCATGTGTTAGCGACACTCTGTATAAAAAAATATATCAATTAATTACCTATATAATGTAATATTGTCCAATTATTAATAAGACATCAGAAATTATAATTGCAAATTTTTCATTTCAAAGTAATAGGTTTTAAAACGGCAGCACTTGGATATAATCTAGACTATTCTAGACTAATAATATTTAAAGCTGAAGAGTTTGTTTGTTATTTTGATTTTATGAACGCGCTAAACTCAGGAACTACTTTGAAAAATTGTTTTTGCATTGATAGCCCAATTATATAACATCACGCTATGACCCAAAGAGGTAGAGCAATAACTATTAACGCGGTTGTAACAGCAAGGCACAGCTAGTCGTATAATATATCTTTAAAACCACCATTAATATATGGACAACGTTGTTAATTAACAAATTATACATATATAAGCATTCTAAACAATACAAAATTTTTTCTTTATGCAGACACACCTTAATATCGACATAAAATTGTTGCTACGATTTGTGTCCGTTGGTGCGAGTTATGGTATGAGGTAGTGTATCTTAATTTAGATTTCCTATTATGATGAACATAAGGCCTCGACAAAGGTTAGTAATGACATAACTTACATACAAATGGAGTATGTAAATAATCCGCATGTAGGTGTCGCATATATATTTAGTGGTCATTTGGAGAGTGAATGATCATAATTTATAATTTTATTTGCGTAGTATATTATCAATGAGAAGGTTTTTTTGTAGACATAATATAGGTGGGTCTAAAGTTTTGTTATTATTGAGTTGTAGCAATAAAAACTGGGTGGTCCTTGGTTCAATTCCCGGATACCTTTGCAAACCTACTGTGTTTTTGTAAAAAAACTTTACAATTTCTCTTATATACTAAAATTATTCGCTAATCTATAAATAGAATATAAATTACAAATAATTGTATTAGTATAGTTTTTGTAATACCAAGTACTATTTCTGTTTACAATTTTAATTTTCATACAAGTTTAGGTACCTAATCTCTCAAATTACTAAACTGATGCTAAAAATTATTTCACGACTAGAAAGCTACGATATCCCTAACAGTCTATGTTATTAAGTAGTAGGTATGTCACAAACAATGAATTAATAACAATAAGTTTTTATTTAATTATTTACACAACTATATAAAAACCTTAAAATTAAATATAAACATTAAAAATAACTAAATAAATCAGGTCCGCGTAGATATATTTTAATAGCAATAAGTTAATTTCATTGGATTCAATATTTAATTTCGACTCATATCACGCTATCCAATGAAACTCTAATGAATGACTGCGTATGACAGCGGCCCTACAATTACCATTTATTTTATTTATTATTAAGTTAAAACGTCTGGTATTAGCTGGGCAGACCACGGCTTCGATCCCGGATCTCGGCCATGTAACAATAGGTTTTTATTACATAATCCCACAAACAACACTTAGAGGCTTTTCCATCTATATACTTCAACAGAACTTGCCACTCGTTAGCTATAGCCTCACAAATACTATCGGCTATCAGAGGGAGACTTGGTCTTCTGCTAGGTAGGTACCCTAGCACCGTATCACCCACCGTTTTCGGGAGCTGTAAGGGAACCCGTGAAGAAAAGAAAAAAGGCATCGGCAGTCATGGGAAGGGAAAACTTAAAACTATGCATAACAAGTTATTAATTTATAAGTATATAACGTATAATAATTTAATTAAAAAAAGTTTCTTAAGAAATAGCGACAATTATTATTGATTCCATTAGAAGATAGTATTCCTAGTTTGTTCCGATATTGCAACTAAGTAGGTAGATAACATCACGTAATGTATTTATTAGAGACAGTGTTGCATGTATTTGCAGCAACGTCCGGCGCAGCGGCGTCGCGCCCCACATGTGACGGCTGGAAGTGCATGAAACTAACCGATCAATTGGAAAATTGCTATGTGGCTACTGAATTCTGATGTGCAATGGAATATTAAAAGTTGAACCAAAACAATTTACTTGTGAAAATAAATGTAAAGAATGTTAATTAACAGAATTATTCAAAAGCAATTTATTTATTCAGGTCTGCAAAACTTTGGTAATCGCAAAATTTTTACCTAATCAGAGTTTTAACAGTTTTTGAAAAGACTTAGGTACTTATTTCTATCTATCTATCATCGCGCCTTTTATCCCAAGAGGGGCGCGCAGCAGAGACAATTGAATGCAATTTGCTACGATCCTGACATATCTCTTTCGCTTCTCTTATATTCATCATATCTTTCATACATGCTCGGCGATTGTCAGTACTTTTAACATTGCCTTCGATTAATATTTTTATATGGTCAATAAAAGTACACTTAGGTCGTCCTTTAGGCATCTCCTTTCACTTCTGCTATATAAACCTGTTTAGTAAATCTTTCTCCTTTATTCTTTAAATGTGTCTAAACCAGCGTAAACGACTTTTCTTCATTTTAGTCAAAGAGTCAAACATCATCTTTCACTCTGCATTCTTCTCTAATCACATCGTTCCGGATGCGGTCAATACCACAAAATAATTTATTCCGAACAAAGACCTAATATTAGTTTGCTCTTTGCATTTCAGAGATATGTAAATAAATTGAGAAGCTCTCTTAATTTTTTGAAGTCTCTTAAAAATAGATTAATAATAAGTATTTAAATTATGTAGATTATTTAATTAACGCACATATTATGAAATAATACTTAAACTGTAGTTTATCCTCAAAACGTTTGGTCTCGCCGCTTAGTCATTTCCTCGGAGATAAGCAATCTTTTTCCTAGAACAGCCATCTGTCATACTGTGCTTACACTACATAAGTTTTTTGAAGAAGTATACACCTACAAGTAATAGTAGAAAAGAGGTATGGTGTGGTGGTATTCGGCTCTATACCCAAAATATCGAATAATCCTAAAATTATTATTATCGAATAAGGCCAAATCTTAAAATTAATTTTAATCTACAAATCAATTTGATACTTACAAAGCTTTATAGTCCGGGCAACCTTAGGACATTCGGTCTTTATTTAGGTGTAGGTATCTATAATAATTCCACTGTCCGCGTCCGTGAACTTTTAACTTTGAAAAAGATTTTTTAAATTTATTTATTATTTTAAATTAAACTAAATTTTTGCCCAAATGTAAAATTTTATGTGTTTTTATAAAGGTCGTTACATTTATTACCAATTTTCCGCCCTGTCATCGCCCGCCTGTCATTTCCTAGCAACTTTCCACTTTCTCTAAAAATCTTATTCAGACTATTACGAACATTAAAAAAAAACAAATCTGTCCAGCCGTTCTCAAATGTGCTTACTAACTGTTCGTTGGCATTTAATTTTTATTTATATAGATTACCTACATATTAAACCAAAGATTATCTCTCGCCTTTATTTTCTGTTATACATTTGACTATTTAGATTATTATTTATATCTGGATTCTTGACATGTATACTCTAATTTATATAAAAATAAAAATACAAAAAGGACAATACATTGCTGGGATTTTTAATTCTTAGAGTCTCCATACAAAACAATCCGTATCGACTGGACTATTAAACAACAATAACAAACCACAATACATTATTCAGTTATCTAAACGCAACTGGGGTTTCCATATAAAGAAGCTTGTCGTTCATTGCTATATAAGTCTGCATTAATGTACATTCCACAATCGGCCAACCCAAGGTGACCAAGTTGCTCCCTCCCCATAGATCCATTCAAAAAGGGACTCCCTTCTATCTAGTACTACTACTAACGGTGAATGCTATCGAGCTTGCCTATGCCTATTAACTTATAAAGTGAAAATATATGAGAAAAATGAAGAGAATAATTTGTTGAATGAATTTTACTTAAAAACTACGGACATTAATTTTTTTCTTTCTTCACCTTACAGTTACAGAGTTACCTTACAGCTCCAAAGGGTATCCAGCGGAAGACCAAATCTCCCTCGTTAAGCCGATGGTATTTGTGAGGTGGTATTTGCTTATAACGAGTGGTCAGTTCTGTTGAGGTATATTTAAATGGAAAAGTCTCTAAGTGTGGTTTGTCGGATTATGTACATAAGTTTTTAATTAAAAAATCCAATTGGTACATGACCGGGATCCGGGATCGAACCCGTGGTCTGCTGGTTAATACTAGACGTCTTAACCACATAAACATAAAAGTCGTTATGATAATAATTCCAAAATTTACTTGGATGAAGCAAGAATAACGTGTGAATCAAATAATTTTTTTAAGATTTCTGAATCTGCCTCATAGAGATACTTGGGTATTTTGTGTATATAAAAAGATTGTGAATGAAGACACAGATAATAAACTTGTTGAAGTTTTTGCTTCGACAACAAACAAAGGTATCACGTCTTTTGCTACCTTAGAGATCTGATAAGAAAACACAGTTTGAAATCTGCCCATCTTTACGTGAGGCAAACATGACATTAGAAATTAAAGGAGTAAACGTATAGTTATTCATTTGGAATGTCTTTGAGCATCTTCTACATTGCTTAAGATATAACTGACATTTTTAACGGTTTCGGTATTTCTAGCTGCGAAATATATCGAATCCTAGAACCTTCGCTGTTTATCATCTATTCATAAGTTACCGTGAAGATACATTAATTTGATAAATAATTTAGAATTTAGGTATTATATTTTGGTGAACCTTTTTCTACTATTTTATTTAAGTAAATATTAGAAAAATTACAATAAAAAAGAGCTTACAGTAGTCGTATAATGATGTTTAACATCTGACATCTCATCTTGGTAATAATATCCTGAAAACATTAACACTTTATACACAACACTATAGGTTAAGCGCACAGCGGAAGCGTTCTCATTCTCTATTTTCCTTTCTCTTTCTCGTCACACACACGCACACACTGTTGGCTGACAGTACCAACCTTTCGGAAAATGGGTTGGTACCATCTGACGGCCAACACTACCACCGCGCGCGCTCATTGGTCAAATCAAATAGCGCGCGCTTCCCCGGCTTCATGTTACACACTTCCGTCGCTTTTCACGAAATCACTCCCACAGATTGCAGGAAATCCTCCTATATTGGGAAAGAGTAGGTTACTTTTTCACTATTCTCTACTAATAGTTTATAATAGTTTTTATCCCTTGATTATTATATCAAATTTTATTTACAAATTAATATATCTTGCTCAACAACCAAACCGAACAAAATCTTTAAAAACAAAACGAGAATTATGCTACACATAATATACATAAAGTAATATAAATGGATAAAATAGGATAAATGCACAAAACGGTCGTGTTGAGTGTTGCCTAATCCAGTACAGTAAGCGTGTGTAACGAGACATAATGAGGGTATACTTGCAAAAGATGTTCGTTGCGGTTCCTATTTGATACTCTGCGGTTTTTCATTTCGATATCCACATAACAACCGTGCTTAATGATCCTGTGAACAGAGGTACAGTCACCATACAAAATACCCTTCTAATAAAAGCCATAAAGTTTCTAGATACTTTTGATGCTGCCTGTATTTACGATACGAATCCAAGGCTCAGATACTAAATTGCATTTGAATAAAAAATGCACTTGAAACATGAGTTCTTTATTAAATTCCATCTCATTCTGATTGTCTGGTAGTAATAATTGGATGTATCCGGTAATGACACAGAACTTAAATAAATGTACGTGATAGGGTGACCAATTATTTGAATTTTGACCAACAACGTTGCAAATATAATTCAAATCAAAGAAAACATTAAAACAATGTATTCTTCTTCGTTCAATAAATCTATTAAGCTATAGCTCATTATTAAGTAGTGTAACCTTTAAAATTGATTTTAAATTATACAAAAACCCTTTTTGATAATTTTGTGACTATTGTACCATAGAAATATCTGTCATATTCTGTTATATTTTCTGGGGTTAAGTAATAATTATAATTTTTATTTTAAATATGAAGCAATTTACTACTAACCTATAGTACGTATATTTAATTATTAATCAAATTTATTTAATTTAATAGGATAAATTAATAAATAATATTTCATACTAAAATAAATAAATAATAAATAATATATTTAAAATCTATATACACATATTATAAAAAGAATACCTCTTCAAGAATCCCTACCTGTTCCCAAAACACTGGCTGCGTTACCTCGCTGAATGGTTAAATTGATCTTTTAAGCAGGTCACCCGATTTTGATTAGGTCTGAAACATTTGAAATTAAATAAAAAACACATAGTGCATAGTGATTACATACTCTTTGTTACGGTGTGGCCAGAGACACCAGTAATAGTGTACATTTTTTGCCAGTGGAAATTAAAAGCTTTTAAATTAAATTATTTTATAATTTTTTTAAATTAATTCCATATTTCCTCAAAATTTTGCCATCTTGGTTAACCTAGTTTGCATTACGACTTGGGTGTTTTTGTAAGTAAATCGGTAACGCTATTAATGCAGTCGAGTCACAGGAGTGATGGTAAAAAATTGAGGACGTGATCGCTCAGTGGTCTACTGCGACCCCGACAGGGAGGCCTGACCGCAGTATTAAGCTTCGAAGTCTATTGTTTTTGTCTCATTGCTCGTTGTAAACTTTTCAGGGTTGTCACATTGTATTTTTTTTAATTAATACTGAAAAAGAGACAAACCACACTTAGAGACTTTTCCATATAAATATATATCAACAGAACTGGCCACTCGTTAGGTATAGCCTCACAAATACCATCGGCTAAACGAGGGAGACTTGGTCTTCCGCTAGCTACTATGGAACCGTAACACGGTTTCGGGAGCTGTAAGGCAAACCGTGAAGAAAGAAAAAAGAAAAAGAAGGGTTTTCTATCTGTCTCATATTTAATAACTTCTGCTTTGTGTTATAAAAAAATACAAATACAAGTAAAACATAAATTCATAACTACATTTACTGATAATAATATTTTTTCGTAGATTTAAAAGACTAAAAAGTACGCAAAATATAATTTATAACGCTAGCTATAATTTTTTAAGATCGAAACTCTAGAATTTCAAGATGAACCAAAACTACTAAAACACTCACTAATAAAAAATAATTCAGCCGTTATGAACAAATTTTAAGACAGACAAACAGATAGGTATAGTGTAAATATTATATCACATTTAGATATTAATATAAATAAGTTTGTTCAACGATCTCCAACAGTCGGCGTCTTTTACAAAATAAATATATTAGTCTAAATTTAAAAGAAACATTTAATTTTGATTTGTTTGTTTATTTTTCGTCATTAGAGGGAAATATAATCTTCAAAATGGCGTATCAAACATTAATTTTGATGAAGTATTAAGGGAGAGGGAAAAAAACACCATTGAGAAATAATATATAGAGATTATTTTTGTGCATTCTTATATACAACCCTACTTTAAGTACATGGTAATAGTTCCCATGTCGGCGTGATGTCATTATTCCTCACACGCGTTTTGCATGAACTTATTCCGACGTATGTCACGTTAATGTAGTTTCACATTGCCGTGTCAAGGGCAGCTAATTGTCCTTTAAAAGAACATGGGCGCGAGTTGATGTTTAGAATACGAGCGATTTGCTATGGCGAATTGCGAAATTTTCTCAAGCATTTTTAAGGTACGGAGGCGCTGGTAGCGTTGAAATGTGACTTTTGGATTGGTAAGTACAATAAATTACTGAAAAATGTAATAAAAATATAAAGGGTGAATAAATTATGAGTAGTAAATAGTTCTACGTCATTTCATGGCGACCGACGCACGCGTTCCCTCGTGACATGATGGGGAATCTGGTTTAATTCCGCCCGCGCTGTGATATTTGTGATTATAGTCTGTGATTAATAGAATATAGCACAGTCAGCAGGAACATCTTAGCTACCGATGAATCAAAATATTGATACTATAACGTATATAATACTAGACATTGGCAAATCATCGATTAACATTGGTGGAAATACAATAAAAAGGAAGAAGAAGAGTACTAAATGTCAAAGTTAAAAATATACCCTATGTACCCTAAAAAGCTTGAGAAAATATCTCAATTAAAATCTCTCGTATTTTAAACAGGAATAGGAAAATGAGCGTAATTGTAAAAATTAGCTATCGAATGTTTGTTCTGTTCAATATGGACAACTGGCAAAAAGTGGACACTGTTACTGGTGTCTCTGGCCACACCGCAAGTTATAAAGACCGTAAAGATGTGTGCGTATGTTTCAACTTTTATTTATTTGTATAGATTACCTACTAACTACTTAATATTTTGAAAGTAACCTGTCAATGACTAAAATACGGTAAATACACTTAGTACTCGACTTAATCATAATTTAAAATCACGGAAAAGATGCACATCGCTTTTATATAACTTCAAAGGGAATAAAGTATACCTCTACATTCTACATGTTTTATTATGCGATCTAAACATTACGACCGGCACGATTACATAAACATTTTAAAGACGCGCGCATATAGTCGCTCTTCATCAATTTGTGACAGAACTGACTCCTCCGTGGGAATAGCAAACGGCAGACATACAGACAGACAATTTGTTACACATAACTAATTCATATGTGGGTTAGTTGTTCAAACACGTTTTTCTACTTAGAGATATGAGTTTCATAATCTCTTGAAGACACCGTTTGTCAAATGATTTATTAGCGAATGTTTAAATTTTATTGTTTGTTTTGCCTGTATTAATTTATTTTGTGATAATTGAATTTATAATAAATTGTTTGAAATCATGGATTTTGTAATTGGCGGATGATATACTTACTTATTGAAATTATAATACAGGGGTCCTTAAATTTTTTAGTCAGTATTTTTTGTGCCTTACTGTACTTAATTATACTTAATTAATTTTGGATCATCAAACTTTATGATGAGGCAAACTGCGAAGTTTAAACAAGTTTTGGGAAGTAATTTCCAAGAGCTTGTATTTTCTTTACAGTATAAAACACATAAAATTAAAAGCCTCAGGATGAATTCCCCTGTATTAATTTAATCACTGTTCACCACATATTACTATATATTTTAAGACATCGAGGTAAACAATGAGCAGATTATGATCAAATCAAATTATGATCGCTAAAAGTTTCATCAAAATATATTCCGCCATTTCGGTATCTACAGAAAGAATTCAAAATTCAAGTGTAAAATATGACTCAAGTGCATCACTTAAGTGAAAGGGCTCGTTTTAGGAAATACAAATATGTAGATATATATTTTTTTATAATTTTAAAATTCATAGTTTAATAAATGAGTCAAAAATTTGGAAAGAAATTAAAAATATAGGGCCTCGCTCATAGTTAACAGGACTAGCCTAAACGAAAAACGAGTTCAACTCGCTCTTTTCCATTTTATAAAAAGAATTTCAGTCATCGTAAAATCTAACCTTAGAAATCTATATTTTCTTTACAATAATGTTATCAGTTTCGAAACCACAATTACTATAGTCTAGAATCTACAATAATTTTATAATTAAATTGATCGAGGCTTAACCACAGTGTCTAGTAGATCTTCACAGAAGTTATATTATATACTTTCACCTGTATTTTAACTTTCAGCCATTGTTCAAGGTATTCATTGATATCGTTAATTTCGGTTGAAAACTACTTTCTGTATGATTGCTCTAATACTGACTGAACGCAAATGTGGCATTTACAGTTTTTTTATTTTTATTTTATTTTATTTATCACAAAACAGTCATTACATATAAATTACTTTGAACTTAAATAAAAATACATAAGACCTATATGTGACGTAAATTACAAAATTACAAGGTAAAAACAGTACAATTTTTCACAAACCGTATACTTAAATTATGAATAATATAATATATATATCAACAAGTAAATACAAAAACAATCGAAACAAATAACTAAATTAAACAAAACTAAACAAAACAAATCAACTAAATTAAACAGATAATTTCACAAGCAAAACCAAAAACCAACAACCAACAAAACGACTATAAATCTAGCAATTTGAGTTTTTCAATTATTGAATTCTTAAACCTGTTCAATGACAGATGAAATATATCGATTTCTTTAAAGTGCTTATTATAGATATCTAAAGAACGAATAGTAAAACGATTTTTTGTCGAAGAAGGTATTATAGTGCAGTTAGTGGGTCCTTATGGAAAATTGTACCTATTCCGTTAGGAATATAACAAAATTATGTTGGACTGAATTGCGTAGAATCAAATGAACGACGTAAAGGTGCGCCGGTGGCCGAGTGGTTAGTACGTCTGGTATTAACTAGGCAGACCACGGGTTGGATCCAGGATCCCGGCCGTGTATCAATGGGGTTTTTTAATTAACATACAAACAAACCAAATTTAGAGGCTTTATACTCGTTGGGTATAGCTTCACAAATACCATCGGCTAAACTTGGTCTTCCTCTGGGTACCCTGGACCCGCAAAACGGTTTCGGGAGCTGTTAGGTAACCCGTGAAGTAAGAAAAAAAGGTCGTAAAATTCATTACTTTTACAAATTATTGTAATAACCGGATCGCTAGTCTTCTATATAAAATTATATTCTTATAGTTATATCAAATGCAGGCGGTTAAATTCATAATAGATAATTCGAGACAGGAAAGATAATATGTAATTTAGTCGTAGTTTATTAATTTTCCTGATTCAGTGAGGTGGTGCGAAGGGTCGAATGCTGACATTTCCACCTGCGTTATGTAAGGAGCTCGTGACTAGCGCATCCGACAATCATTACTCGACCATCACCGCTGCATCTCCTAGTTTATTTACAAATACCATTGTGATCACGCTTTACAAGGCAGTAAAACAACTAAATTATACTTTGGTATTCTTAGAAAATAATTGATAATACCAGTGAGTCCTCGTGCTCCAAGTCGTTACTCCAACTGGGTGCAGCATGAGGACTACCTATGTCCTTATACTCCAACTGGTTATTATTTATTTAAGTATCTGCAATTGCCTCAATATTTAAATTCACAATATCTAATATGAGAAGACTGTACGATCCCCGTGTTTCAATTAACTACATTAAATAGCCAAGTACAATTATTAATAAATTTAAAAATGAGTTATTTTATTGTAGGTAGTTTCAGCGTTCAGTATGGCAGCATATTTAATGCATAAAAATTCCTATTTTTTCATTTACATATTATAAAGAGGTAAAGTTTGTATGTTTGGATGTAGGGGGTAATCTCTGAAACTTCTGATCTAATTCTTACATTATCTCTGAGTGCTATAGGCTATATTTTATTTTGCTCTAAAATATCAACGGGCGAAGCCGGGGGCGGATAGCTAGTCACATATAAATAACTAAAAAAATATGTCATAGAATTTGCAAATAAGATGTACTTACCTACCAAGTTATGCAAAATGTAAATTTTAATTTTATTGTCTGTTCACCACACCATATCTACTCACATCCCAAATATTATTGTAATATTTTTCTCGCCTTGAAAATCATACACGGGATTGACTGTTAAGCCAACTAGGCGATTCATTTTCTTTTTGTATTGTAAAACACGTTTTTCTTATCTCTCTACGACATAAAATGGCTTTGGTCAATATTCGTTCACTCGTAAGATAATGTCCATGTGTCTTATTCAAAGCTTATACAACTTATATGGATAGTTGTTGTTGTCATAAAGATTAGAGAGTCAGTGTATATCTAAGGAGGATCGTTTGTACACTGATGTCAGTCCTCATCAAATAACTAATATTACCTATTTAAACAAAGATTCTATCAGACAAATATTTTCTTGAAATTATACCTGCCTTTCCTTATGTCAATGACCAATTGATTGATTATTAGCTAGGTTTCTAGTGACACAAGAATTTATCTCGAAGGATTTCCGGTCACTTCTCCAACTATCTCTGTGCAAAATGTCACATCGATCCGTTGCTCTGTTTTGACATGAAAGAAGGAAGTTAAGTAGCCACACATTGGTCCGGCATCGCACCGTCAATTTTCCATTCCAGCCGCTGGATGATCTAGGCGCACCGTTCGTTACAAAATTGGACGAGTCTGTGGTCGGTTTCGGTGGACCGTACGGCGACGCGCCGGGGATTGGACGAATGTGTGGCCACTTTTAGTCTCGCACTTCTGCAAATAATAAAAAAGTGCCAGCGCTAGGTAGGTACTATTGCCACTTTTCAGTTTACACAAAATTGTTGCATATCTCTGGCCACTTTGCAAATTATAAAGACTGTGATGATGCGTTGCGTTTCATGATACTTATATTTTCCTTCCAGTCAATTTTCATCCAAATTTTCCAATTACTTTTAATATTAGGATTATAAAAACTGTAACCAGCTCAGGGTACCCAGCTGATTTCAAATTATCTTCTTTTGACCAATTTTTTATTATCTACCAAATAACCCTGTCACATGGGTACCCTGGGACCGATAACACGGTTTCGGGAGCTATAGGGCACAACCCATGAAAGAAAAAACCTACTTAACAAATGCTTATGTGGAATGAATATGACTACTTGCGATCCCAACCGAAAACTTCCAAAATCACTCTACCACTTTATTGACTCGATAAACCGGATAAGTTTATTTCGTCATTTTTTCTTGTTCGATGTTCATAAATAAAGATCCCACAAACCCCATTGTGCGAAGGATCGCTCATGCATAATTTATCGATATTCGATCTTGATATCGGAGAGTTCGAGATTTCGTAAACAGATTGCACGTACAAATGTTTAGTCGGCACACTTCGACTGATTGAGCTGCCAATAGGATTACTGCTTGTGATCGAGTACTGCTTCTATCTAATTGATACATCATATTAACACGGCATCTTTATTCACGTAAACATTTACTTGCATGTCATGAAAACATGTTGAGGTAAGTATGTGACTTTGTTTATAACGAAGAAAAAAAGTATTATCATATTTTAGGTTAGGTTAGCTCAACACCGCACCGTACAGAGCGTTGGATCTAAAATTGGAGGTTCCAGGTTCAATCGTTACTCGGGGCAAAAAGTCAGTCAGTCAATTTGTTGTGTTTCGGAGGATACGTAGAACCGGAGACCGTATACTTTTGAAATAATTTGTTGATTTAATATTAATGATTTTAATAATAAATTTATTTTTGTTTTATTTTTTGGTATATATTTCAAGGGAAATTCTGAGATGACAAGAAATCATATACCTATATATCCTGCAGCGCACATGTGTGAATACGCGGGAACGCCCACTTGCCACTTCTATTGGTCTTTATAATGTTCTGTGGTTTTCCCCTTTGACTGTGATTTATATTATTAGAAAATTTTAACATACACACACACACACACACACACACACCTTCGCGGCCTTTATACCTTGCGGTGTGGCTAGAGACACCAGTAACAGGGTCCACTTTTTGCCAGTTGTCCATATTGAACAGAACAGGTGGCAAGCCTGTTGCTACAATTAATGAACCTAGATGTGTCACTTGTTTAACAGACGTAAATATCTGTATGCCCTCCAAAGCAAATGAGTCGATTAAAGAACATATTCTTAAATGCTTAGCATTTTTTTTGTACAGTACAAGATATATTTTAGGTTACTATCACAAGAGTTCACAAACTTAAGGTAAACAAACCATGAACCACTTAACAAAATATAGGAGTGTTAATTTCTAGCAAATATAGAAAGGTCCCAGTTTATGGTCAGTAACCAGAAGATGTAGAAACTATCGGAGAATGTCAAACGTATTCTAAACTTTATTTTGCAATAAATATTGCGTAACATGATTTGTAGTTTGTATATAACATATTATATATTTAGGAAAACACTTGTGCTACTAGATTTGCATGTGAATTAATTCGAGTGGATTTTTAAATAAGCTTTTATTTATTTTTGATCTGGGTTGATTGAGTAACAAACATGAATTATTATTGTACATTTTTTAACATAAGTCGAAAACTTTGCAAGCCTTTTCATATGACGGTATATAAAATTATTATTTGATACTTTCATAGCGGCCTCAATGGCCGAGATCCTTATAGAGGCTCAAATGGAACCTGAATTTCCAAGAAACTCATCAGATTTTCATCAAACATAGCTAAGAACCATGTCTAGGTTTTTTCATCACGAGTTTCCTTCCGGTATTCTTCGTCTTTTAGCCGATATTGTATCTGTGAGATATGTACGTTTTTAATTATAAAAAACCCATTATTACTTGGACAGGATCGAATAGTAGTGCGCCTAGTTAAATACCAGACGTCTTACCCACTCTACCACCGAATCCTACACAATCCGAAATCTACATGAATGATGGAAAGAGCTATTAAAAGAATGAAGCCTATTTGTAATTCCATAGCGTACCACGGTAGCGGCAATAAAGTCAGCGAGCGTAGCAATCAAGTCCAAATTAACATGAAAAAACCTTCATGGTCAATTAGTTATTGAACATATATTTAACGCCTATCTATACAATATACTCGAGTTTCTCATACCGATGTTTCGTGAAGGAAACCAATTACGCAAAGTTGCGATGTCTACGCAGGTGGCCAAATGAACTGGCGCCTGTAGAAATATAGGGACGGGAACTAGGGCTGCCACAAGACGTTAATCTTGAGGCTGTTTTGTTAAAAAAATGTTAAAATTCTGTAAGATATAGCACAATATTTATAACTAAACCTAGAGAGAAAAGTTAAAGAATGGGCTAAAAAATATAGGCTCCACGGGCGAAGCCGAGGCGGAAAGATAGTAATTATAGTAATTAACACTAGAGCTTATGAATATAAAATTATCTAATATTTATAAAAATAAGAGCTTTAATCGACTTTTCAAGCTTCGGAGAGCATATAAAGCCTGACATACATGCCCTCTAGTTCCACTAAGTGCAGCGACAGGCTTGCCTCTTGTTCTGTTTATAATATCAGGCTAATATAATGGCTATAAAACAGGTCGACAAAAAATAAATTGGGTTTCTGTTCTAATGCATGAAGTCTGATTTTAGACATCGAAAGTCACTTAAATTTCCATTTTAGCATTTAAAGTTTTGAAGATTTTAATTGATTGTATGAGCAACAGCTGGCTCTGGTTTCTACAAAATTCCCTTTATTTGTTACGTAAGAGAAATCGAAATTTGATATTTAGAACTCAAACCCAAAAATCGTGTCAACCGGTGTAATGCGTTGAAAATATTTTAGTGACCCTAAGTACAGTAGTTGTAATTTCACGCAATCGACGAACACATGAACAGCTGAATACTCTCAAGCATTGCGAAACAAACATGGTACAGTACTTGTGTACACATTGTATGAGAAAATATCTATGTCATATCTATCCATCAATGCTCTATGTTAGCGTATACTATATAGCTTCCAAGAATACAAATTAACCCAAAGGAAGTGAATTTAAAACTTGTAGCAAAAATCTTACTGAGTGTGGAATAATTAAAGGGATTTAAATGAATTCGGTATAGAGTCGACAATATTCTCGATTAGCTCGTGTGAATACTTTTCGCCGCTGAAGGGGAGCTTATTTTTAACCGACTTCCAAAAAAAGAAGGAGAAGGTTCTCAATTCGGACCGAATTTTGTCAATTTTCGTATAGACGATGGTCTAGCGGCTAAAGGTATGGGGTGCAGCACAGGATGCACATTGCACATGATTCAAATCCCATCCACCGCAGTATTTTTTAATTTTCCATCAATGTTTTTTAGTTGCGTTATTATTTGTTTCTCAGGGCAGCAAAATCACTTAAAAGGGAGAAATAAACTTTTTTAAAAAAAGTGTACCGACTTCAAATAAAAATTTCGTCGTAGAATTTGAAGACAGTTGGTGCCAAATTAGAAATAACTTAGTAGGTACCCAAATTCACTAATCTAGATAATTCATTAGGGACCTACGATCATCAGTACAAACATAGACAATATTGAACAGATCTTTATCTCCTTAGATGTTTACTTAATTTTGTATCCTAATTTGGCACCAACCGTCTTCAAATTCTACGACGAAATTTTTATTATTTCTTACTTTTCAGTGCAAACTTTTGAAGTCGGTACACTTTTTTTTAAAAGGTTTATTAAACAACAATAACATTTTTAACGGACTTAGGAGGAGGTTCTATGTTCGACTGTATGTATTTTTTTATTGGTATCTTTTGTAATCTACAAAGAATTCTTTCGGGTCGGTCCCATGGCTTTTCTGAAATTTAAAAAATAATTAGATTTTTTAGGCAATTTTAGTCATAACTCGATGATTTATTTTTGGAATAAAAAAAAGTTTACCGACTTCAAACATTGTTCGTTCACTGACAAGTAAGAAATAATTAAATATTTCGTTTCGCCGTCGAATTTGAATACGATTTGTGCTAAATAAGAAACTACCGAGCTCTAAATTTCACTAATCTAGACAATTAATACAAACAGAGATAAAATTTAGAATTTAATTTTGTAGCCTAATTTGGCACCGATTTCAAATTCAACGGCGAAACAAAATATTATTTCTTGCTTTTCAGTGAACAATGTTTAAAGTCGATATACTTAAAAAAAAAGTTAATTTATTAGACCTGCGTTTAACTACTAACGTTTTTATAAAGGTTTTAGTCACTTCCAACATATAAGCAAATCACAACAACAATATAAAATCATTATAAAACAAAGTCTCTGACTCGTCTGTCTGTGACCTTTCACTCAAAAACTACTAAACGGATTTTGATGCGGATTTCACTATTAGATAGGTTGATTCACCGGAAAAATGTACACGTATTAAACATGGACATATCATGTTAAGGAGCTGAACATGATTAATGAATTAATTCGGTGAAAAACAACTAGCGAGTTTTCACGGCGTATGCTGTGCTGTCTAATCCGTTAGATACATAACAAAATGATGTAGGAAAGAATTGTGTAGAATCAAATGATCTACAAAAAAAGTCCGCAGTAGCATATTTCTATCTCTAATATAGAAGTAGTTATAAGCGTATTTAGTTTTTATTTACCTATATATATATTTTTTATACAAGTTATTCTTTAATTCACAGAATTTAATTAATACATGAGTAATACACATACGTATACATGATTGATGTAGGTTGTGAGTACCAACAGATATTATTGTAGTATCATGGAATGATTCATAGAATAGTAATTTTCTACCACAATACATTTTTTATTCATACTGGATTGCTTTTCAATTAAAATAATGAATTGCGTCGATAGCGCAATGGTGTTTGACTTGCAAAAAAAGCTTAGCACCAATTTTCTTTACCAATTGCGCTTCGTAGGGCACGTAAAAGCTCCAGACTGTCCCGAATTACAATCCTGGGTTGGTTAATATTTGTGTCAAAAGTTCAAAACTCACTTCATTGCATCCAAAAGTGCCAGCATGGATTTAAGTTTGGCAGACAGTCACATCTTGAGTAAAATTTCAAAGCAAGCCTGTAAATGACCTCACGTGAACTATTACGTAATAGAATCTCTTATACTGGCTAATATAAAATGATATATATCGTTGATTAGACATTTATTGTCGTTGAACTCTTTTGTAGGAAAATATGAAGTTCTAATACTTGGAAGTTATTATTAAGTTAGAAATAAATATGAACATCGTTTAACCATGCATAACATAAATACACTTATACACCATTTCTTAAAATATAATTTAGTTAAGATTGTTCATGGAAATCGGCGTGATATTAGTCGAAATGTGTATGAAGTGAGATATGTCAGGATTGTGGCATTCTGTCTACCCTAATGGAAAGTAGTAGTGAAGATAAACAAACATACATGTAGTTTTTTTTCACGGGTTTCCTTACATCTTCCGAAACCGTGTTACGGTCCCAGGGTACCCAGCGGAAGACCAAGGTACTTAAATTTTCAATTATAAAAAACGCATTAGACATGGCCGGCCGGGATCCTGTATCGAAATTTTAGATTTTTTGGATTAGAATTCTTAGTAGAAGGATTTTATTTTTGGAAGGGGGGAGGGGAAGTTAAAAGTGACAGTAGGATGTGCTTAGTCTCATAAATATTTTAGCACAAACTAAAAGTCGCTAGCTTTAATAAAAGTCGAGATCCCTACACAGGCTCTAATGAAACCTGAATATCTTGAATGCTGAATATCTCGATGTTAAGAATCTGCTCTCAGGTGACACTTATGTAACAAAAAATCGTATCAAAATCGGTCCAGCCGTTTTGGAAAAAATGTAACACACATACAAACACGTAAACATGTTTTATCATCTCTATATTATACCTAAACCTAAATATATATCCGTTCAACAAACTTCAAAATCATTGCACAATAACGAAGCTGCATGCAATCTTTAAATGCAACTCCCAGGGCCCTGTATTATGAAAACAAAACCAAAACGAACTTGATATTTACGAGTTACTTCCCGAAACGTAGACAGATTGGCATGCATCGAGTTTTTATTTCAAGAACGTCTACCTCCAAATTGCTACCAGTATTCAATGTTAATGAGAAGTCAAGAGAAGAAAGTGTGCTGTACAAGTTTCCATAAGAGAAGTAACCAGGGTCAAACTGAGGTCGGTGATTCATACTAAAAACACCTAAATACGAGGTCTTAGCTTTGAGGTCATGTATGGGTGGAGCACTAGAGTCTTTACCTTTTACATTTACTACTGGCAAAAACAACTTTTAATACTTAAAATAGTTTTAATGATCTGAATGTGTTTAACATGTTTGTATGACTAAGGTACGGTTAACGGTTGATTTTCATAGAGCTTCGAAGATTTATTGCTTAAAATTTAATAAAAGTTTAGATTAAATTACAAAGGAAAAATTGTTTTTGGTGGAAAAAAAAAATTTCACGGGTTGCCTTACAAAGTCTTCCGCGCTATACCTAACGAGTGGCCAGCTCTGTTGAGGCATGTAGATGGAAAAGCCTCTGTGTACGGTTTGTCGGATAATGTACATAGATTTTTTTATTATAAAAACCCATTGGTACATGGTCGGATGTGGGGATCGAACCCGCGACTTCTCAGTTGTAAGCCGATGTTATACCCACTCGACCACCTTGTTTTTGGGAGGATATAGGATCCATGTCGCTTTAGTTATATTTGGTAATATTCACTTTTAAAGATCTTTAAAAAATAAGAAAAATCTATATTAGCAAATAAAATTTTAATGGGGACCTTCATCTAGCTAGGTCATAGTTGGTAAGCGAGACTACTTTTTTGCTATTAATGATTAAATACCTACTTACACCTATGTAGTATAAAGATGCATTAAATGATGTGGCAAAACTAGTTTCACGCCAAGTAAATAGCCATAAGTATGTTGTGCTGAGATCATCTATCTTTTCGATACGAAAATACCGATGTCGTAAGTAAATTTGAAGTGCGAGTTGTATAATTCTAATCTTTGAATACTTAGTTGCTTTTAAATATTTTAAGAAGACATAAAATCTGCTCATCAAAAAAGGTGAGCGTCCTTTACAGAAGAAACTTATCGAATAGCAATGAAAACATGGCCATTATGACAGTTTTAAGTGGATGATGTTTTGATTTTTGCAGCAATTAAACGCATGAGATGAGATTCAAGAGTCTGATTCATCTGAATCATTGATTTTTTTGTTAAATTAATTGAATATTTTCTTTTCTTTCTTATCAAAGTATGAAACAGAACAAAGAAAAAAACCGGCCAAGTGCGAGTCAGACTCGCACATGAAGGGTTCCGTACACAAAACACTACATAAAAAAAAATGTTGTTGTTTTACTTAAGAGTATGCAATTTAGTTTTATACTTGTTAGACGTTTGTATAGTTTGCCATTATTGCCATAATTAAATCAAGCAAAAAACGCTTTTTGTGGGACCCCTTTAATTATGAACTTTATTATTATTATTATATATTACTTATGGAAGCGAGACTTGGGTATGGAATAAGAGGCATGAAAGTAAAATAAATGCAGTGGAAATGCGGTCTTTACGTAGAATGTGTGATATAAAGCGTATTGACCGCATCCGGAACGATGTCATTAGAGAAGAATGCGGAGTAAAAGATGATGTTGTGACAAAAATGAAGAAAAGTAGTTTACGCTGGTTTGGACACGTTGAAAGAATGAAGGATGAAAGATTGACTAAAAAGGTTTATATGGCTGAAGTGAAAGGAAATGCTAGCAGAGGACGACCTAGATGTACTTTTATTGAATATATAAAAAATATGTTGATCGAAGGAAATATTAAAAGTACACACAATCGCCGAGCATGTATGAAAGGTAAGATGAATATAAAAGAAGCAAAAGAGATATGTTAGGATCGTAACAAATGGCATTCGATTGTCTCTGCCTACCCCTCTTGGGATGAAAGGCGTGATGATAGATAGATAGATTATTATTTGTATCGCGGCCATAGCAATACACACATTTTGAGAAAATTTCAAGTACTACCTATTACGGTTCAAAAGACACACGGACGGATAGACGGAGGGACAGACAGCGAAGCCTTAGTAACAGGGTTTCCGTTGGCACTCTCTGGATACGGAACCCTAAAAAGAAACGAATTCGAAAATAGATGTAGCGTCATAAAACCTGCTTTAAAATCAGATTAACAAATTATTTATGTTGAATTTTATACCATTATGTGAGTCAGTGTTTATAACTATTGGATAGAAAGAAAAATAATAAGTTGTCGTAAACCAACAACTTCTTCCGAAATGTTAACAAAGCATAATTGATTATACATGTTGGTAAATCACGCTTTTCTGACTTTGGGGTCACCATCTTTAGTTTATTTTGTCGTATAAATACCGTAATATATACCGTTTATATATAACGTTAGCTTTTAAGCATTTGATTAAATAAAGCTAAACAATAATCTGAAAAATACTGTTTTTGAATTAACAGGCATCCAGTAATAAAATTCGATATGTATATCTGCAAATATCTTGCAAATAGTGAACAGATTGGCAAAATCCGTTTCATTTCCAAAATCGAATATCGTGGACTACTTTCTATTTTGTTAATATTGTTACGAGCTGGGGTTCGAAGAGATTTAAAATACCGATTAAATAGACAAACTTTACTTTAACACCACAAAAATACAGTTAAATAAATGAAAACACTTGAATATCACTAAATTCCACTTCACTGTTTCGCTTTGATCGCTCTGATTCGCACTGTGTCATCCCGGCGACGATCCTCTGTTTATATTGCCCTCCGAACATTCGAGAAACGCCGAGATTGTTGTACAGAGTTGTAGATGCGTCTCGATGCGGCTCGGTGCCAAATACCTACACACCGACCGCGCCCGATTTTGGTACCTATGGCTAGGCACATACGGTCCATTTTCGTTTGTACTTGATTCTCTCTGGATGTTTCTAGAGACGTCTATCGACCTTGATGTGTTTAGGTATTTATTTGTGCGATTTAAGTACCTATTCGTTACACTGCCCCCCGCTTAGACTTGCTCGTCCCGAGCAATGTTCGAGCCTTTGTAAGGAGCCAGTCGATCAATATGGACAACCTTTAACTGTCCACGCGGCCATCGTTGGATCCGATAGGTCACGTCATTGATCCTCGTGATGACCTTATACGGGCCTTCCCAGCGGTTCTGCAGCTTGGGAGATTTGCCTTTTCGGCGTTTCGGGTTGTGCAGCCACACCAACGATCCCTCGTCAAAACCGTTACTATTGAAGTTTCTATCGTACCTGGTCTTCATCTTTGTACTGGCCACAAGACTGCTCTGACGAATCTGGTCATGTATGTCGCACATCTTGTTTTTCAGGTTCGATACGTAGTCACTTACAGGTTGCGGCGCATCCGGAGGTCCGCCGGTCAGGAGATCAACTGGTAGTCGGAGTTCTCTCCCAAAGTTGGCATAAGCAGGAGTCACCTTTATGCTTTCATGCTCTGCGGATCGATATGAGAGCAAGAACAAGGGAATATATCGGTCCCAGTCCCTCTGGTGATCCTCAACCAGTTTCGCTAAATGAGTCTCCAAAGTGCGGTTGAACCTTTCAACCATTCCGTCGGACTGTGGGTGATACGCCGTAGCCCTCGTTTTATTTATTCCCAGGAGACGGCATACTTCCTGGAACAACTGCGACTCAAAGTTACGCCCTTGATCAGAATGTATCTCCAATGGTAGCCCGAACCTGCAGAATACTTCGTTGACCAACTTAGTCGCCACTGTTGTCGCTTCCTGGTTGGGAATTGCGAAGACCTCCGGCCACTTCGTGAAGTAGTCCATCACGACCATGAAGTACTTGTTCCCGTCTTCAGTGGCCGGGAACGGTCCAGCAACGTCCACCGCAATTCGTTCCCATGGAGCGCCAACATTGTACAGCTGCATACGTCCCCTCGTACGTGTCGTAGGTCCTTTCACGGCCGCACATACTGTGCACTTACGACACCAATCCTCGACATCTTGCCGGCAATGAACCCAATAAAATCGTTTCCTGATTTTCGCCAGGGTTCGATTCATGCCCAGATGTCCTCCCGAGGATCCATCGTGCACGGACTCAAGCACTGCGCGCACCTTTGACCTAGGCACGACCAGCTGCATCAGTGTCTCCTGTCCACTTGGCGACTCCCACTTGCGGTACAGCAACCCGTTGTGCAGCACTAGACTTTCCCACTGAGCCCAGTAGCTTTTCGTGGTGGAACTCATGGCGGATACAACATTCCAGCCGGGCCTTGGAACATTCTGCGTCTTCCATTCCATTATCGGCGCCAAGTTGTTATCTTTGAGTTGCTCGTCTCTCGTCGTCTCGTTCGCCCATTCGTCACTAAGGTTGTTAGTCGTAATCACTTTGATGACAGAATCACTGATTTCACGCCTCGAGCAGTGTTTACAACCTTCAGGGCACGGCCTGCGTGACAGTGTGTCAGCATTGCCATGCGTCCGTCCTCGTCGATGTTCGTTCGTCATCTCACATGGCATCCCATTGACCTCGCTCATCACCAGACTGTTCCCGTCAAAAACTTGTCGGATGGTAACTTTTGGGGCTGTGTCACGATCAGCCAGTACCCGCCCCGCGGCTCTGGCTGTTACTCGTTTCCCGGAAGCTCCGTAGTTACTGCACGGACATCAGCTCCGACGTCCCGTTTCGGCACTCGTTGATCCGTGCCTTGTCGTTTAAGCGCTGGGCAGCTAGCTTTAAGGTGCCCCAGCTTGTGGCAGTGGAAGCAGCGGGGTAAGTAGCTACGTCTCTCTGCTACAGGTGTCGTTGTTGGAGTAGCCTCCTCCGCCACTTGTCTCAATCGCTGAGAACGAGGCTCCTGTCTCACGGCTTCCACCTCTAGAGCATGGGCCAGTGCATCTTTCAGGGCGCTGTGGTGGCCCAGTCGAACTGCAGCTCTGACCTCCATGCTGCGGATGCCGTCGATGAATGCTTGAACGAGGTTCGCAGCAATGAACTCTTGTCCGGCAGATGGGTACGCCTTCCTCACGATCTTCTCGATCTCCAGAGCCCATTGTTGCAGATTCTCACCAGCATGTTGCGTCCTGTCCCTCAGCTGCGCTCGGTAGACGTGCTCCAGGTGTTTGTCGCCGTACCTGGAGTCCATTGCCTCGATCAGGTTCCCGTACGTGGTGCAGCTGTCTGGAGAGGCTTCCAGAACCGACAGTGCACGACCCCTTAAAGCCACTGTCAAGGCGGTCAGAGATTGCTCGTCTGTCCAGCCGTTGGCAGAGGCGACCGTTTGGAACTGCAATTTGTACGCTGTCCAGGACGTAGTCCCGTCGTACGGCGGCACCTTGACTCGGGGGCCGGAGACGACGACGCCTCCAGAAACAGGAGCGGTCAGCTTCAGTTTTCTCACTTCATTCTGAAGCCTCTCGCATTGGCTGTCAAGTCGTGCCTCCAACTCTCCGTAGCGGTCGTTAAGTCTTGTATCCTGTTCTCCGCTCATCCTTGTCTGTATTTCCTTATGGAGATCCTTATAGTGCTGTTGGAGGTCTTCGATTCTCTCCTCGTGCATGTCTGTAACCCTCTGTAGCTGCTTCACCTCCATAGTCACCTTTCCCAGTGATTCTGAAAGCAGCTCCTTTAGGCTAGCAGACTGCTCCTCTTGACGTCGGGCCTGCTCCTCCAATAGCTGCCGAGTCTGCTCCTCCTGACGCCTGGCCTGCTCCTCCTGACGCCTTGCCTGCTCCTCCTGACGCCTTGCCTGCTCCTCCTGACGCCTTGCCTGCTCCTCCAATAGGTGCCGAGTCTTCTCCTTCTGACGCCTGACCTCCTCCTCCTGTCGTCGGGCCTGCTGCTCCTGACGTCGGGCCTGCTCCTCCTGACGTCGGGTCTGCTCTTCCATCAGCCAAATCAGCATTCCCATGTCGGTTGCCTGGGGAGCACCCGCAGAACCCGCAGCACCCGAATCGACTCCAGCAGCAGCTCCAGCACCACCAGCAGCAGTCCCAGCAGCACCAGCAGCGGCTCCAGCAGCAGCTTCGGCACCACCAGCAGCTGTCCCAGCAGTCCCAGCAGCACCAGCAGCCGTCTCGTCCACCTCCTCTTCGTGATGTCCAGCAGTAGTTTGTCGTGTTTTGGGTCGCCGTGATGACGACGAGTCACGTGGTGTAATCGGCATTTTTGAATCCCACACTCCTGACACCAATTTGTTACGAGCTGGGGTTCGAAGAGATTTAAAATACCGATTAAATAGACAAACTTTACTTTAACACCACAAAAATACAGTTAAATAAATGAAAACACTTGAATATCACTAAATTCCACTTCACTGTTTCGCTTTGATCGCTCTGATTCGCACTGTGTCATCCCGGCGACGATCCTCTGTTTATATTGCCCTCCGAACATTCGAGAAACGCCGAGATTGTTGTACAGAGTTGTAGATGCGTCTCGATGCGGCTCGGTGCCAAATACCTACACACCGACCGCGCCCGATTTTGGTACCTATGGCTAGGCCCATACGGTCCATTTTCGTTTGTACTTGATTCTCTCTGGATGTTTCTAGAGACGTCTATCGACCTTGATGTGTTTAGGTATTTATTTGTGCGATTTAAGTACCTATTCGTTACAATATAATTGTTATGCTTTCTGTTAAATTACATTTCTTTCTAAAACTTACAAATTATGCGAAATGTTGACCGCAACCAAGATTCTGCATTTAAACGACTAAAACTAATTTTACGACAAATATTTATAATACACCTTAATTGTATGGAGTTTAGGATTTGGTACCTATGTTATCGTGATAGAAACTTCTTTCAATTATAATAGGTTTGTTGTCCAGAAAAAAAAGTATAAGACAAAAGCAATGATGTCATAACCAATCGGGCCACATTTAAAAAAATAAATTGAAAAATTAATAAATAATTTAGCAAATCGGTTTTAACAACTTTACTTATACTTTTCTAAAATTAACATAATATGCTTCAGATGCTGTCCCTCCTGGCGTTCCATCATACCTCTAAAATATTAACTGTTAAAGAAATGACAAATGTAGGTCCATTAAGAACAGCAATAGGCTTGCCACTTATTCTCTTTAATATGGGCAACTGGCTAAAAGTGGACACTGTTACAGGTGAAGGTTACAAGGAATAACGGCCGGGAAGGTGTATGTGTCTTGACCTGAGATCAAGCCTGGGGTTATCTATTTTATGGATTACTAATACCTAATTTTCCTAGACTAAATTTTCCATAAGCGAATAAGGATAAGGACCTCCAAAGTAGCTGTAAATTGTAAACATATTTGTATTTTAGCAGTCCAGACACTGTGAAATTAATATTCTTTGGTCTGTCATCTGGTATGGAAATTAGTGTTGTTGAGTTGTTACTGTTTACATAGTTACGCGCGACGCCGCAGGTTGTCCTACTAGTCAAGGCCACGAAACACTTGTTTACATACATTATGATCGAAGCGAATATATTTACATAACAACATACAGTAATGATTTTTATTAGAATGTTTTCATTATATATTCACAATAAACAGCAATGTATGCTAAAATATGTAAATGTCTATGTTTTTATGGAGTACCGTACTGAGATTGAAATGTGAATTCCTCAGTATCTGCAATTTATTCTTTACGGCTCATTACGTTTTGTAATAGAAACGTCTTATGTATTCAAGTTTATCATTTTAAGATCGCAAAACACAGTAGAGCTGTGTATTTTGAAAAATAAAATTGGTTCCTATCTAGTTCCGATTTTATTGCACTACGGGGCGACCTTGACGAGTTTTATATCCCAATGGTGTCTACTTTACAAATACATATAATTTTAATGTTTAATTCTTGTTGAGGATTTAAATTTGGGTTCAATTCTTCGGTCAAGTCCTTCAGAGTTAAAATTATGGCTTAGAAGAAAACGCAGCATTTTCATATATTTTAACTGTTCTCTCAGCTCAATAGCTACATCAAATCAAATCAAATATCTTTATTTGCCAGCTCGTTTCGTCTAATCCCCGGCCACTAGTCGAACCACAGAACAGACTCGTTCAATTCTTGTAACAAATGGTCCGCCTAAATCAGTGTTTCTCAAATATATGCTATGCAACCTGTAAGAACGAACAGATATGAAAGGGCGCTCTGATCCTATCTCTTTAGATTCAACCTTCTCCGTTGATTACTTTGATTAGGTACCTAATGACCAGTTATTTTAAATATGTTATGGAGTATTCAAGTAGTCAAGGGACTAAAGGCTAGTGACTTTATTTGTAAAAAAAAATATTATATACCTAATGCAAGATATAATTGTATTAATATATATTGTTTCAGTTTTGAAGTAATGCTTTGAAATGCCGAGTGCTGCTGTATCACCAAATTCGCCCCCAACTTCACCGGATCATCTCGCTACTTATGAAGCAGCTTTAGCTACTGTAAGTAATTTACAAATATATTATTTTTAAAGGATGCACAATCTATATAATTTGGTAAGCAATCATACTGTACCGATTTTGAGAAAACATGAATCTGTCATTAGAACCGAAGGAGTAAAAGAAATCAACGAAAATGTAGACGAAAATAATGTAGTGGTAGCTAAAAAGAATAGTTCAGAATTGAGGCAATTTTTCTGGGATAAACTATTCCCAATTTCTCTGTAAATAATGCACCGTGTCACTGTAATTTAGCATATAGTTACTTATTCAATATATCTAAGTGAAATAGCCGTTACTTTTTCAAATGGTTTTATTCAATAGGAAATATGGGTGATAAAATAAAAGATGATTTTGTCCCTGTTTTCTCTTTCATAATATATCACAAAACTCTTAATTTTTTTAAAGCGCTGTTATACCATTACCCTTCAATTACATACATCGCCTTTTTTGTAGCTTATTGAAAATTCAAATTAAAAATTATTTTATGAATTTTTAAATTGGTCAAAAATAATAAAATTAACGGCTTTTTTACTTATTGAATAAGTAACTATATCCTAAATTACAGTGACACAGGTGGATTATTTACAAAGAAATTGGGAATAGTTTATGAGGCTCTTCCATTTCAAAATGTTGATCAGAAAGAGGGACATTAGCTAAAAATACAATACACTTTCCGTCTAAAAATACAGGTTCAGTTTGAAAGTCGTTGAATTAAATGGTAGAGAAGTACTAAACACATATATATCCCTGCACTTTAAATGCCACTCAAAATAAACCATTCAATTCTAGCAGGTTATATATAAATGAAACATAACCTTTGAACAATTTGCACGGAATGTATGCATTTAGTGTTCGGGATTAGAGGATTAGGGTCGGCGCTTTGGTTGTATAGCTCATTGTACCGTTCATATTGCATAACTCGGTTACCGGTCCAGGCGTCCGCTATTATACAGGTGAATTGAACCAATTGAATACGAAATTATACACCTAGACCGTAGTTTGTGCCTCCTCTGCCTGAACTAAGTCTTTGTCTCACTATTTAGAGCGTGGATTTGTGGGTAAATATGTGTGAAAGTTTTAATGTATTACGTAAGGGTTGAACAATAATAGATTAAAGTTAACTGGTAACAGTGTCCACTTTTATCGAGTTCCGCATAATTTAACAATAGATTGTCATTTAATGAAACTGATGCGATAATAGATGTAAGTTAAGACGGTGGCCGAGTGGTTAAGACGTCTGCTAACACTTAGATAATTTTCCATCTATATTATACCTCAACAGAACTGGCCACTCGTTAGGCATAGGCTCACAATTACCATCAGCTAAAACATGATGACTTTGTCTTCAGCTGGGTATCCTGGGACCGATAACCTGTGAAGATTATTTTATGTTTACAATGGGTTTAAAAGTGAGCCGATATTTCTATTGCACATTCAATTAAGTACATAATAATATGCATGCATACAGACAATATGCAATAAAATACAATTTAGTTATAATAAATTATCATATATGTATTATATTTTAGTCACATAATGCAAGGTTCCACTAATAAATAAAAGCGAATGTACCTATCGGAAGGGTATCCAGTAGGGTACCCAGCGGAAGATCAAGTCTCCCTCTTTAAGCCGATGGTATGTGTCAGGCTATACCTAACGAGTGGCCAGTTCTGTTGAGGTATATAAGACGGAAAGCCTCTAAGTGTCGGATCCGGAATCGAACCCGTGGTGTAATACCAGACATCTTAACCACTCTGCCACCGACGCCACCTTTTTTCTTTTGTTTTTCGTTCAATAGCTAAAATACCTTTTCAAACCTCAAAAAATATTTTTGACCCATATAAAAGAATGCGTGATGCGTAAATCGACCCACGACACAGTTAAATAGTATATTGTACTCGAAAACGTATGGAATCTCAGTAATAATATGAAAATTAGTTGGCACAACAATGTTAAGTCGCACACTATTAAATGACTTGAAAATAATAGTAAAGTACTACTGGACGGACAATTCACTTGCATACAATAGGCACTGGGTCAACGAGTTAGTGCAGATTCTCTCAGCATCCGCGCCGCGCGACTTTAATGTGAATATAAATTAACTGAAATTCAAGAAAAATAACTGAAAATTTATACTAAAAGTGGTTTTTATTTGAAAATGTCGACGTGTTTAGTGGCAAACGTGAATATGTGTTTTTTCTTTAAGTGTTAATAGTCCGTTTAATAAAGATCTGTATTGATGAAACCATTCATCCGTCCTTCATATTTACTAAGTTTTATGTATAGGAATAAATACTGTAGATCTAAATTCCATCTTTAATCGGACTATAAGGTTTTTACGATAATACAGCTTTGTTTGTTGAGTTTGTGCATCCAACTTTGGAGAATTAAGTGTAAGAGATACAAATTTGAAATTTAATTTCCAAGGTAACATGGATAAACGCAACAGATATCCGGATCACGCGATCATGTAGGAAGGAAGATATAATGGAATAAATACGAATTGTTCATATAAATGATTGATTTTTAGCATTTGCACAATATTTTCTACTTAGGTTTTAATATTAACGTGTTAGGTTAATTATATTAAAAGGTTACATAGGATTTTAAGTATAATATTTCTATTGTAGGTACAGTTAATTAAATGTATGACAGATTAATTTTCATTTCTCATTTGTGCGTCAAAATCATAGACGCTCTACTAGATTTACAATGTCGCGATTAGAATAAGACCAAAAAACTAATACATCAGTGTGCGTGACAAATGTGTAATTCTGTGGATTTTTACATCAGGGCACTGCATTAATCATAATTAATTACGTCTATTAAACACTAAATCATACTTTAAAACAGGACAAAAATTAGCGAAATTACTACTGGAGCTAGGCTGTTACAGTATTCAAAAACCTGTCTGTCTATCTGTCTCCCTTTAACATAGCTAATAGTAAATGGGCTTAGATTTTATATAATGATATGCGTCTCGAAATTACTTATCATCACAATATCTCTATACAAACGTTAATTACAGAATAATTCAATTTCGGAAACACTTGTATACAATTAGTCAAGGCATTTAATACGGCATGAGAACATCGTTATTCGTTGCCTTGCTTCGTGGGAGCACCTTTTTATGTAAATTTCCAACCGATAAACGTCGTATGTCGAAACGGTGTAAACTACGATTTGTTAACTTGTAAACGTTTGAGTAATTTTCTTTGAGTAACATATGAGGCTTATTTGCTGTTTAATGTGACAAAGGTTTTAGACAGATAAATCCATGAAGAAATAATAAATACATACTCTAAGTTTTTTAAACATATTTGACATATTAAATTAATCATCCATAATATTATTATAAAACAAAGTGTTACACATCATGTATTAAATATCATGTTTATGAGCTCAGCGTGAATCAAGTCGAGGAAAAAGTTAGCCTTAGCGATTTTTAATAGCGTAGGTATGCTGTCTATTCGGTCAGAGGTATAACAAAATGATGTAGGAATGAATTGTGTACAATAAAATGGTCTACCAAAAAGTCCGCAGTAACATATATCTATCTGTAATAGATAAGTAGTTATAAGCGTATTTATGTAGGTTTTCAAATTGATATAAACACATATTGTACCCGCGTGAAGCCGTGGCGGGATCCCTAATTTATTCATAAAAACAATACATACAAATTCAAATTACACCCAAAAACATTACCTTCCTTTTCTGGGGCAATCCTGTAAAAAATCAATGTACCATCCATTGATATCTATACTAATAATAAAGCTGAAGGTTTTATTTGTTGTTTGTTTGAACGCGCTAATCACTGGAACTACGAGTCGTATTTGCATTTGATAGCATAATTCTTGAGGAAGGTTATAGGCTATATAACATAGCGCTACGACCTATAATAAAGAGGTAATGTTTGTAAGTTTGGATGTAGAAAGTAGATTACTTTCTACACTTATCCGATTTAAAAAATATTTAGAATAAACCTAAGGACATAGGCTATATATTATCAACAACAATTAAAAAAAAACAAGATTTAAAAAAGCGTCACCAAACATTGCTATTTTCTCACTCAGGTATATTTTATTTCCACGCGGGTGAAACCGTAGGCAAATGCTATCATCAATATAGTTAGCAGATGATCAAAGAAGTTCGGCGACTCTTTTTGTATCGAGATATAGAGAGAGACATGGACTCCTTCCGTCTTCCCAGTCATATACAGCCTAGGGTACTTCAAGAAGTATCAGGCTGCTGTCATTAATACCTAGTTGCCATCACACCACACCAGGCAAGGAAAGTTGCTTGTCTTATAATAATAATTGCCTTTAAAAAAAAGAGCACCGACTTCAAAAATTATGCACTGAAAAGTGTGCTTTCCGAAAGCAAATGCACAAAAATACCCAAATCGCTTCAAGTGTGCCTATAAAATTTTAAGAGTTCTCAATTTCTCTAGGATCCCATCATCAAGTACCTAATCGGGGAACATATATAAAAAAAAGATTCCGACAATTGAGAACCTCCTCCTTTTTTTAAAGTCGGTTAAAAAACATATAACTTTGTAAATAAATAAGAGTAAGGCGAGCAAACATACGTGAAAATTTGATATCTAAAATTAACCCTTAGCCTTCGGTTCACATGGAAACGGTACGCATTACGCAGCTGTCGAAAATACTCTAGGAACATTTTTCCACCATAAGGATGCTGAATCAAAATAATATTGAGATTTAAAATTGTTGGCAAAATTTTGTATGATTTAGATAGTAATCACACAACAGTTTTGATCGTTCAATTAAATCCATATAAAATGGTATTATAAAGCATTATGAGTCATTCTGGTAAGGTGGTTGTACCGATACCTAATACGTTGACAGGTCGAGCACGGCCGACCAGCTTTTATTACAAACATTGAATACGCTGATTTGTTTGACGTATTTTGGTTGACAATGCCCTCCAGTCGAAACGAGAATTTGGTGTAATTCGAGCGGAAGATTTATTTTTGAATGCTTCGTGTTTCGGTAAAGTGATACGATTGAGTATTTAGGATCGCAAATAAAATGCAATCCATGTATGTTGGTCGAGGTTTCTTGACTTTATTAATTGGCAATATACTTAAATACATTTTTAGGAATTCTGCGGATTTATTCGATCTCCTTTTGAAATATGTCACGATAAGTGTTTTAAAAATGTTGATCTATCTATCATCACGCCTTTTATCCCAAGAGGGGTAGGCAGAGACAATCGAATGCTGACATACCTCTTTCGCTTCTTTTATATTCATCATACCTTACATACATGCAGGGCCGGATTTACCGTTAGTGCCGCCCTGGGGCACCGTGAAAAATTACTTAAATTCTACATAAAAAAATGAATTATTTTAAAATTATTTTATATGAGATAAATAAACGTTAAATGTGCAACTGTTTTCAATACAAGCATTTTCGATAACGCGAAAAAAAAATGTTTTTTCTCTCCGAATTTTGCCGCCCCTGGAAATTTGCCGCCCTGGGCACTGGCCCCTGTGGCCCCTAGTGTAAATCCAGGCCTGCATACATGCTCGGCGATTGTGTGTACTTTTAATATTCCTTCGATTTTTTTTATATGTTTAATAAAAGTACACATAGGTCGTCCTCTGCCAGCATTTACTTCAGCAATATAAACCTTTTTATTCAATCTTCCATCCTTCATTATTTCAACGTGTCCAAACCAGCGTAAACTACTTTTCTTCATTTTAGTCACAACATCATCTTTCACTCCGCATTCTTCTCTAATGACTCTCCATTTTGAACCTTCTAAAATTGTTTGCACGCCCCCAACTTTGCACGGGTACAATATAGGTTTGTTAAACAACAATTTGAATACCTACATAAATACGCTTACGTATCTATTACCTATAGATAGATATGTGCCACCGCGGATTTTTTTGTAAATCATTTTGTTATAATCTCTGACGGATTAGACAGCATAGCATACGACATGAAAACTCGCTGGAGCTAACTTTTTCCCCGACTTGAATCACTTATACTGTTAATGCTCAGCTCCTAAACATGATCGATCCATGTTTAATACTCATAAACCTTTCCTATGAATCAACCTATCTAATAGTGAAAACCGCAACAAAATCCGTTCAGTAGTTCTTGTGTCCGCGGTTTCACCAGAGTGGAAATAGATCCAAAAAGAAATAATCCCGTGGCTGTAATTTGCCCCTCCCCCGCCCGCTTTCGTGGTATAAAAAGTAGTATATGTCACTCTCTGACCTCTAAACTACCACTACGTCCCGTGAAAAACAAGATCAAATCTATCCCACGGGATCTATACATTTTTCCGGGATAAAAAGTAGTCTATGTGCTATTCCAGACTATATTCTATGTCTGTGCCAAATTTCATCCAGATCCGTTCAGCCGTTCTGGCGTGATTGAGTAACAATCATACACACATCAATACAAATTTTCGCTTTTATAATATTAGTGAGATAGTGATGATGATAGTGGTAGTGATTTTTTAACTTTACTAAGGTATTGAACAAAAGTTTCGTTTTGTAATATTTTTTTAAATTGCATTATAGTTAGACGCATCAAGTTTGATACAATATAGTTGACGGCAAGTATTGTACTCACGGGCTCATGGCAGCAGTGCGGCCTTGCCACGAGGAAGGGTCAGGTCTCGCGGTCAATGAGCCACTTTGGTGTCCACTCTCGCTTTCTGTTCACTTCTATTAGACTAACATACTATATTTTTGTATTTATAAACATACTAGCTGCGAGTTTCACCCGCGTGGAAATAATCCTGTGGCTGTAATTTACCCCTTCCCCGCCCGCTCTTGCAATGTAAAAAGTTTATGTGTTATTCTGATGTATAAGCTAACACAATCTAAAGTTTCATCAAAATCCATCCAGTAGTTTTTGCGTGAAGGAGTCCATCCTCACAAACTTTCGCGTTCATAATATTAGTAGGATAGTGAAGTAACCTCGGTATTATATTAGTATAAATATTAGTTAAAAATTAAAACGGATGTAATATTGATAGTGATGAAACAATCAATAAGCAACAAACAAAACAAATTATATGAGCGAATTATCTAAAATAAAAGAAACTTTTGAACATAGACATACTACTATCTGTTCGCCCATGTGGCCCATACTAACTTTCATCCCCTAATATACCCCCTATATAAGGTTCAAGCTTTCTCCGTACCAAATTTGGTTCAGTGGTTTAGCCGTGAAAGCGTAACAGACAGACAGCGAGTTACTCTCGTATTTATAATATTAGTATGGATTATGATGCATTCTTTGATAGGTATTATATCTACCATCCAACCACATGTTACATTTTTATGGTTCTATCTCAAAGTGTGCCAACGGAAGCCCTATTACTAAGCCTCCGCTGTCTGTCCGTCTATCACAGAGTGTGTATTACTATGGCCGCTATAACAACAAATAATAAAAATAAAATTAAGTGAAAAATTAATGAGGGTCGCCATACAAGAAACCTGTTTTTTTCGGCGTTTTTTGCTCGATTTTAATAATGGCAATACATACAAACATCATATAGTACAACTATAATGCATACTTTTAAGTAAAACAACAAACAATTAAAATAAGCCAAGTGCGAGTCGGACTCGCGCAATTTTTTTTTACTAAACTTTAAAAAAAATATTTGTTAAATATGGTACGTGTTCGAGTAAGTGCGAACTTGGTTTTTTTAGCTTTAAGTAGTTTATGGCAAATGTAGAAGTAAGAGCACCAAAAATCACTACAAAAAGTGTCTAATAACAAAACTAACAGTTTTTTATAAGTTAATACGCAACATGGGCATTAAACATAATTAAATAGATATTAGAAGTAAAAATAAGTTCTAAACACGTAATAATGAGGATACGGCGTAATTATTGGCTACTTGTGCTATAAATTTAACGAATGAAAAAACTACAACCTTTTGATCAGTTCAAGGTTATATGATGAGAATTTAATATCGAGATATTCATTGCCAGATTTGGTTCTATCAAGTTGCCTTTTAAGGGAGCTTGTGACCTAGTTTTGAACAATTGGATGCAATACGAGTGTACTTCGTTATTTATTGCTTTGTGCAACCGTGTAGAAGGCAAAATTGATTCTTTTGATAAATTTCAATTACCTATATTTCATTGCCTGCGTAGTGAAATGGATTTTATAAATTGATTAGCCGGATTGGTACAGCCGACCCGCGACAGTACGATAGTCAAAAGCATTCACATTTAATTCATTATAAAATAATAAAAGAGACTTTTTTTAAATCATCCCAAAATATTTATCAAACATTCATTGGACTGTAGATATTTTATTGTGAACTAGCGACCTCGCCCCCGGCTTCGCACAGATGCAATATAGGTTTACGCTTATAACTATTATATATAGATAGACATATGCTACCGCAGACTTTTTTGTAGATAATTTTATTCTACACAATTCCTTCCTATATCATTTTGTTATATCTCTAAAAGATTACATGAAAACACGCAGGAGCTAACTTTTTTTCCGACTTGATTCACTAAAACTGTTAATAATCAGCTCCTAAACATGATAGTCTCATGTTTAATACTTCCTCGTGAATCAACCTATCTAATCGCGAAAACCACAACAAAATTCGTTCAGTAGTTTTTGTGAAGTCGTAAGGGCTGAATAATTCAATGGATAAAACTTTGTAGTTATGTGGAGGAGGGTCCTGAATGTCTTATTATTAATTACTTCTTTGTTCCTCACAATAATTTTGAAAACAATTTCTGGACGAACAAACCACTTCAAAGGAGCTGCAGCCGTTCTGAATGAGGCTTTATATATTTTTAGCCCTATTGAGACTTATTTTAGAAACATTTTCTGATGTTAGCCTTTAAGTAGGTACTCGAATGTATTTGAAAATTACAGGAGTAACAGAATGTAAATAACCAATTATTTAGGATTACTTATACTGAAGGTACTTTAAATATACATAGAGAATTCGTGATGCTATTAAAATGCCACGAAATTAACAAACACACTATCACGGCTTTTATACTTTGCGGCGTGGCCAGAAATATTGGTAACAATGTCCACGTTTAGCAGGTTGTTTATAACAGGTTGCAATTGAAGCCTGTCGTTGCCATTTCTTTATAATTATATGAAAAAATATTGTCTGTGTATATGTAATATGTTTAGGTTTGATTTTTTTTTATTTTTACTATTAATTTTAGTAATAAGCTTTCTAATATAAGCCCTTCATCTCTTCATGTCACTATACTTGCACATAAGTTGCACATTTATTTTAGTTTTATCGATATAGTCGAATTCATTAATAAAAATAATAAAAATACTTAGGATTTGTATAAAAAATCAGTTTATAGAGCAACGATTGGACATCTTAATCAAATTTTTAACAATCAAGCTATAATGAGCGCATACATTTTCTTTCCTTTTAATTTATTCAGAATTTCTTCTAAATTTCTTATAATAGAGTTATTACTTCTTTAATACCTCTTATGCACAAAAAACGTGAAATGTTCTACCAATCTTTAGTTTTAGTACAAATGTACAATTGACAATATGGTGAAATTCAGCCTTAGTTGTTATTTTTTAAAGCATTTTAAAAGTTATAGCTTTCCATCTATGTTACGACTCTACAAAGTACTGCGTATGAATTGATTATGGATTTAGGAACAATAATTATAATTTATGTTAAAAACTCGATATAATTTTGAATGTGAGTGTATCTATTCATGTCCATAGAGTACAATCAGTGCCGGCTATTTTGCGACCAGCATTCAACCCGTGATGGGACCAACGATAACGTGCATTGTACGTCAAAATACAAGGTGATACTCTCCATTTGTGCTTGTCTAAATATGTATTGAAATATGGACGCTTGGTACGTACTAGAATGTTTCATTGTTCGCGGCTTAATCACCGGGGTGAGCCGTGCGTATATTTTCAAAAAAGGCACGCGATAACTGCTGTTTTTATTTGATACGACCGTGCGATATTTAACTTTCAGAACTTTGAGTTATAGTAGAGTCCGTTTCATGAAAGAGTTTCTTTCATTTCTACCAACCTAGCACTAGATTTGGTAAAAATTCAATTGTAAAGTCTGATTGATTTCCTCGTTGGATGGACACGTTGAAAGAATGAAGGATGAAACATTGACTAAAAAGGTTTATATGGCTGAAGTGAAAGGAAATGCTGGCAGATTATATTGATCGATTAGCAATATTAAAACTACACACAATCGCCGAGCATGTATGAAATCTATGGTGAATATAAAAGAAGCTAAAGAGGTATGTCAGGATCGTAGCAAATGGTATTCCATTGTATTTGCCTACCCCTCTTGTGATAAAGGCGTGATGATAGATGATTTTCTCGTATTTAAAAGTACATTGTTTTGGTTAACTGATTTAAAAAAAACTATAGCAGAAAATTGGTACACTTGCAGATTTACGAATACTGAATAATGTGAAGGCAACTATATATATAAAGACTGGCATCCCTGATTAGCTAGATACAGTAACTATATCCAAAATTACACAGAAAAATATTTATAAATTTCAAACAAAAACTGTATAAGCTACATAAGACTGCCTACTTGGTGCGATGATCGCCGGTGATACAAAGACAAACAAACATCGAAGTGAAGCATACAGAGGCACCATTAACATTTAGTAAAAAGACAAACCCTAAAAGCAATGAATACCTTTATTGAACGAATTTTCATAACTAGATGTTTACTATAAATAATTAACAAGGAAAACCACGATGATGTCATAGCGATAAATATAGCAGATATACATAAACTATTAATTAGAATGACGTTGAATCAAAGGATTTCAGTGAAAAACAACATTCGGTGTCATTGCATGCCTTTATTGACATAATTTGGCAAAAAAAAGAAAATGATGGTAAACGGAATACCGCGGTCATATTGTAAAAAATCACTTAGTACCTATAGGTATTTATTTTTTAATTATTTGATTCCGTCATGGAAGATGGAAATGGGGTAGAAGACGCTCACCAAACCTGACCGTTCAAAATGACCTGTTGACCGGTTGCGGCTGTACTGAACGCCAGACATGTCACAAAACAGTGGCGAAAGAGAGAGCTGACCCCAAAAAGAGAGCAAAATCATAGAAAAACATAAATTACGGAGTCATTTTTAGAAAAAAAAAAATTAAATCCATTATGCTATAAGAAAAAAGGTTGTAAACCACTGACTGCACTGAGTCAAGTGATAACTGACCTCGAATGCACCGGCACAAGCGCATCCAAGTGACAAGGGCGGCCTCGCGACACGTGCTCGTGGTTTCTACGTTTGTATACCACAGGGCGTAGAACCAATAGAACGAGCGTGTTTAACAGCCGGAAAACTGTCAATTACCCGCAATATACATCACAACCTGATGGCCAGCTAGCCGAAATAATGAGCTTTAATTAAGCCTTTGTTAGAACTGATTAGGGAGGCGTTAAACCTTTTACTTTAATTAACGTGTATTGTTTCGTTTGATTTATGTTTTTGTAATACGCTTTAGTTGTATTATGTCTAACACGGTATCCTCTCAAATGCTCTAAAATAAAATATATAATTTCAGAAGCTATAATTTTAGTTGCTATAAATATTCATTTTCTATAAATTTAGCTCCTGTAATTTTAAAAATCTATAAATTTGTTTGATATATTTTTTTAAATCTATAATATTAATTCCTATAACGTATTGTTTTCTATAATTGCAGTTGCCATAATTTTCAAAATATATAATTTCAAGTCCTATAATTTTTATAATGTCTATTTTCAATTGCACTAATGGCTACTTTTCTATAATTGCTGTTACTATAATTTTGAAAATATATAATCTCATGTCTTATAATTTTTATAATCTCTAATTTCAGTTGCACTAATGGTTACTTTTCTATAATTGTAGTTATTATAATTTTCTAAATATATAAATTCAATTTCTATAAATTTATTAATCTATAATATCATTTGCTCTAATGGATTGTTAAAATAAGTGTACTCACTATATTATTAAACGTATAACTTCATTCTATTTACATTTACAAATATATAATCATAAAAAATAATTTTCTATAATGTAATCAATTTAAATAAGTACTATTATTAAAATTTACAGTAGATTTTGTTAATGTCTTTTGCAGTAATTTTCGATTCCTATTCCCCTAATTTGTAAATAAAAATAGGTTAGCGAGGAGCGAAGCGACGAGCGTGGTTCGAATAGTGCTAAAACAGAGCGCGAGACGAGCGAGCGAAGCGAGCGTTCCGCGGCAGCGGACGGCGAAGCGCCAGAAACTCATAAATACCTAAACAACCATCACTTGTTGATAACGGATATGATACCTATATATATATTATTTATAATAAGTAAGGAAGATTTTTATATATTAATAAATATTTCCCAAATAAACTGGAAAAAATATAGCAAATTAATCATTACATAATTAAATGTTGTACCTTTTGATAATTTAGACATCTTGAAAATTATAGAAAACAATTTTAGATAAAACGAAAATTATAGCAAATTATAAATTAGATCATTTAATGTTATATATTTTGATAATAGTGATTTTGAAAATTACGGATATCGATTTTAGACAAAAGAAAAATTATAGCAAATAAATAATTATTGAATGTAATTTTATATATTTTGATAATAGTGATTTTGAAAATTACAGAAATCGATTTTAGGGTAAAAAAAAATTATAGCAAATGAATAATTATAGAACTTAATTTTATATATTTTGATAATAGTGATTTTGAAAATTACAGAAATCGATTTTAGGTTTAAAAAAAATTATAGCAAATGAATAATTATAGAATGTAATGTTATATCTTATGTACCTATATATTCTAAAATTATATCAAAACATTTTAGAGATATTGTAGGAGACCCGTCTAACACCCCACTAATATTATAAACGCGAAAGTTTGTATGGTTGTATGTTTGTTACTCAATCACGCCAGAACGGCTGAACGGATCTGAATAGAATTAGGCACAGAGATAGATTATAGTCTGGAATAGCACATATGCTACTTTTGATCCCGGAAAAATTTATGGTTCCCGTGGGATAGATTTGTTTTTGTTTTCCACGAGATTGACATGATTTTTGCATAGTGGTAGTTTAGAGGTCAGAGAATGAGATAGGCTATTTTTATACCGCGAAAGCGGGCGGGGGAGGGGCAAATTACTGCCACGGGATTATTTCTTTTTGGATCTATTTCCATGTGGGTGAAACCGCGGACTGAAGCTTGTTATATAATAATTTATTCCCTTGCTTTTTGAATATATAGATATCTAGTGGCGCTTGTATATGTAATATTTATAACTTTTATTTATATGTTAGTATTTTTTTATTAGGTATCATTACAGACATACAACCTTCCATTTCTACTATGTATGATAATTTATCCTAAGAAAAAGTGCTTGAAGTGCGTCCGCATATCTTCTATAGTGACTCCAGCGACATGTCTGTTTAACATGATCAATCCGCTAAATGTAGTCGTTGTCACTATCACCCCGCAAGATACGGGTCAAATAATGTTGTTTTCATAATTTTCGGTAAATTTACCGTTTGAATAAAAGTAGTAGCCATTAGCACCTATTTTGGTGTTTCCGTTTATGTTAATAACTTAGCACGTTGTCAGTCAACACGTTCGTCATAATAAACGTGTGGAATACAGTAAGTCAAAGGCTAACTTGAAAATTTAAAGTTTTTTGTAAGGTTTTTTTTGCATGACGGCAGATATTTTCTAGATTCATAAGATACTATTAATTATTATTTATATCAGTGGAAGTTACAAGAGAATTTAAGACAAGAAATTCTTAAAAGCTGTATTGGTCTAAATAAATAGGTAAATTTTAAGTACTTATATAACTACTGTTTTTTTATTCAGGTTAAAAATAACACAACTATGTAAAAAACCTTAATATTAAATCTAAAAATTAAGTAAAACTAAGTAAACCTGGCATGGAATTGTGGCAAGAATACTGGCTGCATTTCATCGCTGGATCGCGATGTTGATTCGTTGAGCGAGGAAAGAGCCAGCCCTCCTGTAATTAGAGGAGATGATCAGTCGTTTTTCATTTCTCTTATATTTTTATTGGCATTTGAACCCCACGGACCTAGAGCTTAACTAAAACATAAGAATGTATTTAAATAATAAATGAATATTAATTAATCTATCTATCTATCATCACGCCTTTCATCCCAAGAGGGGTAGGCAGAAACAATCGAATGCCATTTGCTACGATCCTGACATATCTCTTTTGCTTCTTTTTTTTTTGCATATTAATTAAATTGTTTACTATTATATATGTATATGGCACAATAAAATAACGGACAAAAGATTTGTATCTTTCTTACTATAAATAAAAAATTAATCCTTAAAATATACAGTCTAGCCGTTATCATGTCATGTTAGGCTCTGTTTACTCTAGTAAGATTCTGGTCTTTTATATTTTTTTTGTGTATTATTAACAGGCATTCTTCCAGAATACAAAGCAAAAATAAACCTATAGCCGTTACTACAGGCAATTTCAATTAATCATTCAAGACGCATGCCTTCATTCGTTCGTTGTCCTGTCCTATCACACGTCTATCGTGTGGGTGTGGATTTATTGAGAACGATGATCTCTGATATCCACTCTGTACATACTTAAATTTTTTCGCGTACTTACTAAAAATATCTACATCAAATCTTTGTTTTAGTTTTTTATGTTTGCAGACACGAAATATTAGTAGGTATGTACTTAAAGCTAGCCAAAAAAGCATTACATATATTGTTTTTTTTAAATAAAGTCCTCAAATATGAAAAATAAGGATAATAAAATTAATATGAATTCAGTTTCTATGAGTGCAATGTATCTTGACACTTTCCAAAACTTTCTGTATCATTCGTCAAGGAACGATTACCCTTGGGTATGTTTACTAATATTGTTAGTTGGAAAAATAAGTATAGTCATTCTACTTATAGAACCTACATTACATATTCCTTTACATGATATCGCAAAACAATGTAATATGTATTATTCGTGTAATTTGAAACGATGTCGTTAGAGAAGAATGCGAAGGGAAATATGATATTGTGCCCTAAACGAAGAAAAGTAGTTTACGCTGGTTTGGACAAGTTGAAAGAATGAAAGATTGATAAAGAAGCGAAAGAGGTATGTCAGGATAATAGCAAATGGCATTAGATTGTCTCTTAGAATAAAATTCATGTCAATTGCGTACTTTTCTAAGTATCAATTCATTGTATGAAAGGAAAAATATCATGACGGTAGAAGTTGGTGAAAATTATTTCATTTTCATACAATCCTGTGTAACGAATCGCGTCGATCCATTGCTCAGTGCTCTGTTATAACATAAAATAAAAGGAAAAACAAATAAGCAAACACACTTTCGCTCTTATAATATTAGTAATATTAATTAAAATTAAATAAATAGTAATATTTTTGAATGTTGTAAGTGATATTTTATTGAAGTGGATGAACTATACCGGTAACTTGAGAGGTCCCAACGGAAACTGAACGTCGCTTATAGAATAATCATTGAGCTTCACGATATTGTATGCCAAAACAAAATGATAATCTGTGGTTTATTAACTGCTGTAAGAAAATATTTTCCGCAGTCGTTTACTATATTTTCCATTGTTAGAACGCACAAGTTATGTAATTGTAAATACCTAGTTTTTAATTTAAATTCCTAATATTATATTTATTGATATTTGTGTACAAAGCTTATTTATTGTAGAAATCTGAAAGATAATAATTGAAAAATTCAGGATAATGAAAATAAAATTGTATTGTGTATTGTGATGTTGCAAGGATAGTGTTTATGTGTTTACATGGTGACAGTTTTTCCAAGTCGAAACAATGGCGCCCTCAAGCGGCGGCCTCAAGTACTATTGCGATTTGTGTCGATTGAGAAAACCCGCAAAACCTTCGCGGTTAGTTCTACTACTCAACACTAGATGGCGCTAAGCGGTCAGCTTTGTGAAAACTCTGAACTAAAAGCTTGTTTCTTTGCAGGCCGAGCCAGGTGACACAATTGCAACTACAAAAGAAGGTACAATCTTTTATTTTATTAAACCTTAATTATACATGTTTTTAGTATTCCATGTAATGACGTTAACAAAATGGAACATAAATCCATCCGTCTGTCCAGTTAAGTGTTTATTTTGGGAATTAACTTCAGGGGGTAAATTAAGGAAGAAAAAAATGTTATAATTAAGGTCATTGTGTGGGATGTCAAATGAAGGATGTTCAACCATTTTAAATTTTTTGGGAGAATATATAGCTTGAATATTGCTGCCTCCCAACCTCTCACCAAAAGGACGCAGAAAAATCTAAAAAAGAGCTATCAATTCTTAATTTTTACCTACCTATAAATGACAGATTCAACATAATATTATTGAGGTGTTTAACATCTGAATCATCAATAAGAATAATTTATCAGCATAATTTTAAATTTAATAATTCAACAATTTGACAGAGGAATGGGTGACTCGCAAGAAACGAGATGTGACTACAACCCGTCAGATAGCAACGCGGGTGAAGAGAGAGTTGGTGTTAGAAGATGGGCGTATATTGTGCGACACAGGACCTAAGGTCACTACTTCTGTTAATGAAGATACACATACCACCAACTTTCAACAGAGCGAGGTAAGCTATTTGACTGGTTCAACCGCTAATTATAGAAGGAATTTCTAAATAAAATTCTTCCCCTTTAGCATTTTTTAGGGTTTAGGACATCCTATGAAAAAATGGAACCCTTAGTTATAGGATCACCCTTGTGTCTGTCTGTCACAGCTTATTTTCTCCGAATCTACTGGATGAAAAAAGCTGAAATTAGATATATATGTAGAGTTTGATGACCCACTGACGTATAGCGTAAATAATCGAATTTCGATTTTATGAAAAAATTTAAAAGTGAAAACAATATTTTTTTTCATGTGCATCATGTGACATATCAATAATGAAAGGGCTCGTTATAAGAAATATAAATATTAAATTATATTAAAGATTATATATGAAAATTGAGCAACCCTCTCCCACATATCTCCCAAACTACTGCGTCTACAATTTTGAAAAAAATAGGAAATATAGGTCCTTACTCCTAGTTTAAAGGAAAACCTAACAAGTTCTCACGTTGGAATGGTACGGAACCCTCGCCACGCGAGTTCGTCTCGCTCTAAGCCAATTTTTATATATATGTATTGATATTGATTTACTTAAAATAATACCTAAGTATTTTAATTTCCAGTAACCCCAGAAGTTTTATATTTTATTATTTGTTTTTCTTTTCTTTACGGGTTGCTTTAAAGCTCAGCGGAAGTCCAAGTCTTCCTCTTTTAGCCGATGTTATTTGTGAGGCTATACCAACGATCTAGCTAGTTAATACCAGACGTCTTAACCACTCGGCCACAAAGAAGTCTCATATAAAATTTAATTTATCTTTTTGGCTTCATGAAGACCAAAGCTTTAAGTAGCACGGGTATGCAATTTATTATATAAATTCCCAATCCGAATAAAATAAATCAAAAATAAATCGATTTCTCACTCTGTTCTGATGTAAAAAAAGGACAAACAAACATATAAACAAACATACAACATTTTGAGAGAATATAAAACTTTGAGAGAATGTAGAGGTGGTGGGCAGATTTTTTTTTTAAATTACTTTCTGTACCTACTTATATAATATCTGTCTGTCAACTATTGTTATTATTTCTCCTTAATAAATAAATAAATATTTTTTTAACGACTCGTTGTGCCAGTGGTTTCCTTTTTTTATTAATTTTCTGCCTGTAAATAAAGAAAGCATAAACCATGTTCCATTACATTATGGGCTGCATATCTGTCTGCACTTTAATAAACCAGCCTTATCTCACTTAAACAATAATAACAAACTAGAACCTTCAAAGATCCCTCATCCATACAATCACACTCTATTTATCTATTCTCAGAATACTAAATAACTTATTTTCTTAACAGCACCGAGTACCCGAAGACCAGAAAGAAGGCGACGACGACCTTATAGACCAAGTGGACGGTCCACAACACGGTAATAAATATTTTATTTGCAAGCTTTTACGCCGAGTAAGCGTCTATAAATCAGAAGATAAGATTTTTACTGTCGCGCAATTAGTACCTTCATGATACGATGGTTGTTTGTGTTGAGATGCTATCGTTAGCTACTTCCTGCTTTAATCAGTTCTATGTAACTATAACTGGTCGTATTCTGAATATAATTTTTAATAATTGAAATAAATTGTAAATCAAAAGATTGATCAAAAGCATTCTGATTTAATTGATTAGTTTAGACTTTCAACAACTAGTGTTTCATTGTCAGTGAAATCAGTACAATTTATTTATTTCAACTTACAATTTCAGTAAAAGATTTACACTTCGTGAAATAATGGAAAAAAAAATCACATAAATAATTCCTATTTTCCAGGTGCCATCGATGTTAATGAATTTCCTGAGGGAGTGATAGCTCCAGCTGATGCCAAAGTATTGGTATCAAGTCGCGTGGTCGCTAATCTAGATGGAAAAGTCCGCGAAAGTCGAGACAAGCGGGTGTTAACACGTCATGTGACTGATAGAGTGAAGGAAACTGAAGAACGGATGCATCTAGGCGATACTACGCATGACGTGAGTATTATTTATTTTAATATCAAAACTATCCTAGGAGAATCTGCAAATATGTTCTATCAAGATGTTATGCTTATTGAACTTCGCTCAGTTCCACCACAATTTTAACATAATAAATGTATTAGATATTTAGACTAGAAAAAGTGGGTTCAATTTAGCACAGATGGGTTAAAAAAGAATTTTAATATAAATTGTACCTACTTAATTAAAAAAAAAACAAGTAAAGTCAAGCGAATTTATTGTTAACTTCTACCATTTATTTATGATGGCTTTTTACTAATCGCAAATAAGCAAATCATTATCGCGCCAATAATGTGTTTCGTCCGTAGCTCTACCTACTATCGGATCTGTTTGATGGACGCTAATGGTATAATGGAAAAGAAAATAATGTGACAGCATTAAATATCTTCAACCTATATAATGCATTTAGCTATATTTAGAGGTAGTGGATTATGGACAGCACTGAAAAATATACAAAATAATACATGATAAATCAGAATTATCAAAAAGTCATTAATAAATTCATTAGTTGCCCCCTTTGAGTATACACCAAAGGAAGCGTTATGCGAAAAATCACCGAACAATTTTTTAGAGGTAGACGATTTATTGTCGCAACGGCTTTTAAGTTATATGATGATTATGCTAAAATTTAAACATAGTAATTTTATAATTAATGATTGGAAACACTATGTTTCCGTAAGTTTGACGTCCTAGATCGCTTTTCCCATTTAAAACATCACAATTAACTATTTTTCTAAAGCTCTGTCTCGCGACACAAAACGATACCAACGAAACCTAAGGGAACTTATTACCTGTTCAGTTAAACTGGTCAAAGAGAAAAAAATTGGCGAAAGGGGGAGGCCGTCTATGGCCTCTCCTTAGGCTTAGTACTGTATGGTTGCCCCGAATAGTCAGTGACACAAAGAAATAGACAAAGGAATCGCATTAATGTAGCTACATTTTCAAATATTCGGTTTGGTATTTATTTTATTCAGGTATGTTTTACTCTAACATAAATAGTCATTCCTTCGGTAATAAAATTTAGGTTAGTATACAATTGCAATTCAATTATTAAGATCGGCAGCGTGAGTTCCGTAGTCGTGTGAGAGGTCGCTTACTGTGAAGGTGAACCTGTCTCTTTACGAATTTTAAATGAGGCGAGCGTAATAAAACGCTTGCAGAATGCATAGTGCATTGGTTTCAATGCAAATAAACAATGTAGACGTTTTCGGGATAAAAAGTACCTAACCTATGTCACTCTCAAGTTTCCGTCCCTCTATTTACCTCTCTTCCATTATTGCCCGCTACTTCGTACGCGCTGTATTAGGAATACAATCACCCCCTTGGGCAGGTAGCGTCATGTTAAATATTGGGCTATCAAATACAAAAATATTATTTTAAAATCGGTCCATAGTTTTGAGTTTATTCATTATAGTTTTCAAGTGTATAGAATACGAACATCATTAATAATTAATTAAATTAATTTTAATATATTAGTCTGGTAAAATATTTTTTTAAATCAGTCTTTATAATATTAGTATAGACAAGCGGCTATGTTAAACTTATATGAACATATCTGAAAAATAACTCATAGCAATTAGAGCAAAATCAACTGTTGAGTGCAGGGATGCCAGGCCGATTGCAGTGCAGTGAAAAGGATCATAATGTATTTTTGAAATAACGATTGGCTCCGAATGGTGCAACGTTTTATGTAGATGAGCGTTCACATAAATCGATGGGGATTTTGAAATTATAATTTGTTCACGGAGATAGACGCCGGGGGCTTGCGTCCGCCTACGCGATCGGCTATTCAGCGACTCTGGCGCTTCTTGCAATATTTGTGTATCTCGGTAAAGTGCTTTATAACATTTAACGTCTTGAGTCTAAAAAAAGAAAGTGTAGACACATCATTTCGAAATAACTTAATTTTATTCGATTGTAATATTTCAATTACGTATGTGGCCAGTAGTATTAATACGCCACAGACTATAAGAAAGCTTTTAGAACCATTTACTATCACGATAAATTATGATTCAAAAATCAATTTAAGTTTCCAAAGACATTGATCTAAGATTAAATCTGATACAACAATACTCAAAAGAATTGGAATTTATTGATGTATGTTTGTAATTGCAATGAAAAGGATTCTATACCAGTCGCAGACGTTTTGCAAATTGCGTTTGTACTGGATAAAGTGCACCGTTTTAATATTGCAATTCTTGCGCAAACCACGCTTCGACGATCTCTGAGATAATCGAATACTTATAAATTAAGTTAAAAGTTGTTATAGAAATTTTATATGACACTTTGCTTGATGCCAATTAATCCTGGATTGAGAATACGCTTTTTATCCGGGGAAAAATGCGTGAAAGGGATAGGAATTAATATATTACCAAAATCCACGAAGATCTATATTATTACTATTATAGATAGCGATTCGGTTAAGATATTCTTGAGTTTGGTAGAACTAAATCAAAATGAATGTTACATAATACCGGTCAACACGATTTTTGGGTTTGAGTTCTAAATATTAAATTTCGATTTCTCTTACGTAAGTAATAAAGGGAAAAATATATTTTTTGGTTAAAGTTTGCTTTTGTAGAAACCAGAGCAACCTGTTGCTCATATAATCAATTAAAATGTTCAAAACTTACTTATCGACGTAGAACAACAAAAGCAAACTAAAATGGAAATTTAAGTGTTTTTCGATGTCTTGAATTCATGCAATTTTTTTTGTCGACCTGTGTAATGAATCACGTATGTCTTCTAAAATTAATATATGTAGATACATTTTTACTTAAAAATTAACAGCTTTAGTCCCATATCACCTGTTTAAGGGCAACTAGCTAATGTGGACTTTGCTACGAGTATACTGGCCATGCCAAAAGGTCGTGATTGACTTTTGAAAGAGTCGTTGTCGTGCTTAGTGGTAATACACACACTGGTCGACATGATGTAGTACATTAATCTAGTTTGCAATCAATGTGTGTTTTACGAAACTCCGTCGAGATTGATGTATCCAAAAGATTTTCGCAAGGATGTTGACATCTATATAACGACATCTCTATATATAATTTCTCAATGTTTGATACGCCATTTTGATTTTTTTTTCCCCTCTATTGACGAAAAATAATCAAACAAATCAATATTTTTAAAATTAGACTAATTTATGTATTTTGTAAAAGACGCCATCTGTTGGAGATCACTTGAACTAACGGTGCTAGTAACTAACGCAAAATTTATTTATTTATAAAATTATTTATTAGTAGTTTTGTATTGATGCCTCATAATTTTGACTCGCTTATGACACTGAACAGTAAATAAATTTATATTTTCAAGTTTATATTCTAGTATTTTTGATGCGGATGGTCCCAGGTTCAAAATTCGGGTCGAGGAAAATATCAAGTAAAAAAAATGCAGTATTTGTTTAGTATGATATTTGTCTATGCGAAGTCTTTGAATTTGATTTATTTAACACGCTTAGTACTTCTATTCTATTTTTTGAGTTATGGCTCCATCAGGGTTTTAATGATTCCGCAAATGTCCAGTATTATAGACGTTATAGTATCGACAATATTAATTATCGATAGCTAAGGTGTTCCCACCGACTGTGAATAATAATCACAGACTAATCACAACTATCACAGCGCGGACGGGATTAAACTGGACTCCCTATCATGTCACGACGGAACGCGTGTGTTGGTCTCCATGACATGATGTAGAATCAAAGCTTAATACTTACTCAATGTTTAAAAGACACTAATACCTGCTTTCTCTAAAATTTATTATTATTTAGAGCAAAATGTGGGTGTTTTACGTCGTTGAGGCGAAGATGTCGTGAGATATTTCAAATGTTCTGCAGTACAGCGCAGCGGATATACTTGCGGCCGAGAACAATGCTTGCACAATTTACCTTCGATGCCTTGTTTATACTTAAAATAATATTATCTAGAACAAAACTTCAACCACAATATAACGGTATCGGTTAAGGAAGTGGAAACAATGACATGTAATATACATAAATCAATAATTTTACTGTCGCATTGAGCTTTGTATTTTAACTTTTATGTAGGAAACCTTTAGTAATTTTGTTAAGGGATGGCGTCACATGTATAGTATCATGCCCATCCCCACCCCGTTATTAAAAGTGGATACTGTTACTGGCCACGTCGCAAGCTAAAAAGGCCGTAAAGAAGATATGTACAAACATTAAATTCAGAATGTAACATAGAATATTTTATTTAATAACTGGCCAAAATTACAGTCAATAGTATTAGTTTTTTTTCTTTCTTCACGGGTTGCCTTACAGCTCCCGAAACCGTGTTACGGTCACAGGGTACCCAGCGGAAGACCAAGTCTATGTAAGTATTTGTGAGGCTAGTGAGACTAAGCTCACGAGTGGCCAGTTCTGCAGTTGATGTATATTTAAATGGAAAAGTCTCTTGTCGGATTATGTAGGTACATAAGTTTTTAATTATAAAAAAAAACTCATTAGTACATGGCCGGGATCCGGAATCGAACCCGTGGTCTACCTAGATAATCGACGTACCTATAGTATTTTAAATTAAAATTATTGAATACGAAACTCTAAAAATGAAATAACTGACAAAACATTTCCATAAGTAGGTTCTATAACATTCTCTACAGACTCTACAGTAATATAATTTCGAATTTTACATTTGAATTAGGTATGTAAAACAGATGTATATGTACTTTAAATTGCTTAAGAAATCCGTAGCCATTTATAAGTTAAAATACGACTAAACAATTAAGATAATCGCCAGAGCTTTTAGATAAAAAACGTCTATCTGATATCGCGTATTGGTTTTCTCTAGTTTTTATTTTCACGCAGCTGAATCGCTGCTATCTAAGCACTTTGTACTGAGATCCGAGCGGCCGACTAGTAATTTGACCTGTAAGCCGCATATAAGCATTAGCGGGGAGTGGTCGACGTACTTTCAACACGGACACCAATAACTATAGCCACAAATGCATTTGATGCACCTGCAATGCAAAAGTTAGATGCGGCATTTATATAATATAATTATAACTAATATTAGAAAATATTGTTTGTTTGTTCTTCATTTTTTTGTTAAAAGATAGGATCATTTTGCATGTGGCGAAAAATGGAACTAAATTATGTTAGAGTTCTACCTACATTTATTTGATTTCGATATGTTTAAAATGCCGTCACCAATTGCAAAAATATCCTTGTCGGACTGTACGCTACTATTATCAAGGGATCCTTAGGGATAATTATTATTAATCCGGGGCGGAAAGCTATTGCCATATATTTTTCATGTTGCATCATAGCTCACGGAACCTTGTTAATGACCCAAGGTATCCAGTGAAAGAAAATTATTATTTATTTAGCCGGTGATTTTTGAGGCTATACCTAATAACTGAAAGAATATAAACAATATAAGTTTAACTCACTGCAAGCTCTTTGTAATTCGTTGCACAGTACAAAATTTTAATATACCTGAATGTCAAAAGCTCAACTTATTTTGCGACGGTTATACCTGACGCAAAAATTCTGTAACTAAATAACTAATTGTTTATAAAAAAAAATAAAAATTACATACACTTTGGTTAAATTCGACTTTTAAGATTTGTTTACATACACAGTTAGTTACGGGTGTTACGTGTGAAATCATATCATTGGATTAGGTACATAATGTTATATAGTACGACACTTTTGAGAGCTTTCAAGAGTTGAAGCCACTGAGGTCTTATTAATTTTACTGCTCAGTCAAATTGCTTCTCATATCCTCTACAAACTAAGCGGATGTCATATGTGACTACTTGTTTACTTAGTTTGATACACGTAATTGATATTAAATTTTCTGAAATTATATATGACAAAATGAAGTCTTGTAATTTCCTCTAAGAATAAATGTTGTAGAACTTGATTTGGATGTTGATTATATATTTTCATTATTACAAAATTTATTATTAATAAAATCACTTAATTTTGATGATAGAGTAAACATAGGTAGGTATAATAAATATTGTAAGCAATAATACTATTTAAAAAATAAAAGCTTCTCCAAAGAGCAAACTATATAAAAAATAGTTTATTAATCCTTAAATTAACGCTAGATGAGACCTCGGCAAGGTAGGTAGCACATCCCTGGACAATAATTTAAGTTGTTCAGATAAGATCTACAAGGGCTTTGCGTTCTGGCCAGGAATTCATGTGATCACCGCCAGATCCAATCTTAGACAAAGCTGATGGTGTAGCGTCGATGTTAGAGAAAATTACCTCGTTGAACTAGCTCATTGTCATCTAGTTAAATTATTAATATAGTTTGCACAAACACTCTTCAATGGATTTTATAAGAGAAATAGCTTTAATTCTCTCGAATTGGTCTTGGCGAAGCTTAGTTAATGTAATAAACAACCAAACTTGCCTTTATAATAGGTATTTATGAGATTAAGTTAATATTATGAAAGTCTGTTTAATATCTCAATGTCAGAACCTTAAATCTTTTAATAATTCTTCGGGTCAAAAAACACGGAGCGACCATTCACGATCACCTTGACCTTTCAACACTGAAGAAATTCTTAAACTTATTAAATGCCTTAAAACCGTTTCCGATATGATTTTACAATGAATCGTAAAAGTTAATTATAGCTGTCTGCTGCTCTGTTGGGTATCATGGATTTATTATCTCATTTTATTTAGCTCGCGTATTGTGTTAATTAAATTTAAAGTCAAATGATTGTGGCTTAGATACTGTATGATGATGACTAATAAAATAATACCTTGACATTTACAAAGGAGAATTGCTTTTATGCGATTTGATTGTGTAATATCGGTACTTCTTATTTATTTGTGTTATTTAAAGTAGCAATGGTTACCCAGAATCCTTTCAATTACAATCTATTTACACGATATCATTTTTAGGGTTCCGTACCCAAAGGGTAAAACCCTATTACTAAGACTCCGCTGTCCGTCCATCTGTATGTCCGTCTGTCACCAGGCCAGCACCAGGCTGTATCTCATGTACCGTGATAGTTAGACAGATGATGTATTTAAGTTGCCGCTATAACAACAAATACTAAAAAACAGAATAAAATAAATATTTAAGGGGGATCCCATACAACAAAGGTCTTTTTTTTGCCGTTAATAGTTACTGCTCGAACCGCTCCTTTGGGTCGTAGCGTGATGTTATATATCGATAAATGGACTATCCAACACAAACATATTTTTTCGATTAGAACCAGTAGTTCCTCAGATTAGTGAGTTTAACCAAACAAACAAACTCTTCAGCTTTATAACGTTTTATGTTTATATAGATTATTTTTTTAATGAACCTAGTATGCGAAGTGCTTATCGTTAGATCATAATAATAATGATAAAATGATAGCTTGGCATAATAATACAAATCAAATAATATAAGAGGGAGCATCGCACACCTAGCTACTATTAGATGGCATTAGTGTAGTATTTTTGGTTTTAATTTAATGAATAAAATCGAATTATATTAAATTATTATTTTCAATTGTCCACATTTTTTATTATTTTGCTTATTTTTAATGTTACTAACTAATTAACGGATAAAACAATATTGTACATTACTTTGCCATTATAAATTGTCTTCACTATGGTAAATTTAATTTGATTTGATTATAAATTACGCGTAAAAAATAAAAACAAAAAATACGACATCTATTGGTAGCTAGGTGCGAGACGCTCTCCCTTAATGATAAATGTCCGAATCGCGTGTTACTGATGATTTAGTGATATAGCCACCAATCAATTCCGTTAAAAATAATATTTTGTTATTGCCTAATTTTCATAAAGCAGAGCCTTTACTTTTGGAAATTTTAAAGGTATTTTTTTATTTTTAAATAAAATTTTCTAGACCGTAAACAGAAATACTCTCTTTTCCGGTACAAGACTACCTCACGTATCTAACTCAACGTCGACTCCTCGTAACATGCGGATTCATTGAGCATTTAAAGGGTCGAACTCTGCAAAAACACGTTGGCAATTAGAGCTAAGTGGTGGCTTCAATTCCTCGTTCGTACTGATGGGGGCGGTGCTAGTACACGGTGGTAATAGACGAGTCGTTTGTTGCTTGCCTACGTTATTATCTATTCAGAGCCGACAGATCGCAAGATATGGTCTATTTAATAATATAGCATATAACGCCTGCACAGGCACGTACTGGAACTATAATATTTATAACTTGGGATTCGCAATAAAATATTTATATATGTTTTTATATTAGAAACCCTTCAAGATATCAAGATAAAACATAGGGCAAATTTTAATTATCTCTTGGCTACACACATATATTTAAAAAATTCAAATAATAAATTAGTGCTAGTTCCAACTTAATTCAAAACTATGCAATCATCTTGGGAGCTTACGTTAGAGAACTACTCGTATATCCGATTTTAATAAATCCTGAAGAATTCAAACCTTTCTAGATTTGCAAAGATAATTTTTTCAAGAAATCACTTGCAATCCTTGCAATGCCCACTTGTTCAGTGGGAACAACGGCCACGCCTACCCTTAAGCGTGCGTCGGGAATACTCGTAGATACATTCCTTTAGGATGCATTGTATATTAGACTACCCGCTCCTTTGTTCGTGCCGCCAGATAGGACGACTCAGCAATTTCAATCGAAATGAGAAATCATATCTTCAATGTGCCAATAGGGAGATTTTAGGGTCTATGGCCACGTACACAATGAAAGCAGATTGCCTGCTTTCGGCGAGCCTGCCTAATACTTGTTGGTGAAGTTAGCACAAGCATTACAGCATAACTTTCATTTTTTTAATATTCATTAAAAGTGCGCTGGCTTGCCAAAATCAGACAGTATCCTTTGTGAAACCGTTTAAACCTTATAATTATTTTGTTGCTGCTTTCGCTAAATTAAACCGGTTTTGTCTGTCCCACAAGCAATAGTCGCATTCAAACGGTTTCAGGGATAATTTCGCCATGGCGTTCATATGACTGAAGACAGTGATAACAATGTCCAAATTTAGCAATTAACAATTCTCCCTAGCCTATCTTTAAATTTAATTTTACTTATTTAACTGATTTAGTTTTTTTGGCACGAGTGAACAATAATTCTTTATTTTACCACCCATATTTTCTATTCAATACAACTAATTGAAAAAATAACGGCTATTTCACTTAGACATATTGAATAAGTAACTATATGCTAAATTACAGTGACACAGGTGGATTATTTACAGAGAAATTGGAAATAGTTTATCCCAGAAAAATTATGGATACAGGAGCCCTAAAAATATACTATAGAATAGATAATATAGTAAACATTTACCGATTAATATAAATGGAGAGCTTGTGTCGCAATAATCGTTTCTTGGAAATTTCAACTGTAACTTGATTACTTGGCCGCGCCTTTACACTCAATGGTTTTACTATGAATTATGATTTACATTTTCAATTTATACCATAGCAGATAGCTGCTTGTTTTAGGCGTGCAGTTTGCGTGTCTCGTACGTATTATTCTTGCTAGACCAACGGCAGTCCTCTTAGATTTGAGTTTACGATAACGATCGGCTTTGCGTTCCGTCTATTTATTTATCTAAGGGATTTCTATTTATAACCATTAGTGGATTTAGTTTATTGAATTGCTATATTTTGTAATCTATGGATATGTATTTAGATAATAAACGTTTATTAGATAGGTATATCTGGTATACCTTTAGTACTGTATAAATAGAAATTACAATATCTATATTTTAACGATAGCATCAACCCACACTATTTCTGTATATTTGATGGTTATTTGATCCGAAATTTAATTAAATAGTGACTATATTTCCTTAGGTGTGCTTCTACGTGCTTGTAAGTAGGTTGAAGATTGTAGAAATCATCGGTATCGCCCTTTTCGTTGGGCTATTAATATATTATGGTCTTGATTTTATACAAAAAATCCATAGCTAAAAGCACTTTCAGTTTTTCTCGAATTTTCCAATTTTACGAGCAACTTTTAAAATTTTTCATTCCGTATAAACCTTATTCAGACTGTTGAGAATTGATGGTACCTAGTAGATATTGTCTATGTTCTCAGAAATGAGTGTTTTGTTTATAATTTTAGTTGTCAATATAGATATTCAAAGTAATGTCGGTTTCTTGGTTATTTGCTCTTTAGCTATCCTTTTTACATATTATCCTTTACATATTGGTCCTTCTCACCGTTTGAAATGAATACGCGATTAAGAACCAAGAGGCTGGCACGGTCAACTGGCGCCAGCGAGGCTTGCTCAGAATCAGGTACGCCAGTCATGGGTGGGCTCGGTCGGTCCACAAAAATGGACCCCGTCCTTACCGATGCCACTGTTACACCCGCGACTGGCAATCCTGGCCCCGGCAAGTCACGTGACCGCCCGGCAACTAGCACGGAAAACGTTAATTTATCACCAAGTTTTAGATCACGCACTTCGGGGTCTTCGCAGTCGTCAGCCACGATAAAGGCGGCACGAAGATTGACTGCGGAGGCACATTTGGCCCGACGATCCATGGAGCGTGAACAGCAGCTATTAGACTACAAAAGTAAGGTCATCCAACAGGTCAATCAAGTTGAGCGGCTGGAGATGGAAGCAGCTTTAGCGGTTCAGGATGCCGAGGAATGTTCAACTCGATCGGTCAGTCAATCTTTTTCTCGTACTGCATCATGGGTTCGTGATGTAAACCATAGCAGCCATCCGATCGACAAAAACGCTGAACCTATTATAATAAATCCCTTAGTCACGCGAGAGGATGCTGCTGATACGGTTTCGGGTCCCGCGAGAAATTTGGTTTCGGAGCATAGTAACATGCTTAGTAATATCGATGTTAGTAATATAGAACTAAAAAACGTAAACAATGCGAATACACCATATTTTTCACGAGAGCATACAATCCGTCATAGTTCTCACAAGGCTAAAACGTTTGAATTTTACAACAATTCTGAAAATCTTGCATCGAAACATCCTGAAAATAAAATTCATCATAATATTTACAAAAATCCCGTGACTTTTCAAATTCCATTCAATAACAAGTCACAATTATGTCAAATGTCAGCGTCAAACAGCATTGTGTCATTTACACGGCCGACTGTCAACTCAAACAAAGAGTTTTTACTACCAAAACAGGTCGAGCCTAATAATTACTCGCACAGATGCTCGCATAAACTTGAGCTTATGCCTTTCAGTGGTAAAACCATGGAATGGCTAATGTTTAAGCGTACTTATCGCAATACACAACATTTATTCACACCCTCAGAGAATCTTGTGCGATTGAGCGGAGCGCTTCGTGGTCCAGCTCTTGAGAGCGTGTCGTCGCTACTGTACACAGCTGAGCAACCTGAAGAAGTACTCGACATGTTGGAACAGACGTTCGCGCTCCCTGAAATGATCGTAATGCACGAGATCACTCTCGTTCGGAATCTTCCTAAGATAAGCTTTGACCAAAAAGATCTGAACAATTTTGCTTGTAGATTACGTAATTGTATAGCTGTTATTAATAATTTAGAACAGAAGGAACACATACATTCTGTTGAACTATTTCATACTGTATTAAGTAAATTAACGCCGATATTGTATAGTCAGTGGAAAGAATTCGCATATCGTAATGATAGTTCTTTACCGAAAATTCAACTATTATCTGCGTTCCTCGATGTCGAGGCTATTAAACATAACAGATTCGGTTTAATTCTCGATTACGCTAAGGTGCCCGGCACACTAACGTCAAACTTCGGTAGACGGCCTGGTACAGTCGGCAACAATTTTTTGTCACAGAATTTTACACGACGTGAAAACGTTCATACGACATCTGCGAATAAAAATATTGTTGAGTTGGTCGAGTTATGTCGTTATTGTAACAATAAACACAAACTTACTGATTGCAAAGACTTCAAGTCTCTAACATTAGATGATAAGTGGCGCTGGTTGCGGGAGTCTAAAATATGTTACAAGTGTCTGAAATCCAAGACGCATAAATGGAAAACTTGTAGGATTGGTCGGTGTGGCGTCGACGGCTGTGAACGTTTCCATAATCCCCTGCTACATTCAACTTCGATACCACGCGCACCCTACACTGTTAATAATTCGTCGTCTCCTTCCTACAACGTCGTAACTGAACGAAACGATATAAATAAGTCCGTAACAATTTCTAATATAACGGATTCGCACTCAAATGACAAAAAACTTTCTCAGATAAGTGTATATTTAAAAATAGTTCCTGTTGAAGTGAGCGGACCGCGCGGAAAATATGACACATATGCTTTGCTTGACGACGGATCGACGGCAACTTTGATCGATTCAGAGGTGGCACGTCATATTGGAGTGACAGGTCGAAAGGAATCAATCAAGGTTGACGGAGTTGCCGGAATGTCAACGCACAAACCTATTGAATATGTAAGCTTTTCTATCAAGAGTAAACACTGTTCTGAGGAATTTTCTGTTAACAATGCTTTGTCCATGGACAAACTTTCGTGCTTTACACAAAATATCGCCCAAAATGATATATCTAAATATTCACATCTGACAGACTTGATTGATGTTCTTACAATAACCGATGCTACACCCAAGATTCTGCTCGGTGCTGAGCATTGGTATTTAACTGTCAGTCGCGAGGTGAGGGAAGGTTCTAAGAATCAGCCAGTCGCTATCCGCACAGCTTTAGGATGGGTAGTATATGGCAAATCTAGCTCTTGGACGAAGCCCGTTCAATTTATAAACTACGTTTCTACTAAAAATTGTGGTGAGCCCACCATGGATGATCTTATTAAGGATTATTTTCGCCTTGACGCTATAGGTATTTCAAAGCCCGAAATTTTGTGTTCTAAAGAAGATAAACACGCTTTAGAAATTTTAGATTCTACGGTCAAACGATTGCCGTCAGGTAGGTTTGAAGTCGGCCTGCTTTGGCGTAAGGATACTCCAAAAATACCTGATAGCTATTCTCACGCACTCTCTAGATTTCTCGGTTTAGAAAAGCGCATGGCTCGAGATTCCGATTTAAAGAATGATTATTGCGCTTTTATTAACAATATGATAGTAAAAGGTTATGCCGAAGAGTGTCCTAGACATACATACCATGATAATATAAGTGATATACACAAAACATTGCGTTGGTATTTACCCCATTTTCCGGTGGTACACCCTCAAAAAAGAAAACTTCGAGTAGTATACGACGCGGCTGCAAAGACCTCTGGGGTGAGTTTAAATTCGCTTTTGTCGCCCGGGCCCGACTTTCTGCAGTCGTTAATACACATTTTGTTTCGTTTTCGTGAAAGTTACGCCGCAATAACAGCTGACGTGATGGAAATGTTTCCACAGATCAGGATCAGGGCGGAAGATCGCGATGCGTTGCGCTACATTTGGAGAGAGGATCCAAGCTGTGAGTTGAAGTCATACCCCGCGGCTGCAAAAGCCATCGTTCAAGACCATTATATGGACGATTTCTTAGGCAGCACCGATGACGTTCAGAAACCCTCAAAACTCGCAGCTGATATAGTTACAGTGCACAAAGCGGCAGGAATAACAATGCGAGGTTGGGTATCCAATATACCTGCCGCCCTGGCCGCTGTTCCTAAAGACTTGTGTGCTCCTCCTCCTGATAATATTCACATAGGTAACGAGGCTTTTGTTAGGACTTTGGGACTCATTTGGCATCCTCTGAGTGACACTTTGAGTTTTCGTAATGTGTCTCCAATTCCTGAAAATGAGAAAATAACCAAACGCAAGGTATTGTCATACCTAATGTGCCTGTACGATCCTCTTGGGCTCCTGACTCCGTTAGTTATTCAAGGACGTATTTTGTTTCAACAAATTTGGAGAACCGGTATTGATTGGGACATTGAGCTGCACTCAGACATGATTAAAAAATGGCTGTTTTGGTCTCGACAACTGGCTACGATATCAGACATCAAAATTCCTCGCTGGTACAGATGTGGTTTCCGAAATGAGGAGATTAGTGACAGGCAACTTCATACATTCGCTGACGCAAGCGAGGAGGCTTACTCTTGTGTCGCTTACTGGCGCTTCACGTTCTCAGACGGTTCAGTGAAGTTGTCTCTCATTGGTGGAAAAGCGCGTCTAAGTCCTCTAAAACCTACATCTATACCGCGTTTAGAACTCCAAGCAGGTCTGATTGCCGCTCGATTTGCCAACACTGTGTGTACCGGTCATAACATTCACCCGAATTCAATTTATTTTTGGTCTGATTCGACCACAGTTTTAAGTTGGATTCGCAGTGACGCGCGAACGTTCAAACCATTCGTAGCAAATCGTGTTGGTGAAATAACTGAAATAACAAACGTTAATAATTGGAAATTTGTGCCAGGTGTTTTGAACGTCGCAGATGATATGACTAGATTAAAGAATCGCGATACTAACTTGTCTCGCTGGTTCTCTGGACCTGATTTTTTATTACTTCCAAATAGTGAATGGCCCAAAGAACCATCGATGACGGAAGCTGCATCTACCTTGGTGGAACTGAAACCCTCTAAGGTACATGTAGGATTAACTCAACTGGACAAACCTTCACCGGTTGTGCCAGATCCCTTACGTTTCAGTGAGTGGATACGTCTGATTCGTGCGACTGCGCGCATCTATCAGAGCGCGAATAAGTTTCGGTCATTTTTGGCACATAAAAACCCAAATTCTAAAATAATTAATAATGTTTCCTCTTCCAAGCTTTTACCTCTGACTGCCGCCGAGATACAAAAGGCTGAAATTGCCATTCTTCAAAAGTCACAGATTGACTGTTTTAGCGAAGAGTTTTCTTTACTCCGTAATGCCAAGTCCTTGCCAAAAGCCAGCAAACTACACCCTCTCTGCCCAATAATCGACGAAGATGGCCTGCTAAGACTAGACAGTCGTATCAAGCATATGAAAAATATTGATTACGCCACTAAATCGCCTGTTATTTTGGATGGTCGTCACCCTGCTGTTCGCCTTCTTATCCGCCACTATCACGTAAAAGCTGCACACACGTTCAATGAATTGGTAACCAATGAACTGAAACAGCATTTTTGGATTTTTCGATGTCGCAGTGAAGTGCGCATGATAGCAAGAAGGTGCCCTTTTTGCATAAAGCAAAAGGCGACGCCTCAGATCCCGCCGACTGGTGACCTGCCAGATGTGCGTCTAAATCATCACAGCCGCCCATTCACAAACACCGGCCTGGATTATTTTGGCCCTGTAGAAGTGTCAGTTGGCCGCCGAAGAGAAAAGCGATGGATAGCCCTTTTTACCTGCATGACGACACGAGCAGTTCATCTTGAAATCGTAACAAGTCTCTCAGCGGATTCAGCCATCTTAAGCTTACGTCGGTTTACTGCACGTCGGGGACTTCCACTCAAAATTCTCTCCGATAACGGTACATCTTTTGTTGGAGCTAATCGCCATTTATGTGAATTTTACAACAATGCTGTTCAAGATTATGCTGCTAGCAAACGCATAGAATGGTGTTTCATACCGCCGGCGTCGCCATTCATGGGAGGTTGTTGGGAGAGGCTCGTAAAAACAGTGAAAAAAGCCCTCCTTACGACGCTGAAAGAAAGAGCGCCTAGAGAAGAGCTGCTTCACACCTTTCTCCTTGAAGCGGAAGCTCTAGTTAACTCGAGGCCTCTAACATACGTCACTGAAAATCATGAATGTGAGAGCCTTACACCATTCCATTTTCTAATAAGAGCCTCTTCAAACCAGCAGTTGCCAATTCGTTTGGATGACGGAGTTTTCTCACTAAGAAAGGAGTGGCTAAAGGTTCTTCGGTTATCTGAGCATTTTTGGAGCAGATGGCTAAAAGAATATTTACCCAATCTCAGGCCTAAGAAGCAGCAGGGAGGTCAGTTCGCAAACATTAAAGTTGACGACGTAGTCCTAGTGGTCGACCCTAACTTGCCACGAGGAGTGTGGCCCATGGGCCGAATAGTTGCTGTGTATCCGGGCAGAGATGGAGTAGTTCGAGTGGCTGATGTAGCCACTAAAGGGGGCACATTGAGGCGGCCTACTAGAAAACTAGCCCTTCTGAATATGAATGTAGTTGTGTAGCTACGCTACACGGGAGGGATGATGTTGAGAATTTATGGTACCTAGTAGATATTGTCTATGTTCTCAGAAATGAGTGTTTTGTTTATAATTTTAGTTGTCAATATAGATATTCAAAGTAATGTCGGTTTCTTGGTTATTTGCTCTTTAGCTATCCTTTTTACATATTATCCTTTACACAGACCTTTATGAACATTTAAAAAATTGGCAAATCGATCCAGTCGTTCTCAAGTGATGCGCTTACAAAGAAACAGAATTTAATTTTTTATTTATTAGGTTTTGAACACCGCTATGCTTTAGAATATGATAAATTATTGTACCATATTCATCAAATAAATATTGAATTGAATTAAATATTGAATTATAGGTTAATTGTAGGATATAAGACTATAAAAAATATAATGCACATTGATCTTTGCATCAGATTGCATAAGTGAAATTCACTGCCCACGTAAGTAAGTAGGCGATGCGCGACGTGTGGTACAATGCAGTGCTTGAGTACAAAATTGTTTAAGAAATAAGAAAGGTTGTTATGTCGAGCGATATCGGTGAAAAGGTAGTGTCACAGTTTCCACGGCAGATCGGGGTCGCTGTGTACTGTCATTGTTTCCTGTGCATGAGCATCACCTTCCTATTATTACAGTTAGTTTATTTAATTATCTTAGACTAGTTTACACTTGTATAAAAAAAATTCATATATAAAATATAGCATCAGTGGCCGAGTGGTTAAGACGTCTGGTATTAACTGGCCATTTATCAACAGGTTTTTTATAATTAAAAACTTACGTACATAATCTGACAAACCACACTTTTCTATCTAAATATACCTCAATTGAACTGGACACTCGTTAAGTATAGCCTCACAAATACCATCGGCTAAAATAAGGAGACTGGTTTTCCGCTAATTACCATGGGACTGTAACATGGTTTCGGGAGATGTAAGGCAACCCGTGAAGAAAGAAAAAAGATATTGCGTTTCATAATATAAGTTTTAATCGATTTGCACCTTAATGCAACAATTGTCGCTTTTTAAATATTTAAAGGAGTCGTAATTGGTATAGACTGTTGAAGTTGAAGCCAGGGGTACCCGGATTAAATTTTCACTCGAACCAAAAATGTTAAGCATCAATTTTCTTTAAGAATATTATTATGTAATCGTTTAATCGTGCTTCGGAGGGCACGAAAGCCCTTGTTCCCACTAAAATAATAATAATAGATACCTATAAGTAAGGTGCAGCAACAGGCTAGCCACCGTTCTGAAAAAGAACTAGAAAAAGTGGACACTGTTACGTGTCTCTGGCTGGTGTGGTATAAAAGCCTTAATTATGTGTTTGTTTTTTTGTTTGTAAAGATTTTAAAATGTAATTATACGACAACGAAAGCACAAGGAAGTGTTAATTTTCTAAAAACATTGAAGTAGTTGTGACCACGAAGATGACACAACTTAGAGATTAGATAAAGTTGCGAGCTACAAGCTGTGTGTGGCCTAAGTAAGGGAACAGCGTTAATTAATTAATAATAATTAACAGTAAATTATGTTATATTAACTTTATGAAAAATTTTCTTAGTATAATCTAGTGGGCTTTGACCCGGAAGTCCTGGGTTTGGAGGAATCTAATAAATACTTGTTTGCGGCTCGGTAGTAAATTACGAGCATGTTTTTTATATTATACTACCGACCCGCCCTGGCTTCGCCCGTGGTATTTTTAATATCACATGCTCACCCGATCCCGTGGGTATAATAAGGAACAAAATATTCATATAATATAGCCTATAACCTTCCTAGATAGGTCTTTCTATTGGTTCAAACCGTATGAAAATTCGTACAGTAGTTTCTGAGATCAGCACGAACAAACACAAACTCAGCTCAAAGTAATTAATTTATAATGTATTGATTTTATTTAGGGTGTAAAATTATATTGAGAGATCCAAAAAAATAAACAGAAGATTGATTTTTTTATTAGATATTGGCCTGTATTTTAAGGCGGATATGAATCGAACCGTGAAGGTTTAGTTTTTTGACAATACTTCCTTACATTTTAATTTAGCTACACTATGTAATCGCTTGTTTAAAGTGTTTGTACCGCTAGCGAGAGTTATGTTTGCTTTATAGTATCTACCTTTAGTTTGATAACCTCGGCCGTGGGAATATTCTAGCTAAGTACCCAACAACAATTCATTAAAATTTAGGCGCTCTAGTTTCAGACAAATTAAATCATAATTTGAACACACACTTTTACTTTGGCCCAATTGCCTAATGATTTACTTAAATGATGGGCTTTCCTTGGATCATGAGCAGACAAAACATGAGAAATTCTGCATTAGTCACAATTATCTGGGTGCGTCGGTGGTTAAAACGATAAAACTAGGCAGACCACAGGTTTGATCCCAGATCCCTGCCATGTACAAATGGGTTTTAATTATTAAAAACTTATGTACATAAACCGACAAACCACACTTTTCTATCTGAATATACTTCAACAGAACTGGTCACTCGTTAGGTATAGCTTCACAAATACCATCGGCTAAAAGCGGGAGACTTGGTCTTCCGCTGGGTACCCTGGAACCGTAACACGGTTTCGGAAGCTGTAAGGCAACCCGTGAATAAATAAATAAATAAATAAAAGGTTTGCGCGGCCTAACGGTTTAATATTTATGTAGGACTAAGATGAAATAACAATATTTTATAAAGGAAAATAAAGGCATAGGGACTGCCGACAACTGAAGTGAAAACTGAAAGCTGCAGAATTGCCGGCCAGAAATGCGGAGTCAGAAATGCCCAACCCAGCCATAGTGGATGCCAGTACACGAATACCTGCTCGGACATTCTCTAGTCGAGCATACTCGTGCCGGAAATCCACAAGTCACGAATCAAATGACCACTGATAGCTTGGGTATTTTTATCCGACTGCCCCAGAAGCAAAAAAAATGGAAATGTTTTTATCTCACTATTAGTGGGACACTGTAACTAACTAACACTAAAATTTATAAAACTAAAAATAATAAAGATCAGAGTATAAAAATATACATTTAAGAATATATTAGTTATAGTTTCGAAATTAGTAATTTTGTATTCATTGATGTACTGAACTGAACTAAATAAAAATTAATCCCTAAAATCGAAATTGAATTATTTACGCTATACGTCCGTGATTAGGTCATCAAACTCTATATACTTATGTTCCAAGTGTTTACTTTTTTCGTCCAGTAGAGAAAATATCTGTCAGACACAGACAGGCTGACAGACGCAAAAATCATCCTATGAAGGTTTGCGTTTTTTTCATCAGAGATTTACGGAACCCTAAAAATAATGTACCTAATGTAAAAACCTAATGAGAAAAAAAAATTAAATTCAGGATTTCTAACTTACACAGAATCAATCACAAATGTTTTCGTAGAAAATTACCTAAATTCTTTCCTATCGCTTGTTACGAGCAATATAAAACGCAATCTTCCGACGCTTATATATAAAATATATGCAACAAAGTACATTTATAAACGTTTAAGATTAATCTAAAGAATAAATACATCAGAGACGGAGCGACGTGACAACATTGTTTAATGTTTCTATAAATAAAACAAGTTTAATTATGAGATTGCCACCAAATAGAAGAAAAATCTACAGCCTTGGGAATAGTTGTGGGACGTGTCGCCTTGCACCTGCCGAGGGAAAGATATCGAGATATATAAAGACAATTTATTAAACTCAGCGTCGTGTTTGTATCGCCTTATAAATCTAGTAAGACGGGCGACAAGAAAAAGAGAAAAATAATTTCCAATTTCCTCTCTATCAGACCATCGGCGAGCTATTAGTGAATGAACATTTTTATTTATGGTTAAAAGTTTGCTTTTATTAAAACGATGTTATTTTAGATACGTCCAATTAGATGTGAATAAAATCACCATTTCAAATATCGTTAAAGCAAATGACAAAGCTATTCAAATAAGACAAAGGTAAGACAAAGAACTTAGTCTTTAAAAAGGGTAAAATATTATTTTGATCACGTTACGTCAGATGTAAAAGCCTTCGGGTAAAAGATCGGGATTCCAGAGTGGCTGCGTTATCAGGAACCTGTAGCTCAGTGGAGAGGAGATAGTGAACGGCCTAGCGATCGCAACGCAAGTTAGTTGTGAGAGAGCTTGCTCGCCAAGTGGAGGCTTTCGCTACGAATCGAAGCTTTTAGTTTTAAACCGAGCGTGCCTCTTAATCTGAAATAAAAGTTTGAAAAACTATAAATTGTGCTTCATTATTTTTGAAGTGATGTGATTTTTTTTAAATTAGTACAGACGTTATGGATATTCGTTGTGAATATGTAATTGACTAATAATTGTTTACATGCTCAGTCATTTCGGTTGTTAAAGGTGAGTTTTAATTTTTTTCTGCAAAAGTTAATTTTATTTCCTGGGATATTTTTACAAATAATAAAAAAATAAACGCAATTATGGAACATTATGACTAATTTGCGAAAAAAGGTAAAATCTTGTAGGGCGTATACTTTCGGTCGTTCGGAGAATTCTCCTCTCCTTTATTATGAACGAACCAATTCTACGAACTACGGTTATTACTTTTGCATGTAAGTCAATTTATCTCGAATTAATTGGTTGAAACATTGTGGCCTTTATTTGAAACAAAATGTATACTGCAATAAATATCGACCTACTGAAACATTGTTTATGATTCTAAGAAGAAGTAATAAATATTTATATCGGATATTAGTAAAATGATATAAAATATTATGGTATACTCATAAATATAAATTAGATGAAGTATGTACCAGCTTATGGAAGGCTCAATTCTAATTCCACACGGAGGCACTATATTACACACTCAGTTTATTTATTTTTACGATTATAGTAAAATAATTTAAAAATCCAGTTTTCCAATACATGGCTATTTTATTACTTGTAGCCCGAAGCAATACAAACCACTTACTAATCATAAATCATTGTAAGCCGAAGTAATAAATACGAAGCAACAGTATTGTCCTGTAATTTAATATGTAAATTAATATCTACTAGATATTAATATTTATAAGAAAGTTACAAAATGACATCGCTGTTCTTGCATTCTATTTTGAAAGCGATCCAGTTGTACAGAGCTCGCCGGTGCATTCTCGAAGCCGGTCCGACCGGCCGCGCGTCGTAGCTGCAACGAGGATCGCTCTGGACGCGACAATTTTATCCTCACAAAGCTAATTTGTATAAGCAAAAATATAAAAGGCATTTTCAGATGTTAGAAATTTCCATTTCTTTTAGGTACCTAGTTTAGTAGTTACTAGGTATTAAAACTAGGCAGACCACGGGTTCAATCCCGGATCCCGGTCATGTACCAATGGGTTTTTTTATTAAAAACTTATTTTTATAATCCGACAAACCAAACATAGAGGCTTTTTCATCTAAATTTACCTCAATTGAACTGGCCATTTGTTAGTACAAATACCATCGGCTTAACTTCCGCTGGGTACCCTGGAACCATAACACGGTTTCGGGAGCTGTAAGGAAAATCAATTTGCAAATAACAGCTTTAGTGGTTCTCTAGCTGATGAGTCCGATAAGAGCGGTTAGTAACAATTGTAATCGGTACTAAGAGATATCACAAAATACATCATCGGAGCTTGCCACTTGCCTCAATAAATAAAATTACGACGAATTGTATTTCCTGCTGTGTATCTTGGAGGTTAGGTAACATGGTTATCCGGAGGTTAGCTGTGATTGTATTTCTATAGAAATTTTATATTAAAATTTCAAGAAATGACGTCGATTTCAAGTTGCATGTAAATAAGTATGAGAAAATAAAAAGTTTTCGAATTTGAGAAGAGAAAGAGAGGATTTAGCAGGAATAAAATAAATTCCGCTTATGCTAATGGATTTATATATCTAACTAGGATGACACGTGCGAATACTTCGCACCGTTAGTGGTGTCAATATTGTTGTCAAAGTTAAACTGATATCCAATCTTTTACAAAATTAATACATTTGTCTAGTTTAAAAAAAACATTTAATTTTGAATCGTTTGTTTATTTTTCGTCAGTAGAGAAAAAAATTATCTTCAAAATGGCGTATCCAACATTAGTTTAATACAGAACAAAAACCACCTTTGAGAAATAATATATAGAGATGATTTGTTTGATTATTTTTCGTAATTAGAGGGAAAATAATCTTCAAAATGGCGTATCAAACATTAATTTTGATGTAGTATTAAGGGAGATATGGCGTACCGACAAAAACACCCTTGAGAAATAATGTATAGAGATTAGCTATTATTGAATAGTTGCATCATATTCATAAAATTTCACGGGTAATTGAAAATAATTATCATTATATATGTACAAAAGTTCAACACACAGTACTAATAGAAATAACACGTCTACTGAAATGCCAAGCACAGTTATACGAGTAATATACATTATTATTTTTTATTTAAGTCTGCGGCAAACAAAACCTCAGCAGTGAATCGTGATGACTGAATGAACTAACTTTATCTCATTAAACACTATATAATTTTGAGACGATACCTTGCATCTACATTTTAAAGATAATTTCCTCGTGAGAAACAACTTTAGGTGAAAATCGTAAAATAAGTTTGAAAACAAAATTGTGAAGAATTTTTACACCTTTATTTTTATTACTATTTAATATTTTATTATTAACTTTATTAATAGAAGTATTCAAAAGTGATTCTAATGTTAACATGATAGGTTATACTTTTTTTTAAAGAATTTTTACAATCATATATTTAATCAACATTTCTACAATTTTTTTTCTTTCTTAACGGGTTGCCTTACAGTTCCCGAAACCGTGTTATGGTCCTAGGGTACCCAGCGGACGACAAAGTCTCCCTCATTTAGCCGATGGTATTTGTGAGACAATATCTAACGAGTGGCCAGGTCTGTTGAGGTATATTTAGTTGGAAAAGTCTCTAAGTATGCTTTGTAAGGATTATGGTTTTTAAAAAACCCTTTCTGTCGGTATTGCTTTTGAAATTTATTTGTTGTTATTTCTATTTGCTCGCATTTATCGCCTCTGCACTTGTGTGAAAGTGAAAGAATTTAATAAATATTTTTATTATATATACCTATCTAATAAAATATAGGGGGACAAATTGAGAATTAAGTCTGTAATAATTCGTACTTGGTCTGATTATAAAAAACAAGTTAAAGTTTCATAAGAAAATACATAAAGTAAATCAACTTTTACTGAACCCTCTGTGCGCGACTCACTCTTCACCGGATTTTTATTAGCAGAAAACTACGATATTTTCAATTGCATTTCAAATGATATCTAAGTCTGTGACCACCGCCATGATTTGTCCGATGAACGTTTCATTGAATCGCACTTTTTACTATTATTTCCATTTCCCGAGCAGGTTGCCGACATTCGGTATCTAACGATAATGACCGGTTATTTGACGTGACGACGGTCAGCGCTGCGGTTACGTAACCAATCAATAAAAAATCAAACAAGCGCAGAATAGAAAAAAAAGGAAGCAAAGAAAACTTCACTTGTTAAGGGGTTCCGCAGGGTTCTTTAATGTTTCGTAATGAATGGGAAAATGGAGCGAAACAGCGAAGCATAATAGAGCAAGCCAAACTTTTGTATCACCATTAGTCAGGTTTTCATTTACTTACTTAGTGTTGTGGCGGCACATCGCGCAGATAGATGTCGCATCGCTACTGTCTCACAATATTGTAATTGAAACCTACATCGCGCTATTAAAAATATTTAATAGATTGGCATATATACAACTTACTAACGACATGCGTTGGAGAATATTCCCTTTTACTCACAGTCGTTGGATATAAGTGTGTGTAGCCATTTTTATATTAGTGACCCCGTATAAACACAGCCTGTCCACATGTGATTCGTCAAACCAATACCAGTACTATTTGCGTATTGATTAATCGAATTTGTGACTAATGCATTGGCGAACTGGAACTATACATACTTACTTGTAATTAGTACAATTATCTAACATTAGCAATATAGTGCCGTTTGCAATTAGGCGGATTCAGGATATATATTTTCGATATCTGATTTTGATAATTTGGTTTTGAGCTTAAAACTTTTTTAAGAGAAGGGACGTAACTAAATAAGGTAAAGATGAAATTTGAAGACAAGCACAAAAAAGAGTTATTCGATCTGTGATGATATAATAATAGAAATTATTACAAGACGAGAGAGAATGTCAAGTTGTTAAATTTGAAGTGTAATTGATGTAGAGCTGGCCTTGAATGTGTTATGGTCAACGGCCGGAGAAAGCTTCAAATAGTTCAGATTCGATTATGTAAATTACAATTGTGGATAACTTACTTTCGAACTGATGGTATGTATTGATATAGCTTTGGATTTTGAAATATAAGTACACGAAAAATAAATCAAAACACTCAGGTCGGAGGTTTACAAGAAATGAATGTTATATGACAGGTTAAAATTATATTTTAAACTGATAGACCAAAGACGTTTAATCCTCAATCAATCAATGCATTTCTGTTTATTATTTCTGTATGGATTGACTATAACGCGTTAGGTATCATTTAAACAGCATTTTTCTACAATTTTCATAAAAAGGATTCAGGTAACAAGTAACCATTAAAATAAATCTTATATAATTCTAAATGATTGCATGAATGTTCCATTAGAATTCTTATTGTTTCACGACTGCTGCGAAGCAATCGTAGATATAAAAGTTTATCTCAATACAGTCAATTACCGACACTACATAGCAAAATCGAATCGGCCGATAGAAGTAATGATGAAAAAAACCACGAACCAATTCCAGAGCTCTTACAAATGATCATTCGATCCTACGTGTCTAATATGTACAACAATATAATTTGATATAGAGAAAAACGAACCAGCAAAAACATTCTTAGAGATCGTGAGGCAGCGAAATGTACAATTCGAATTGCTTAACGTTTGGCTATATAAAATTATCTAACATTAGTTAGAAAAGATCAGTTTTTGCATCGACAAATATTGTATGAATAGGCTTCATACTTCAATTCATAGAAATTAATTGAATTTTATACAATTCTTCATAAAATGTAATAGAAAATAGTACTGTTGGAATTGTAACTGCATGGAGGTCCAATAAACAAAAAATTTCGATTTCAATTACTATCTATCAAATCAAATCAAAGCTATTGTCTTAGTCCACTATTATCACATGATTTACACACACACTGTATTTCAGAAGAAAAAATAATTAAAATAGTTTCAGAGATAGAAAACGTTGACGTGTATTTCTCTATTTTTAGATTTAAAGAACTTTTAAACCATTTTATTTTTCCGTAAATTCTTATTTTTTTTAGAATAGATAGAAAAAACGCATGGATCCTTGGAACTTATGTCAATTTATCAATGGCAAACAAAAATTGCCATTAGTTAGTAATTCCAAAGGAACTTTCATTTGATACTGCATTGATCTTCGTAACACATTATCTGGTAATCGTTGTAGGTTCCGAGCGACAGTGCGTGAGATGGTATCTTAAAGATGTATCGACCGCAAAGTCCCCGTCGGCTACTTGCTGATGTGTTTTACACAGTATTTCTCTCATTACTCAACCATGTAGCTTGGAGAAAAATACTGCTTCATATTATATTATTTAAATTCTAAATATATTCTTGATATTTTGAATAAGAGTATTTTCAATCAGTATCTTTGCGTGTTTTTAGGATTTCTTCCAAAGCGAAATGCGAGACTTCGGCGTCTGTTTAATTGTCTCTCTGTTCGTATATGACGGCCGTTTTGCTATCGACTTGTTCGGCATAAAGCATTTATTTACAGTGAAAAATTTCAGAAATAATTTTATTAATACACTTCGTGGTATTGGGAATACGCGTCTACACCCCATTTCACCATCTTATGGTAGATAGCGTGATGGCATATATCCTTACTGGTAGTTCCAGAGATTAGCGCGTTCAAACAAACACTCTTCAGCTTTATTATTGTCAATTTTTCAGACATTTACAGTAAAACTAGCAAGGCCTAGGTTGTTAATTAATTGAATTAAAGGCCCTTGAATGTCTCTAGATAAAGAATTGGAGAACGGTTCGTATAATGAGATGAGTGTCGTGTAGGTGTACTTGAAAGGAAAAGTTTTAAAGATATATGTGGGCGAAATATCTACACATAAATATAAGAAACAATAGCTTATGCAATAAACAAACAAGGTGACATGCTGAGTAACATTTTCAAATCCAAAGTTTTAAAAGAAATGTGTTGGCCATGGTAGGACGACATATTAGATAGTGGTTAGAGAAAATTCCAAAAAATTTGAATCGAGCAACATTTTGTAACAAGTGTTGATGATTGTTTGTAGATGGGACTTGCCTTTGATACTTCTATCCAATAGCTTCGAGTTTTAAAGTTAAAATAATAATACGCACGTATTTAATACATTAGGTACCCGCCGGAAGTTTTCCAATAAGAAAATGATGTTATATTGAATATATAATTGATCGAATGAAGGATGAAAGATTGACTAAAAATGTTTATATGAAAGAAGGCAATATTAAAAGTCAATCATCGGGCATGTTTGTAAGGTATGAAGAATATATAATAAACGAAAAAGGTATGTAGCAAATGGCATTTGATTGTCTCTGCCTACCGCGCGTGATGATAGATAGATAGATATAATCTACACATTTGAAACAAATTTTATCAAAATTTGTTCATTATTTTATTTTATTTTTATTTTTCTATATTTAGGAAATTAACAGCACATTTTATAAATTGAATTTTGTTACAATATTATCCAAAGAAAGCCAATTATAAATTTCCTATTTAGACCACAGAACATACATACAATAAACAGACATAAACAAAAAAAAAAAGAAGGTAAGTACCCACTTTAATTAAAAATAAATAAGTACTGAAAATTATGCTGGGATGGTTGTTACTGTTAGGTCGTTAGGCATGTTGCGTGTTTATTTGTGTGTGTGTGTGTGTGTGTGTGTGTGTGTTTGTGTTTGTTGTGGTGCGTGAGTGTGTGTCTGTGAGAAATAATGAATGATTGATTGTTTTACAACTTGTCTGGAATTATTATAAAAGTCCAGCTCGCCGAAGTATTTGTTGTAGGTTCTAACGCAGCGAGTCAATAGCGTGTTTTGGGTGTATCTAGATCGATGCTGGCGGCACTGAAACAAATCCGTGTGTCGAGTGTGCTAAAGCGGAGCTCGGCCAGCAGGTGCGGAGTGTCGACGCGGCCGCTCATAACATCGTACAGGAACATCATGTCGAGAAGTGTCCGTCTATCGCGCAGCATTATGAGTCCGTGTTCTTCACATCCGCTTTCGTAGTCCACATACTCTCTACGGGTCTTATAACTCATGTACTTAACGAATTTTAGCTGGATCCTCTCGACCTGATCCGAATATGTTATGTACTGAGGACTCCATATGCAGCTAGCATACTCCAGGATACTGCGCACATACGCACAATATACGCTTTTCAAACATTGTGGATCCTTAAGCGGTTTGCAAGTTCGCATAAGGAAGCCGAGATTTTTGTATGCCCTGCTAGTTACATGGTCTATATGGTCAGTCATCGAGAGTTTACTGTCCAACATCACCCCGAGATCACGTACCACTCGGACTGATTGTATGGTGGCGCCACCAATATTGTAACTGAACTCTAAAGGTGTAGGGCTGCGGGTAAACGTAATCTTCTGACACTTGCTAATATTGACAGATATCCTGTTTTCCACGTAATAGCCACAAAGACGGTCCAGATCCCCCTGAAGCAACTGACAGTCAACATAGCCTCCAACGTCCGTAAATATTTTAGTGTCGTCAGCATAAAGAAGAAATTCTGAATGTTTGAAGCACGTATATATATCATACAGATAGGCATTGTAAAACAGAGGACCCAAGTGGGAACCCTGTGGAACCCCGGAGGTGACATCAACAAAATCAGATCTATATCCGCCGATGACCACAGCCTGAGAGCGACACCTCAGGTAGGACTCCACCCACCTGAGCAGATCCCCGCGTATACCTAGACACTCGAGTTTCCTAGCCAAAATAAAGTGATCTACGCGGTCAAATGCCTTTTCGAAATCGGTGTATATGACATCAATCTGCCTACGCCCATCCATAGATCTATGCGCAAAGTTTAGTAGGGTAGCGAGATTGGTGACAGCAGAGCGGCCGCGCAGAAAACCATGCTGTTGCTCAGGGATACTAGGTGAGATGGTGGTATAAAAGGAGTCATAAACAAGACTTTCGAATAACTTTGCAAATATATTCAGTATGGATATAGGTCTATAATTTTCGACTTTAGATTTAATACCTTTCTTGTGTATAGGCACGATATGAGCTTGTTTCCATATTGATGGGAATATACCTTCCCTTAATGAGCGGTTGAATATTATGCATAAAGGAAGAGAAAGGGCGTCTGCACACTGCTTAATATATATGGGATGGATCCCATCGCTACCCGGGCCCTTTGACACATCAATAGTGCGCAGGGACCGGCGCACGCGCTCAATTGACAACTCAATTCTGTGTATGTCTGAAGTATATCCAGAAACAGTGGGTGAGTAGTCTATGGTAGGATAATTGGATGCCGCAGGACAGAAAACACTATGAAAATATGCGTTAAACGCATCTGCAATGCCTTCGCCCGATGAATACTTATTGTCACCAAGTGTGACATATCGTGGATAGTTAGATGTTGTGCGTTTAGATTTGACATAACTCCATAAAAGCTTTGGGTTTTTTTTTATTAATAATTCGGCATTTACTAAGTATTGCTGGTACCTGCACTTAGCGACCATTTTCTGCCTAGCTCTTAATAGAGAGAACTCCGCATAGTCAGATGGATTTTTATATTTTTTCCAGCGTTTGTGAGCTTTGGATTTCTCGCGGATGATTTTGATGAGTGCCGTGCCGAACCACACTGGATAAATATCGTTAGAATAAGCTTTAGCTCTCGGGACATTCTCTGACACACTGGTGTTTATATGATTATATAAAATCTGAACAGCTTGATCGACTGTGCCCGTTTTCAACAAATTCCAGTCAACGCCATTCAGACCTTTATTAATGACTTCATAATTTCCCCTGTTGAATCTAAATCTTACACTGGGCTTGGTGACCATAGAACCCACAACAATATCAGAGGTGCTCATAGTGAATGACGGATGATGCGCGTCCTCCGGGACCAAGGGGAAACCGCACCGGGATAGTTCCACAGGAAAGTTACCAAATGCAAGATCTAATGTGTTAGCGTGACCGTTTGTCAGTGTACAATATTGATTCAAACCCAACAAATGAAACTCCTGCACCAATTTATTACCGATAGTCTGTACGTCGACATATCCTTGTTTTGTAAATATGGGACCATTGTGATCCCATTTAATAAACGGCAAGTTAAAGTCGCCCACTATCAAGAAGTGACCGTCCGGGCTTTCAGCGACAGCGCCCTGGACGGAAGATAGAATCAATTCCAGATCGCGTGTTTGGTAGGGAGCCCTAACCGTGGCACCCGCTGTGTACGCGGCGGCGATGTGCAGATCAACCTTAGACGAGCCGAGCGCGCGCGCCGGCACCGTCACCCACACGACCTCCGCCGGGCCGCACGCCCAAGAGGGCCGAACCCGCGCACCGAGCCCGCGCTTCACGCAGATCATCACCCCGCCGCCGGTTACCTTCGTCGTGGCAGATAGGTCTCGGTCGCAACGGAACACGTCGTATCGCGGATCACAGAGCTCAGAGTCCAGCACTCCGTCAGTCAACCATGTTTCAGTAATTATGATTATGTCAAAGTCATTTAATAAAATATTCTGATATATGTCATTACATTTAGTATTAAGGCCGCGAGCATTTTGATAATAAATGTTTATATTATGTGGTTTCTCTGCGATTGCTAACATTGCAATATATATACCATGAGATTAAAAAGAGTAGATTGATTATATTTACAGAAAGCAAAAATAAATTAAAATATACAAATTGTGGAAATATAATTATCATCATTATAAGGCGACGATAAATGACAAAACAAAACCTCAAAAAATATGTGTACTCGCAGCGGTATGAATCAACAACAATAAGTATCTTTGTGTTACAAGAACATTCACTCTTCATTGAGTTACTAGGCACCCGCAACAGCGATAACATGCGCGATGGTGTGAACGACCGCGGAGCGAGCATCGCGGGCGGTACCACGAAAAGGCGCCGTCGCGCTAAGTATGAGCGACACAAGCTAGCATGACAGGTGGGGCGCCTATATGCGTTATTATCATTCAGTTTCATCTCGTAGGTATGGTAGACAATGCATAAGCAGGTATCATTTGTAGTATAAACATATAATTTACATCCACTGTTCAAAATCGTGTCATTATTATTCGTAAAATAATTGATATGAATATTAAAATATAAGTAAAACAGTATCGAGGCGATGCAAGACTCAGATTCCAATAACGAAGGGCTCGCGAAAGGGCGGAGGTGGGGGAGCGAGACAGCACTATTTACAGGCGCGCGTATTTCAGTGACCATTGTGCGAGTACATGAACAAATTAAAAATCGGGAACTTAGACTTTTATAAAAATATGTGATAATGACAAGTTGTGATAAGTAGGAAGTTTTTAAATGAGTTAATTGTGAGTGGGTGTGTGTTAATGTGTGTGTGTGTGTCAATGAGGATGTGAAAACAGCTGCAACAATCCCAGTAAGCAAATATATATCAGCATGCAGAAAATAACAATTGAAAACATTCGAAATATAAAAAATATCAAGGCAAGTTCTGTAGTCCATACAATACATACAAATAACTGAGTATACTGTACCTAAATAGTTAATACTTTTTAAATTATTCTTGCAAGGTCGTGAACACTTCTTATGTGAATATGCCGTGAGGTGTTGTTCTTCCGAACATAGATCATGCAGTTTTTTGTCCAGATAAACTCGTACTGCTTGGATTTCGCCCTTTCTTTACTCAACTTAAGTAATTTCTTATTATCCTGTGTTAGGTGCTCGTTTACAAAGATTTGTCTGGATTCACCCGTGATATTAAAATGTTTAGTAGATATTCCGCGACACTTCCGTATTCCTGATATTATTGTGTCTTTTAGAAGACGCGTTTTCAGTTTTGCCACGATGACCCTCGGGCGACCTGGTACATGTTGTCTGGGCTGGACACGAGTAACATGCAGAATGTCTTCCTGGTTGACTGTCACACCCGCTTGCTGGGCAATGGTCTGGATCACCTGTGTCAGCGTCTCGTTCTTATCCTCAGGGACGCCCACCACCTCGATGTTCTGAATTCGCTCGCGTTGCTGATGAACGTTGGCTTCCATACGTAGGTTGTCTATCTCCGCCCGCATTTCATTTATTGTGCTATTTGTCACTAAATATGTTGAACTTCTTGCGCTGTCTACGTCCTTCTTTATTTCAACAACGGATGAGTGTATGAACTCAACACTACTCTGAAGGTCCTTTATTTCAGCCTTTAGGAATGACTGTTGGTCATTGAAGCTTGTTAACAGATTGTCCAATTTTTTGTAGTCCGTGCGTAGGCTAGTCAATTCAGCCTGCACACTTTCCGTTCGTTGCACCAGGGTTTCCATCTCCGACCTTATCACACTATGTATAGAGCTGATGCTGGAGCCAATCTCGCATTTCCACACCTTCATGTTCTCCAATAATTCATCCATATGTTGAGTCAGGGTTTGATCTTCAGGCTTCTTCCTCTTCCTGATGATAGTGAAGAGGGGCTGGTCATCCTGAGTATGTGCAACTCGGAGGTCAGGGTTTGAGCAGCTTTTTGATGGAGTTCTTTCCATGTTGGAGGTAGATTGTATTTATTTATTTTTTAAATTTATTTAAACGATTTTTTTAATTTAATTTCATTGACACGTCCGTTCACTTTGTATAAATTGGTATGTATTAGTTAGTGATTAAGTAAATAACGACTAAACTCATCAGTAAACTTGAAAAGGTTTCACTTCGTAAAATTGAATTAATTGAATGAACCACAATAAAACTTTTGACTCAACCTATTATCAGAAACGGTAAATTTCTAACTATTAATAAATAATTACGTATTTTTTTGCATAATGCTTTGTATGTAATGCCATAGATCCGATCTAACTGTTAATGTTAATACAAAGTGTTATCCGATCATCATGAACGGGGCACTGAGCGGCAACTAAAATCAAAGTGGCAAAGTGAAGACGGCGGCTGTGGTTGATTAGCCTCCGAGAATTGCGGGCATCAGCCGCAAATAAAATAACAAAATTAGACAAGAACAAGTTAGATTTATAAGATGGAGGGTTCTTTTAAATAAAATGTAGTAAGCTAGCCCTTTTGATATTCGCCCGTAGAGCCCACTTTCATCCCCTATTGTCTTGAGTTCTTACAAAATTCCATAGAAAAAAGCATTTTTTTTTTTTTATTTTTCGGGCAACTTTTACAATTTTGCTTTCCCTAAAAACCTTATTATGAATATTTTAAAGAAATTGCCAAATCGGTGCAATGGTTCTCAAGTGATGCACTTACCGACGAATATCATTTAATTTTTATTTATAAATATACTATTGGAGCCTCCATAAAAGTCGTTGACATGTTTTTCACTGGGTAACGCGTATTGTAGGGCTTATACGGTTATTGAGAGGCGTAAGACAAAACTTATTCTATGTTATGGGTATTGGTAAGACATCGCTCATTTAATTTAATTTTTATTTATTTAGGAAAATAACTTATAACCCTCCATCATCAAGGTTTGTAGGTTAGGTGGCCGATTTATAGAATTTAATTATGGTATCAATATAGTACAGTTTGGCAGATTTGACAAATCATAAACAAAATTTCTAATTCTAATAATTTGAAATCGATTTTTTGCAGTGTGTGTCAAGGAACCCTAAAGTCTAGATTTACGATGGCGACAGCGATCTTGGATGATAACCTCATGCCCATTAGCATGGAGTGCTTTGTCCTCAAACAAACCTGAATAATAAAATAAAAATAAATATTATCTACATTTGAGTTGAACTTTAAACAGTGGTTGGAGATATTTTGTATTTCTCATAAAGTTTTACATAACTTGTTTCTTATGCACATAAGCATACTTTGGAGCTTTTTCTGATAACATATGGTAATAGCAGTGTCAGTGTAATGGTGATAAAACTTTTCAAAAGAAGACAGAAATCAACTTTTATACTTCAGAGGCACTATATATTTAAAAGTACACAGGAAGTACTATTTTAGCTTGTATATATTAAAATTGAAAGTGAATTTTCGCCTCATAACTCAAAATATCGGTAAACAAAAAGTGTAATAGAATGCTAATTTGTATAGCGAGCTAAACAAAACCGTTTACTTGAGCGAAAGTGCTTACGTAATTCTACACTTGTTAATGTGTACAAAATTAGGTGCCGGATGAATAGATAGCCATTGCGAAAATTATGATTGCAGTCTAACATCCTGTAGTATAATGCGATTTAGATTGATTATAGCAGTAATTTAACATGACTGACCAAACAAAACTACATATAAATGTTGAACTAAATTATAGCAGAGTTTCAAGTACCTACTATAGGAATCGTCAAGTATTTGTAGATATGATACTATATGAATCGAGAAAAGGATGGGATTGTAGATATATTTTGTTATAGATAACACGATATACGCTTGATTGATGGAGGTGACAATGGAGGTGACAAACAAGAGTGCTAAAAAGTCCAACGTTTAAATTGTCACCTATGTCGTCTTATTGATAACACAGTGGTTATGCACAAACCAAAGCAAGTACACTACGGATACAGCTAATGGGAATGTCAATTGCAAATACTTGCATTGCAATATTTTACTCCATTTGGAATTCGAACCTTTGACCATTGCACTAACCAACGCGTCTAAATTTAGCACTAATTTTCGACTTCATGTGCTTTGGAGGGCATGTAATAAAGGCGACAGCACTTCTTTCGAAGAAGTGTCAACTCTAGTCCCATTAAGTGACGAACCGCAAGACATAAAGTCCATTTTCTTTATTGGTTTCTTACATTGTAATACATAACTCGTATTTGCATTACAAATGGCATAGTTAGATGTCCAAAGCGATAAATTAGTTGCCCTATGTAGTTTTCTATTACGACAATTGATTTATTTTGTAATATTCGGTTATATTGTTCTTTGACCACAAGTATTACTTAACAATAGCGTTGGTAATTAATAATAAACTTAAACTGCTAAGTGTTTTGTCTTATTATCAGAGCGCGATAGGTGTCATTTGTTTTTACTTGATGGATTATGTAAAAGTTAAGTGTTTTTATAAAGAAAGTTTTTAGAAACTGAAATATTTTGATGTAGGTAGAGGCACCAACAGTGATATCTGACCCATATTAAAACTATAATATTATTGTCACATGTCAGACATACGCTCTAAAACATTTTTTTTTCTTTCCATGAAATTTTGTTGGAAATATTAATAATCTTTAGCAAATTGATTTACATTTCCCTCTGGCCTCCTATAGCAATATTTAGGTATGAAAAGTACAGGTAAATATGTATGAAAATAGAAAATATAGTCTGTCTGTACAAAATTTAATCCAAATACAGTCACAACCAAAGTTCAAGTGTAAACTTTCGCATTGTGAACTCGGTTATTTTTCTAAAAATTTACACTTTTTAAAACATATTTACAAATATACTTAGAAGAAATGTAGAGTAAGTCAAATTCAACTAGAATGAGGCTTATGTCTAGTCATCATATTTAAAGTGACTACTTGAGAGAAATAAATCTTTTTGTGTTTTGAGGTTTCAATAATGTGTGCTAAACTGACTTTTGAACGATCGTTGCAATTTTAACAGACAGTTTAATAATTTTAATTGTTTGAAAGTGTAAAGAAATGTCTACTAGTGGCTATATTCGAATGACCAAGGTTAACCGTTATTAACCGACTGTCTATCTAACTGTTATAGTCAAATATTTAATTTGGTCAAATCTAGCACTTACTTAGCACGTAGAAGATTGCATGGAGACACTGATTTTGTGGTTAACCAACACAGGTTGGTAGATATGAGAACAAACGGTATATTTTGTTGAGATTTGCATTCATATCTTTTCGAATAAGATTTGATATAATATATACACACGAATTTTACGCCTGTTTTTCAAAGTGGATGGATAAATTTGTACATTGGCACGCCGTAAATAATGGCTAAAAATATTTCTAAAACTTTTCTAGTTAAAGACAATATCTTTACTTTCAACTTTTGCATAGTAAAATATTTTATTGTAGATACATTGTGAATTTTTTGAGAGCTAGGGCGAGTGGCCATACTGTGTATACATACCATACATACATAGTGGCCTACTTAACGAGTGGCCAGTTCTGTTGAGGTATATTTAGATGGAAAAGCCTCTAAGTGTGGTTTGTCAGATTGTGATATAGTGATTGATCTCGTAAATATGAGGCAGAGAAAAGGTGTCTGTGTATACTATTACTACTGTACATCGATGAAAAAGCTTATTTACATGTGAATTTCGACAGGAGCAAAAGTATTGTGTATCAAAAGAATCAGTTCAACATTACATCGTCGATCTTAAGAGATAATTTCTATCTGTGTAAGAAAGTTTACGGTCGTACAAGTAGCGGGGTCGACAGATACAGCCTTTGGCGGTACTTGCTGGCAGGCAATGAGGAAGCGGCGCGGGCGGCGTGAATTGCATCCAATGTCGCGCCCGCGGCACGCATAAAGTCTTGGCTGTACCTTATTAGCCAGAGTACAAGCATTTTTTTCTATTGATACACGACATCTGGTAGAGAAACATGGTATTGTTCTGTATATAAGGTTTGATAATAGATTTAGCCTGGTTAGTGACGCTCTCCATTAGGCAGATGGTCAAGCAAATCAATTGTACAAAAAATTGCAGGTTTCGAGTCATAGACGTTATTTGCTAGTATGGTAGTTACAAAACTAAAGCAATATGTCCAATCAGACTTTGTTTTGCAATTTTGGAGAATGAATCTCTCGATTTTCTAATTCAATTGTATTTACCTTCTATTATTAGGCTTTCAGTTGGCACTCTATAAATCTAGAAGTGCAGATTTATAAGGAGTTTTCTATACTGTTTCTATCCACCCCGTGAGGTATAAATGTCATGATTCTGCGTTTTACTTCTCTGAAAGTAATCGAATTTTAGAATTTATATAAGACCACTTGTAATTCTGACTAGATGCACTCCAAAGTTAATCACACCGCAAGCAACCTACGCAGTTTTCCTTTATAAATAGTTCTTACGCGCAGAATTCACGTCCTCGAGCGATGTTCAAATTGACTTTTACGAACAGCGTGCTGTTGAGGTTTCCTTGTAATTTAACCTTAGCATTTTATGGCTAGCAACTAGGAACTGAACTATAATAAAGATCGTTTTTAAGAGAGCGCTATTTCCTTTTATGTACTGCAGGAAAGCAGTACAATATCTAATAGTTCTTCTTCACTGATTTATTATTAGAAATTTGCTTTTGCCCGTGGTTTGACTGCATGAAAATAGAACAATGAAATAAGTTTTCAAGTTGCTCAAATATATCTGAAGGGGAAGGCCTTCTGATTGGATGCATCAAATTATATATCTATTATCACGCCTTTTATCGACAATCGAATGGCATTTGTTACGATCCTGACATACCTACCTCTTTAGCTTCTTTTATATTCATCATATCTTTCATACATGCTCGGCGATTGTGTTTACTTCTAATATTTCCATCGATCGAAACATTTTTTATATGTTCAATAAAAGTATTTCCTTTCATTTCAGCCATATAAACCTTTTTAGTCAATCTTTCATCCTTCATTCTTTCAACGTGTCCATACCAGCGTAAACTACTTTTCTTCATTTTAGTCATAATGACATCGTTCAGGATGCGGTCAATACGCAATAATCACACATTGTACGTAAAAACCGCATTTCCACTGCATTCATTTTACTTTGTTTTAATATTTTAAAATAAAGATTAAGAAGTCGAATCCTTTTCATTAAATTAGTTGGTATGCCAAATGAACAAATAACAATTTTATTGGATACTAAAGCAATAATGGTGGAATATTTATTTAATCTGTTAATTTATTAGAGCTGGGTTCATTAGGACTTGGGAGTAAAGAGAAATATTAGATACAACGGAAACTTCTTTACAAGCTTGTTATTATGAGTAATCAAGTGCCTTATTTGCTGCATCGTTTTATTGCTTTAATTGGTAGGAAATGTTAGCTGTTATATAGTTTTATGATATTATTTTAATGTTATTTATGTTCATGAATAGTTTTATGACACTTCACGTGTGGGACTTTAGGGATCAGTCAATTGCTTGCAATTTCATTTATTTGATAGCTAATGTACGCATTGGATGCCCTTTCAATCTCAATAAGTTAAATCTACAATTTTCAATGACAAATTCGTTCATCATATTATATTGGGTTTTAAGTATGTGTATTTTTTAAATCTAATATAATCTAATCTAATATGGACATATTAATTACCGAGATGAAACAAAGAAAGCTAGTATATATATTTTCACTAAAGTTTAATCAATTCTGATTTTACTGTTTTGAAGCATATTCTGGACAAACATCCAGAGCTCAGAAGAAACAGAAATTCATACTAATATTAAAAATGCGAAAGTCTGTCTGTCTGTAACGCTTTTATGTCTAAACCACTGAACCGATTTTGATAAAATTTGATACGAAGAAAGCTTGAACCCTAGAGAAGGTAATTTTATTAAATCCACCCCCCTAAGGGAGTATAATAGGGGATGAAAGTTGGTATGGGCCCCAAATCTTAGATAAGTATTAATTTTTCACTCAAGACTTAATTTTTTCTAGCTTTTACAGTAGTTTTCTACTTCCTCCCAGTTATCTACCAACGACTTCCTTTTTGCCTTCCTTGCCGTCATTTATGATATTCTTAGTATATATTGTTGTACACACACTATAAAAATGTAGGCAAGCAACGTCGAGCGAAAGTTTGTCGTTTAGACAATAATTTTCACTCGCTCGTAACATTTGACACTAGCATTGTTTTAGTTGCAATTACCCTCGAGCTGGGAGTTAATATGTGAATTGAGTCGGTTTACTAAGCTGTGCTTATGCGAATCTATAATACCTACTTACGTAAGATACGTAAGTCATTTAATATTATTTTTCTGAAACAACAAAGGTGCGTTGATGGCCGAGTGGTTAAGACGTCTGGTATAATTAAGTAGACCACATAATCCGAGACTCTACACTTAGAGGCTTTTCCATCTAAAATATATACCTCAACAGAACTGGCCCACTCGTTAGGTAGGTATTATAGCATCACAAATACCATTGGATAAAAGAAGGAGACTTCCGTTGGGTACCCTGGGACCGTAATACGGTTTCGGGAACTGTAAGGCAACTCGTGAAGAAAAAAACCAAAGATAGTTTATTTTCAAAGAGATATATAGTGTCGGGTTGTGGGGTAGCCAGGCCGGGTAGGTATGTAGGTATAGCAGGAAAACTCGTAGTAAACTTTCACCATTCGTTTATTGGTCGAATTAACAAGGAAGGAACAAGCAGCAAAAGAACAACCAGTAAAAGCATCCGTAAGGAGCCAAGGAGCCGTCAAAGGAGCCGTAAGGAGAAGGAGAAAGGAGCGCACTGTAATAAAAATGAACTACACATTACTACAGGGCGTTAAGCTATTGAAGTAACACAATACAAAGTATGATAAAAATACTTACAATACTTATTTGCGCTCCTTTTATATTAACATAGATATTAGTTCTTGAATATTGATTCAATACATTTTATATAGTTATTTACTTAGTTGATAAAATAGAAATATAATAAATTTTACAATTGGCAGAGTACTGCCTAAGTCAACAGTTTGTGAAGGAATCAGTAAAATTTTAATTTAGGTTCCACACATCGAATATTTGAAAATAACATACAATGTTCTATTGAATTAAAATGAACAATATCGTGTTCTAAAATCAAAATAAATGCTATTTATGATGGCCAGCTTGTAAGCGGCCAGGAAAATAAGGTCGTATCATCACAATACCGGGGTTCCCCCGAAAAAATCCTGACCTTAATGAAGGATTTTATTCAGAGAATTAATAAAATAAAGTTTGATGATGAGACTTATATAAAAATACTAATGAATGAAATGAAAAGATACATTTACAAGTTTTATTATAAATAAAACTAATTATTTTACAAGAGAAACGATTTCCACAATCACACAAATCACAAACATTCATCTTCATTTAATCTGTTTAATCTGTTATTAGTAAGTACAGTAAACTCATTTATAATATAGAGTAATTCCCATTTAATAAGGAATGACTCAAAAACGTTCTCGAATTTAGTAAGGGCTTAGTTATACAGTTACCATCCGCTGTTTTAAGTTTATTTATATATAATACAATAGACGAAGGCTTGTTTAAAGAGTCGCAATCCGCTCATACGAACACCCATGGGAAATACATCCACAGATATAATAAGTAGTAATAATAGACGAAGGCTTTTTTAACGAGTCGCAATCCGCTCTAAAAGACACCCATGAATACCCTGATATTCATAGATATAATAATAATAAACGAATGTTTATTTAAAAAGCCGTAATTTGCTCTAATAAACACCCATGGAAATACATCCACAGATATTAGGTATAATATTTATAATAGACGAAGGCTTTTTTAAAGAGTCGCAATCCGCTCATACGAACACCCATGGGAAATACATCCACAGATATAATAAGTAGTAATAATAGACGAAGGCTTTTTTAACGAGTCGCAATCCGCTCTAAAAGACACCCATGAATACCCTGATATTCATAGATATAATAATAATAAACAAATGTTTATTTAAAGAGTTGTAATTTACTCTAATAAACACCCATGGAAATACATCCACAGATATTAGGTATAATATTTATAATAGACGAAGGCTTTTTTAAAGAGTCGCAATCCGCTCTAAATAATTACAAGTATTTACAATAAATGAAATGATGAGAATGAAATAAGGAAAATAGTAATTATTAATCATGGTTATATATTTAACCTGTAATTTGAAAATATGTAAAAGTTTTAGTTGTTTAGTTAAAATTATGTTTACAACCAAATTGTGAAATTGAAATAAATTTAACCTCCCCTGTAACCATAAGGTTATAAATACAATTTAATAAATTGTAAATAAAATAAAGTAAAATGTAAAATAATATAGATATAAAAAATTCCTTGGTTTAAGTAAGTGTAACTCCTCCATATTAAAAGAGAAAAAAATAATTATGAAATAAAATCAACGCATGCGTTAAGGTATGCGCTAACCCAAACTATCAACGAGCAAAGCCAGTGAAAAGCTAATAATATAAGTATATGAAATAAAATAATATTTAAATTGCAATCAACATGACTACCCCTAGTTGTAGTAAGAGCGTAATCATATGTCTATGAAATAGACTTCATAGTAAATAACAATTGAAAATTAAAAGAAAATCGAACGTCGTCGATTCAAAATTTAAAAATTTGTCAATGACAAAGAAATTATATAGGATACATTTGAAAATCGAATATTCCAATGCAATATTGCTGAGCAAAACAAATTGTGTAAAACAAAGAAAAATCAAGTGAGTTCAAATTCTGATATCGAGGTGCTTTTATGTGTATCATTTAATTTATTTGAAATTTATTATTATATATTAAATTTATTCTCGGAAATATTTTAATTGCCTTACTTATGTAAACTGTAATGTAATATTAGAAATCATTAAAATAAGAATGGACAAATTGTTTTGGATATTTTAAAAATGTATTAAAAAAATCGCAATTAATGAAATTTTTGAATTAAATAATATTTATTTATGTATTATTTTATGGAATCACGATAGACTTTTAGGATAAAAATAGATATTTTAGCAATTATAAGAAAAATTAATATATATTATTTTTCTTGAAAAAATTACGACTATAAAAAGAACCTTTTTCTATTAAGAGATATTGAATTGACGGGATAATATAACGGAAATTAAATTAATTATTAATAAATTTAAGTTATGGGAAGTAATCTATAGATTTCAGATATATATATAATGAAAATCTCACATACAACCATACATTCAATGTGACTATATAATCTGAATTTACGAAATTAATAAGTGAATTTAATGTAAAATGATTCAAGAATACTGCCTTTGTATAGAAATTAAAAATATCCTCTTCAATAATGGAATCTGACCAAGATCATCAGACTTGTCAACCTCGAAGGTTTGCCGACATAACCTTGATTCAGAACCATCATCTCCAAGAAATATTCTACTGAATTTAAATAGAATTACGTTATATATTGAGATTATATAGACATTACATATCCTGAAATAAAAGTTTGTATTAAAATAAATATTATGTTCTCTTACTTCGTTATTCTTTCTTCTTTATTCTTTCTTCCTGCAGCATTTTAATCACGTTTGGGCGCCATTGTCGGGTGTGGGGTAGCCAGGATGGGTCGATGGGTAGGTATAGCAGGAAAACTCGTAGTAAACTTTCATCATTCGTTTATTGGTCGAATTAACAAGGAAGGAACAAGCAGGAGCAGCAAAAGAACAACCAGTAAAAACATCCGTAAGGAGCCAAGGAGCCGTCAAAGGAGAAAGGAACCATCAAAGGAGCGCACTGTAATAAAAATGAAAATACTTATTTGCGCTCCTTTTATATTAACATAGATATTAGTTCTTGAATATTGATTCAATACATTTTATATAGTTATTTACTTAGTTGATAAAATAGAAATATAATAAATTTTACAATTGGCAGAGTACTGCCTAAGTCAACAGTTTGTGAAGGAATCAGTAAAATTTTAATTTAGGTTCCACACATCGAATATTTGAAAATAACATACAATGTTCTATTGAATTAAAATGAACAATATCGTGTTCTAAAATCAAAATAAATGCTATTTATGATGGCCAGCTTGTAAGCGGCCAGGAAAATAAGGTCGTATCATCACAATAGGTAGGTACGAGTCAATCTAGACCATGTACCAATTTATAATTAAAAACTTATGTACATAATCCGACAAACGAACGAAACTTAGAGACTTTCCCATCAAAATATACCTCAACAGAACTGGCCACCTCTAGGTATCATGGAAGCTAATACGGTTACGAGAGCCCGTGAAGAAAAAAAACATTTATGAACATAATCATAAAGACAAACTATCTTGTAACATTATTCCGATGTCGTTGAGTAAATTTACTAGTATTATGCAATTTGTCAGTAAAAAACCTTTGTTCACCAATTTAATATGACATAATGTATGTATCGTTTTCTCCATTGAATTTGGGAAAATTTTAAAATACATAAATATGGAAATTACAATAGATAGTGAAAACGAGATGGGCTTGTTGAATGTCGAGTCATGACACGTGCTGCGGTTCGGAAGGCGAGAGTGTTATCCGCCCACTTATGGTCACCCATTGGAAAATTATACACAATGTACGTAATACTAGCATTGTAACTAAAATGAATGAGCTGTGCATGGGAGATGAAAGTGATTTTGAGAAGAATTTTACGATTCGTAGGAAAATATACAAATAATAGGCAAACTTTCATTGTTTATAGTTTTAGTATTTTATTTATTTAGACTTGAGATTTGAACAACATTTTTTTAAGAAAAGCAATACCAGGATTGAACTAATACCTCGATAGATACAGTCTTTTAATAACAAAGTAGATTGGTTTTCTATTGAATTTTCTGTAATATGAAACCATATTAGCTCGTTCGGTGGTTTTCCAGTTACAAAATTGTCCATATTGTGCATACGTAGCATTATAGAATACTTTTTAAAATTGGTAAAGTAGTTTTTGAATTGACTTTTTACTAACAAACTCGTAGGACAATATGGACATTCTACAATGAGGAACTTAATAATATTAGTGACCTACCTAACTGCACAATCAGTTTAGACATTGTGAAACAGTTCCCTTAGAACTATAGGTAAACAACTGAGAAAGTAGCACACCCATGGTCCGCGCGGGTGACAGGGGCGGGCGTGATTCTGCTATACACGATACGAAGTTTCACGCGATATATCTGTTGTCGACGCGATCCACCTCAAAAATTTCAGGGTTCAAGCTATACCAAATTTCATCAAAATCAAAACCTACCCGCAAAAACCCGTGGTAAATCGCGTCAACAACAGACACATCGCGCGAAACCTCTCAGAATCACGCCCGCCCCTCACTCCTCATGGACATGGGAGTGCTATTTTTGCAGTGGTTCAGCTATATATAGATCTAGCTTGCTATTCAGATCATTACAACTGCTAGTATTACATTATCCATATAATACTCTGGGATGTTAATGCTGCAGGCTGATTCTCAGGAACACAAAGCAAAGCGCCCTCAAGTTTCAATAGACAATCAGATCGCCTTCTAATTATGCAGCGTCACAATATTAGATGATCGTTAAAGCAAGTTCACGGCGAGGCCACACAATAAGGGTGAGCAACCTTTAGCTCGACGCAAGCGCATCCCATTGTGATGCTCTAACGTGTGGGAATAACGCAGTGCTGCAGGGCTCGCGGCTTCGTACGAGAGATATTAATCAAAGAGTGCAATTCTACCATTCAATACGTAATTGACACTGCAGTTATATTGTCAGTGCTTGTTCTGTGTGATTAGGTAGCGGTTTCTTTTGCTTTCATTAATTAACTTGCGACTATAAATGGATACTTCGGAGACAGGTTGTTTTTGAATTACGAACTATTAAAATATTACATGCGTTAACAATGAAAACAACCATGAATAGTGCATTTAGAAATAGGAATATAGAGACGGAAATTTTGATATTTTGGTGATTAAAAATAATGATTCGTAAAATTGTATCTCAACAAAACAAATAGTGTGTAAAATTACATAGGTAATAAAAGGTACATTATCACGCTTTTGATATCTGAAAAAAAAATCCACGTACTATAAAACATTACATATTTTTTATTAAAAAAATATGAAATTTAATATAATAAGTAGTGCGATCATAAAAATATCCATTAAAACAATATTAAAAAATTACGAACTTTTGGAATAACTTTCACTAAATATTTGCAATACAAATGTTACTTTTAATTAAGTTGGTGTCATGTTTCGTACAATTTGCATCCGCACCTTTGTGAAATAACACCTGGTAGGTACTTACTTACTTAATTGGTACTTACTAATTTAATTTTAATAAAACTTACTCTTACCCTTTCACCCACGTACCCCAATTTTTTTATATATTAGCTGGATTAGTTTTTTCATACTAATCATAATCATAATACCATACTTTCATACTATCCATACTTCCACACGGCTAAACTAGTGAACGAATTTTGATGAATCAGGCTACTTCTTTTAAATCCACCACCTTAAAGTAGCCCACGCACTGGTCCGGTATCTCACAGAAAATTTTCGGTCCGGCCGCCGTATGATCGAGATTGAAGACAGGCCACACATTAGCAATGTATATCGACGATCTAGATAAGCAATCACCCATAAGATTCAATTAAACAAAGGCGTGTGGATGTGTGTGTGTGTGGCAGATCGTTCCGGTCATCTAAATCAACCACAAATACAACGATTTGGAAACGGATGGTGGGCCGCGCGATAAGAATTGGACGAGTCTGTGGTCGGTTTCGGTGGACCGTACGGCGACCGGCCGGGGATTGGACGAATGTGTGGCCACCTTTAGGCGGCATAATAGGGGATGAAAGTTAATTTGGGCCCCGCAGGCGAAGCTTGGAGCAGAAAGCTAGTTCTTCCATAAATGTGCAAAGGTATTCAGTACGCTAGCAATTCCCGCAAAGATGTTCACGAACCAACCTATTGAATACAGAACAGTTGACTCCGTGGTATAATATATTTTTAAACGGAAACACGCATATACGGGTGTACAGTTAGGAAGGCATTTTATTGTTTAGTTCACAAACATACATTGTTTATTGAAAACTCGTGTGAACTTTTAGAAAGCATATACCTACCTGAAGTAACTGATGCACACGGTATGCTAGTAAATATAGTTATCTAAGATAATATATGATATAAAAATGTATAGCCTCACAAATACCATTGGCTAAAAGAGGGAGACTTGGTCTTCTGCTGGGTACCCTGGGACCGTAACACGGTTTTGAGAGCGGTAAGGCAACCCGTGAAAAAAGAAGTGGAAAAAATTTAAACATTAAGGCATTATGATATCTTTCGTTTTATACCTATTAAATCCGTGTACTGTCTTTGCCCGACCCATCAATTTGCTCGGAAATTCTAGAGCTGGACATTCTCTGGCTGGGCATTCCTTGGCTAGCTATTGGTGTCGACCCATCGTTTTTGGCTTTCGAGTCAAAATGAATGTCGCGGTCCTAGTTTTGTAAGTTGTTTTCATATTGTTTAGTATATAATGGGTACGGAACCCTACACGTGGGATCCGACAAACACTTGGCTGTTTTTTTATTAGTTGTGAACAAAACGTCATAATGAATGTAGAAGGTTCTTATGTAACGTGTCGAATCATTATATTTTCGCTAATGAACTAAAGTCATTGTTATTACTCTACATAAAACTTATAGTATGTCTTTCATTGAACAGATTCAACGTGGTTAATTAAAATTGTAAATTAATTAGTTCATTATGTAACTAGCTGTGTCCGCGACTTCGTTCGTTTGGGATTTTTGATCTGCATAAAAAGGTCAAACACACACTGAAACAAAAACTAAATTCGTCCCAGGATTGTGTGAATTGTGTAAAGTAGTTTTAAATGCAAAAACATTTTAATAGTTGGAAAAAGCAAATGAAACAATTATTAACTTTCGAAAATCACAGGCATTAGGCAGATACCTACTGTATGATAGTATGATGAAAATTTGATAATTATTTCTTGGAGCATGATACATACAATTTTGAATTTGAATTCTAAAACCAATTGACATGTAGTACTTTCACTAGAAATAAAATACATAATAAATAAATAAACTGTTATATCGTTGATAACCTGGTATTCGGATTAAAAATAATTACTAGAATTTTTTTTGAATAATTTGCACATTACAAACCTAAAATTACGATTTCATCTGTCGAAGTTAAATTATTATTTCTGCTGAGTTATGGAAATGTTAACATTCATATATACGAAACGAAAATTACTTTCGAACAAGTTCGTTAGAGTAATCGTCAAGAATAACATAATTCTAACATTCATAGGGCAATATAAATCAAATAATATAAAGGCGAATAATATAATTAATTAAAATGTGGTTAGTGGTATGTTATTACTACGATTGTAATTGTGTAGCTTTAGATTTTCCTATCTATATATATAAAAATGAAACCCGTTTTCCGTTGTCACGACATAACATGAAAACGGCTGAACCGATTTGGCTGATTTTAGTCTTAAAATATTCCTAGATATCCAGGGAAGGTTTTAAAGGTGAGACAATTCGAATAATTGCCGAAAAACCCCTAAAAACAGCCCTTTTCTTTTTCCCATAATAACAGAGTCAATTTGAACCTTATTGCTATTCAATAAAGTTCATTTTAAATTAAAAGCACTCATTGTTGTCTATGCAATGTAGATGTGTTCCTAATGTCACCGCACAAATTTAAAATTCGCGTGCGTGTTGGAGAATCTAATGTCGCGTTCCGACACTCAACAAAAGTGATAATATCGCGAACGCGACAAAATTGAATAGTCACAAAATGTAATTTAAGTAATTTAATAGATCATTAGTAGTACTGATTTTCAATTTGGTCGGCTTCGCGAAACTTAATTTTGCCTAGGAGTAGGGGTAGGAGTAGAGGTAGGAGTAGGGGTAGGGTAGGGTAGGGGTAGGAGTAGGGGTAGGAGTAGGGGTATGGGTAGGGGTAGGAGTAGGGGTAGGTGTAGGGGTAGGGTAGGGGTAGGGGTAGGGTAGGGGTAGGGGTAGGGTAGGGGTAGGGGTAGGGTAGGGGTAGGGGTATGGGTAGGGTAGGGTAGGGGTAGGAGTAGTGCAGGCAAGCCAACGTTTGGGCAGGACAACGTCTGCCGAGTCCGCTAGTATTTTAATAAATTAATAAAATAGTCGATAGCCTAATTGGTAGAACGGTGGACTTGAAACCGGACGTCCCGGGTTCTAATCCTCTTACCCCCTGCCAAAATGCTAAGCACCAATTTTCTTTAAGAATATGTGCTTAAATCGACTCCTCGTACTCCGGAGGGCACGTAAAGCCGGCGTCCGGTCACCAACCCGCCTGCCAAGCGTGGTGACTATGGCAATTCCTCTTAATGAGCACCACTAAAATGGTGCACTAGAGGGAGACCATGATCCAGCAGTGAATCTTAAAAAGGTTGATGATGGTGATGAATAAAATATAGAAAAAATAAGTCTGGAAAATTGTAGAGTAGGTACGGTCTAATACATATAAAGACAATTATTTCAAGTACAGCTGTTGTGAAGGCAGCTCGTGCTGAAAAATCTAAAACACGTTGTTTTCTCTCCATTTTAACATATGCAACAAACAGACACGTCATTTGTGCTAGAGGCAGCAAGAATACAAAAAAAGTCTCTTTTGATAATGTTGTAGCATTTTAAGGAAAATAAGGTAACTATTTTTTAAAAATTAATAAAACTCGCGCGTGTATTATTTTTTGTTGAGTACATACCTACTTATTGCTGAGCTTCCGACGGATGCCATTCAAACGTGTTCCTTGGCATTCTAGGACCGGGTGATTACGTATCTTACTTAAACATAATCTATTCAATGAAGTATGAGAATAGCTTTGTGAGAAATCTATGAATGTTTTTTGCATTAACCGTAAGTACGTAATAGCCCTACAGGTTTAGCAACACTTTAAAGCCTGTTTGTTTGCGGTTCCAAGTGTCCATAATACAGTTTAAGCGTTTAATCTTATTACAACGGGCGCCCGTCTACATACCCAGACATTACGTGCGTTCATTCAAAACAGAATAAGATAAACTTCGAGTTAAATAAACACGTTTCTTAAGAGAGCATAAAAAGTTCAAGGTACTGTATATTTATCGTGGTTCATTTTAAAATAAATAATTTCAAAGTATTCAGGTTACTATAATTTTCAATACAAATATTACTAGAGTTAGCGCCATAATCTATCTACACATAAAATAAAATGGGAACCTGTTTGTTTATTTCATCAACTTGAAAAACAGAAAACTTTAAATGAAGTATATCCTAATATTACAAAACCAATGTAACTAATTAGTTATAGATGTAAATAATCAATATTAAAAAAAACCTTTCGATTTGTGCTGTTAAATATCTCAAAAGTTCATTTTTGTTACCTGTCACGGATCCATCATATGTTGAACAGAGTATAGGGGACAAGTTCATAGGTTAGAGTATTAATACCGGTATAACGCACACAAACAGACAAACACATCTTCACGGTTTTCATACCTCGCGTTGTGGCCAGAGTAACTATGTCAACATTTAGCCAGTTGCCCATATTAAGTTATTTTTAGAATAATTAACAATTCATTAAAATAATATCTGCCTACCCCTATGGAAAACAGGTGCGAAGATATATTTACAATTTATTAACAGAAAGCATTATGCAAGTGTAGAAACTAACAATGACCAATAAACAATATTCACTTTATTGATTAAGTATACATTGTATTTGGTAAGGGCATGTATAATTCTATTCATAGGAGCGTGCTCGTAAAAGCTGTACCGTCAAAACTGCATATTTCATGAGCTTTTGTATCGACTGGAATGTTCAACAGGCCATTCTGCATACAAATGATATCACATGCCATCTGATTACAGTAACTTTATAAACATCGTGTATACCCGTCATACTGGGAACAAATGTGTATTAAATCAATGATATCGAGTGACTTCGATTATGATGCTGTTTTAACGGGATGGTTCATAAATAAATTATGAATTTATGTTCTGTCTATGCAATGGGTTTTTATAATTAAAAACTTATGTACATAACCAGACGAAGCAACACTTTCCATCTAAATATACCTCAATAGAACTGGCCATCATTAGATATAGCTTCACTAATACCGTCGGTTGAAAGAGGGAGACTTGGTCTTCCGTTGGGTAGGTACACTAGGACCGATAACACGGATTCGGGAGTCTCATATCATAAAAGGAATAAAATCCGGCCAAGTGTGAGTTGGACTCACGCACGAAGGGTTCCGTACCATTATCTATAAAACGACAAAAAAACACGTTTGTTGTCTGTTTTTTAGTATTTATTGTTATAGTGGCAACAGAAATACATCATCTGTGAAAATTTCAACTATCTCTAACTATATTTCTTGAAAACTATGTAACGTATCTTGTTTTTAGTAGATTATATATCTTTAAAGAAAAGCTCGTTTTAAAAAAAAAGTTATTCTATCAAGTTTTTTTTCAGATTTTTAATATTTTCTTTAGTTTTTTTTAGAATAAAAATAAAAGACATTAATAAATATAAAATCTATTCAATTTATGTTCATCTAAGAGGTCGGGAAAAAAGGTAATTCACTGGAAATGTGGTTAAAAATGGTTAATGCGTATGGTCACATAAAGAGAAGAATAAAATTATCACCAGTAATTTCCGTACAATTACTAGAAGACGACGAATGTTTGTATTTCTTTTTACACTAATGTTATAGAAAACATTACGTCTCGTGGGAAACTGCTTAAGGTAATAACTTTCACACACCATACCGGTAACTCGTTCACCTTGTTCGTCCGGTGATCGATCGACCGACTGATCGGATATTTTCTCCAGTCTCACTTCCTCTGAGACGACAGTGGCGATCCTACAGAGGTTTTCATAAGGAAAAATTACAATTCATATAATAAAACAATATTTAAATTTTGCCGTAGGTATTTGCTCCTAAATTACATATAAGATTTCCAAACTAAACCTAAAAATAACTAATCAATAAAATAAAATACGGCTACGAATGAGAGGTTTGTTAATAGAAAGAATATGATCAACTCAAACTTGACAATGTATTTATTCCAATGACCAATACTTGTAATAAATGCATAAACAACGACCTTATTAGGTAATCATAATGTGAATATGTGCTTTTATCTACTCCTCGTGCTTCTGAGGGCGGGTAAAGTGGCGTCCGCATTTCTTCTAAAATAACAGATATTTACATCTGTTAAAGAAGTGACACATCTAGGTCCATTAAGTGCGGCAACAGGCTTGCCACCTGTTCTGTTCAATATAGACAACTGGCAAAACGTAGACACTGTTACTGGTGTCTCTGGCCACACCGCAAGGTATAAAGGCCGTGAAGGTATGTTTGTTTGTTTTGTATTTTAAGCTAATAACCAAAAATAAGAGAACCTTAGAGCTGACACTGTTTTAAAATCAAGTTTTCTTTATTTCTTTGGGGCACAAGTAATGAGACGTTTCTACTGCATTCCAGCGGTAATTATTGCACTTGATCTCGCCCGATTAGGTAAACGATGTGAAAAGCAATCGGTTTTTTTATATAAAAATTCTATCTGACGCTTTTCCATAATATAACAGTTTAGATATCTACTTACTTACTTAGATAAATATAGCATTTTATCGTGTAAGTTTTTTTAAAATTTATACTGAATATGTCTGTCTGTGATTTCAAAATTATTACTGTGGTTTTCTGTATATTTATAGTATGTGGTCTGCCACTTTCAGCTTTAGAGAGTGGCGCCCTCTGTCGGGTGGCATGAGTCACTTTATATTCCGGATTATGGCGGAGACGTCCGCGTCAGTAGGAATGGCACTTGTGTCTTCTTAAGAGCCCTATATCCATAATTTGTATGGGGATAAACTATTCCCAATTTCTCTGAAAATAATCCTGTGAAATAGCCGTTATTTTTCAATTGGTTTTATTGAATAGGAAATATGGATGGTAAAAAAAAATTAAAAAAAGTTTAATATAGGATTATTTTGCCCCTGTTTTCTCTTTCATAATCTATTACAAAGCTTTTAAAATTTTTTAAAGCGCTTATTTTATGATTTTTTAATTGGTCAAAAATAAATTTCAATAAGCTACAAGAAAACGTACTACAAATACATAATTTAAGGGTATAGTATAACAGCGCTTTAAAAAAATTTAAGAGCTTTGTAATATATTATGAAAGAGAAAAAGTTTAACTACTCATATTTCCTATTCAATAAAACCCATTGAATAAACAACAACTATTTCACTTAGATATATTGAATATATAATATAATATGCTAAATTACAGTGACACAGGTGGATTATTTACAGAGAAATTGGGAATAGTTTATCCCAGAAAAATATGGATATAGAGCTCTTAAGAAGACACAAGTGCCGTTCCTAGTGACGCGTAGCCTTAATATTTACATACAGTAGTACGCCAAAAATACCTAAAAGTACCAGTTATTTAAGTGGGATATTCTACACGATATTCAATATTCAGTCATAAGACTCATAAGTAATTATTAATTTTACATTTTTTTTGTCTGTATGAATAGATTCTGTAGTACCTAGTTGATAATCATAGTAGGTATCTAGTTGTTTCATATTTAGAAGTTTAAACAAGCATATTATTATGAACATACGTACAAAGATTTGTGTTTTGACTTGTGTTATGCGAATAAATACATAGATAACTTTGGTCGTATTTCATGCGTTCACATTTACAATATATAGGAAATTCATAGAAAACAAAGTCATAAATTCAACACACGTCAATAGACCTCGGAAATTCTCAATAAATAACTGTTGGTTCTGATAAGGAGTCGACAACGCTGTCAAAGAAAACATTGCCTTGTTGATATTGCATCTTTAGGTTAACAAAATGGCGTACAATTTATGCAGTTGACAGTTTCCAGTGCGCTTAGAAATCTCTAAGTGCATTTCAAACAATCGTCAAAGAAAATATGATGTCGTACTGTGTACATAACTCAGACAGTATTTCTCTCACGTTGGGGGCATTAAAATTTATTTGCTTTTTACGACAATAGATGGTTTGTTTTGGTTATGTATGAATGAAAAAAGAAACAAAAAGACAAATAATTTTTATATTTGAGTCTAACGGTTTGATCGTGTACAGCGTGTTTGAAAAGTATACCTACGTATGAACACAGCTCTATAGACAGAAAATCTTTGACTCAAATATTCTATCAAACGGGGTTCAAAGAAAACGCAAGTTGACGCTAATTAACGCTAATTAACGCTTAGTTAACGCTATCTTGGTTTTGAGTTCATACAAAAATCTCATAGAAAAAAGCTCTTTTAGCTTTTCCCAATTTTCCTGGCAACTTTTATAATTTTTCTTTTCCTAAAAACCTTATTTTACGAATATTAAAAAACCCATATCGGTCCAATCGTTCTCAAGTGATGAGCTTACCAACGTACAGCATATAATTAAAAAAAAATCTTCACGGGTTGCCTTACAGCTAACGGGAACCGTTGTCGGCCCCAGGGTACTTTTTTAAAATATTTTTATTTATATAGATTATATACCATATGACACACCATGATGCATTTTATGACTTGCGGAGTAGCCAGTAATAGTGTCAACTTTTAGCTAGTTACCCATATTAAACAGAACACATTGCAAAGATTTATCACTTCTTTAGCAGATGTAAGCATCTGTAATTTTTAGAAAACTAATAACATCCTGACTATAGGAACAAATATGTGCGGTGTTTGATACAAAATATTTTGATTGGGAATCAAACCTGACACAGCCTACTTCGTAGAATCTTGTCGTTTTTCATTTCATATACAATTTATCTAAATTTGATTACCCAGTTCAACACGGATGCACATGACACAGTTGCTATAAGATTTATCTCGAAACCAAACACCATAAATAAGCGTCGGGAGCGAAAAGCAAGGAGCGTCGAGCGGAAAGGTCAAGCGAAACGTTTTGAGTCTGTAGAGGCTCACTGCTGCTACATTAGGCTAGGTTTATAATAAAATACTTATAATTGTATATTTAATAAAAACCATGGACTTAAATGTCGCGCGCACCCCTTATGCTCAAAAAGTATGATGAAAGTTGATAATTTTAACTTGCTGCACATTTTTTTTACAACAAAAATTGTATTAGTTAACATAATTGAAATGTTTTTAAGTAAGCACAGTTTTTAAGGTCCACAATCTCCAAATTGCCCTTATATTTAATCCACAAACGGCATTATTATTTTGCAAACACTTTCAATTCATTTCAACATTATCATCTTTTCTTTGTCTTTTTTACCATTTCACAAGTACCCTCACTTAATTTTTATTTTTAATATATTTTATTTTTATTTCATTATTGGCACGGAAATCGTCTTTTTTAGCGGAATCACAGATTAATTATAATTAAATATTTTAACTATATTTTAACAAGGGCGCATAATCCTAGACGGGAATTCGAACCATTACACACGCTTGACTAAAATGTGAATGTGTGATGTAAATACGATTTTATTTTCTGACAAAAAGAATTCACAAAGAAAGTATTTTCACCTATCTATTCTAGATATGAATATCTGGAAATTATAACCTATTTTATTTAGAGAAATCTGATCAGTGATCAATTGGATTAGTATTTGCCCTAAAAATCAAACAATTAACATTTTCTCATTTTACGTGGCCAAAGAGTCTGAAAACAAAGTTCACATTTCGCGAGTTGCACCTCCAAAACAAAAGTTGGAAAATCTGCCGCTGCACTTATATTTTCAGAAAAAGGCGCAAGCCATTTTTACGCATACTTCGAACCACGAAAAACTTTTTTCTATTTGTTACAAAACTTCAGTGGATGAAAGAATTAGCTTCTAAAACAAATCAAGAAACGAAACTGGAGCTTTAAAACAATCAATCCACCAAGAATACAAAACAATACGTTTTTGGCATTCAAGTTACCCATAATTTACGAAATATGTTACTTGAAATTATTTCGAAAATACCTAAAGGCGATTTCTTTGAAACACTTGTGAACAGCACCTTTGGAGGCGAAGCAGCTTTCTCAAGGCCGATGTAAACGTTAGATAGAGCTTTCAGACCGGTGCCGCGCCTGCAGCCCATCCCTTTCAATCTGCTCCTTATATCTAATGGAGTTTTACAATAAACTACTATCTCTTTGTAGTGGTTTTTTTAAACAGACACATTGTTTATGATACAATAAGCTACTGATAGTTGCGCAGTTTTGCACATTGCAGGCCCACCATGCTAAACACTCTTTAAAAAGTCTGATATAACTTTTAAAAAGAGTATTTTTTATAATTTATTAGAATTTGTATTTTGTAAAATATATTAAAATTATTTTTATTTACTAAACCGGCGACAAAAAGAAGAAAAAAAAGTAAAAAACATAGCAAAAGAAATCTCAAATTTTATGTTTTCTTGAGGGTATAATATAACCTAAATGATTGATTGATGTACGATCTATTACGAAGATAATTTCTTAATTTCGCCAATTTACACCTCATCGTAGTATTTTGATAAATGACTTTAGATCTCAAAAAATATTTAGCTGTTATATAAAAGCAAAGTAACATAGTAAAACATTTAAGTAAAAGTCGGTAATCATATAAACAAAATAATTACGTGATGTAAACACGATTGATAGGCCATAAATACTTAAGTGCGCCATTACATAAAGAAAAAACCGTTGCTGTTAATTTAAAAATACATCAAGATATATATTAACCACTTAAGTTAATCATTATTGAGATGATTGCAGTTAACGATTTTATCTCATAACTTTTGATTGATTCAATGTGATAGAGTGGAATTACTCTTTAAAATATCATGTTCGTATTATGTCATTAAACTCATAGTAGGTGAGTAGCCACTGAAAATAGAAGAAATATTTTTACTATTGATTAACAATCGAATGGCGTATTATTTACAAGCTAAACCAATGGCTAAACTCGTAGTTCTATAGTCCCATTAAAAAAGCAGAGACAGGCTTGCCACATTTTCTGTTTAATATTAGGTATAGATCAAAAGTTGTAATGATTCGTTTCGATCAAAATAGCGATGCTTAGAAAACAATATTAAGTTATAAACATATATTTTTATTCATTATAGATACATACAATAATAATTAATTACAAAAAAAAAAAAAAAAATATAAAAACCTTAAAATAGACTTAAAATACAATTATAAAATCTAAAACTAAATTTATAAATAAAAAATTTGTCCCAGGTCCCCAGTTATAATTATTAATTATATATATATATATAATTAAGTTATAATAAATAAAAAATCCGCATGTTTATCACGTTATAGCAACTGCAACTGGGTTTGGCTCAGACTAATGTTCGGGGTTGGGTGTTTAGAATTTGCGAACGAATCGCCTTCACATGGCTAGTTTTTAGTCGCAATATTTTAGCTGATAAGCTTGCCAAAGTAGTAATTTTATTATAAGAACGAACGTTTCGAAAATATTTAAGCTGTTAAAATAGGTACTGAACTAAATCCTTCCTTCCTAGCTGTATCACGAATACGAAATTCTAGAATGTTTATAGTAACCGGCAACAAGCAACAAGTGTTAAAGCTCGAACACCTTACAAGCTTTCTCAAGGCCGGTCGTTGTAACAATACGGGTAACTGCGATACACATCCCACTCGACAACTATGATCATGTTTTGCAACAAAAGCCTTTGAGTATGAATCTATAGTAACCTGCTGAATCTGACATACCGTGGACAGTATCTAACCTTTAATCATTGTTTGATATTTTAAACTAGTTTTTTGTCGCTGATTTTGTTGTAAACTACATGTAAATACAAAACAAAACACATCTTCACGGCTTTGTAGATTGCGATGTGGCCAGAGACAACAGTAACATTGTCCACTTTTTGCCAGTTATCCATGTTGAACAGAACAGGAACAGCCTGTTGCTGCACTGAATGGACCTAGATGTGCCACTTCTTTATCAGTGGAGTTGATTAAAGCACATATTGCAATAAAATTTAAATTAAAATTGCAAAAACTATATAGCCCCTTATTGAATATCCTTATTAGACCAGTTGGATGCTGTAAATTCTCAGTGTAAACTGGATGCACCTGACGTAACGCTAAAAAAATTTTTTTTGGATTCTTTGTACGATAGAGAATATAGATCCGTGGGTTGCGCCCCCTCGAAGGTACCCGCTTCATTGTTCAAATCAACAAAATATGATTTTTATATTTTTATATTTTTTTTTACGTTTGCACGAATAACTTGGAATCTGAGGGTTTTAGGCCAAAATCTCATTAGACAAAAGTTGTTCGCAATAAAAAAATACACAAGATATGTGGGTTTTAATACCCCGTTTTTCAATTAACCATGTTGAAATGGCTATTGTTTATAAAAAAAATCGAAGAAATGCAAGAAATTTTTCGAATTTTTTAAAGTTATTAATAATCATCTTAGCTTAACGAAACTTTAGCTTAAGTTACCTCAATATATCATAAGTAAGCCATAAAATTTTCAGGGCGATCGCTCATGCGGCTTTTGTTTAATTGTTATGAGAAGATGGCAGTGCATTAAAGAGTACTCTTAGTTGCAAAATAGATGGACGCCTGAAAACATTTTTTAATTTGCCAAAAAAAATTTGAGAGGTTCCAGGGGGGTCTATTCATCGATTCCAGGTGCTAGAATATTCATTTTAATTTTTTGGGATTTTTAATTTGTTCAAATCAACAAAATATGATTTTTATATGAAAAATGCGTATTTTTTTACGTTTGCACGAATAACTTGGAATCTGAGGGTTTTAGGCCAAAATCTCATTAGACCTGAAAATTTTATGGCTTACTTATGATATATTGAGGTAACTTAAGTTGAAGTTTCGTTTTCATATAAAAATCATATTTTGTTGATTTGAACAATGAAGCGGGTGGGTACCTTCGAGGGGGCGCAACCCACGGATCTATATTCTATATCGTACAACGAATCCGAAAAAATTTTTTTTTGCGTTACGTCACGTGCGTCTACTCTGAAACAGCATCCGACTGGTCTATATACTCAGATTATTACTACCATAATGGTCTACCATTATTTAGCCTCATTATTTTATACATACTCATTACTTAGCTACCTGACCTTAAATTTTCCCGGGGGAATGACTTATTTTCCCGGGATAAAAACTTGTCGGAACAACGTCCGTTTTGGTTTGAAATAAGGACAAACAAACACATTTTCGTATTTATACTGACGTGATTTTTCTCACAGAGATATTATATCTGGGAAGTGCAGACATAGATTACTTTCTGTCCCGGCAAATCTCTCATTATCTCGGGAAAGTTCTTATTGGATGTTTTTCATAAATTGTGCTAGTCTATACTAATATTATAAAAATGTAAAGTTTGTAAGTTTGAATGTAGGAGGTAATCTCTCAAATCACTGAACCGATTCTAAAAATTCTTTCACGAATAGGCTATAATTTATTTTATTCGAAAATATCGACAGGCGAAGGCGGGGGCGGAAACCTAGTAATACTTTAATAATTTCAAAGAAGTGAAGAGAATTGTACTGCTATCTTGCAATCTCTAAAGACCGTTGAAGCGTGTAGTAGTTGTCAAGCTGAGAAAGTCTGAGACAAACGATAGCTCCGACATCTCACCAAGAACAAGTAGTATTGCAATTACTCGAAAGCTTTTTAAGCCCGAGGCATTTGGTCGTTTCGTTTTATTGCTAATGACAATTGTTGATTTCACGTTTAATCTTCACCTTAATTACTGTTACCACATTTGTCTAGATATATGGAAGTACGTGTTACGTAAATGCGAAGGTTTTATGATAGTTGGTCTGTTGATTAGAAATAAGTTTTCGGAATATTGCTAGAAAACTTAAACTCACACAGCCTTTTTTCGTACTATACCTTACGTTGTATGCAATATGACTCTGATTCCCTGGGAGCGAGGCCGGGCCCTTGTATGGGATGCTACGTGCGTGGACATATTATTAGCCCTGTCTCGTCTCAGGGAAGCAGTAATCAAGGCAGGAGCTGCGGTCTAACAAATATAGTTCAATTATTGAAAACTACAAATTTGTGTCATTTGGTGTAGAAACTCTAGGTCCGTTGGGTTCAAATGTTAAAAAGTTTACTAAAGATATATCCTCACGACTGATCATCTCCTCTGGTGAGAGAGGGCTTGCTCCTTCCTCTTTCAACAAATCAGCATCGCGATTCAGCGGGGAAATGCAGCCAGTATTCTTGTCACCATTCCACGCGGACCTGGTTTATTTAGTTATTTTTAATGTTTAGATTTAATTTTAAGGTTTTTTATATTGTTGTGTGTCAAAAACACTTGTAGCAATGTTCACATTTAGCGACTTTGCCTTTATTAATCAGAATAGATTTTCAGAAGCGGAAGCCCTTCGAAGCTTTTAAAGCTTTTTGATTGAGTCTGGGACCTCCGGTTTAAAATTCAACCATTGGGCTATCGACGCATTGCATATTACATGTGAAAGTTTAATCACGATTAACACATTTCCAGTTATAAAATAGGTATCATTATAATTTTCCACTGGTAAATTCTGAGAAATTATCGCTTCGTTTCGGAAAATTTGTTCAACCCAAGCCCCTTCATTTCAACGAATAATTCAAAGTTTTAACGTTGAAATAATACAATCTATCAACAATTTCGAATTATTGAACAAGTTTATTGCTTTCACAATGTTGATAGCTTATTGGAAATATCGTAAAGAGGTAAGCAGGTCGAACATGATTTATTATCTTTATACTAGGACATATAGTAGCTTTTATAATAAATATGAAGACACAAGGAACCAGATATTTATCTATGCAGTAAATTAATTGTTATAAGTACCATATCTTCGCGACTGTCTCTTATAAGGGCAGGCAGGCTAATGCGTAGCTTGGACATGGTATTACGGTAGCTGTACCAAAAATAGGAAAAGCTCAGTATCTTTCTGTTACCACTGGAGTTGGTACAGTTATTTTGACAATATTTTCTACTTATAATATATTGTAACGAATAGGTACTTAAATCGCACAAATAAATACCTAAACACATCAAGGTCGATAGACGTCTCTAGAAACATCCAGAGAGAATCAAGTACAAACGAAAATGGACCGTATGTGCCTAGCCATAGGTACCAAAATCGGGCGCGGTCTGTGTGTAGGTATTTGGCGCCGAGTCGCATCGAGACGCGTCTACGGCTTTGTACAACGGTCTCGGCGTTTCTCGAATGTTCGGAGGGCAATATAAACAGAGGATCGTCGCCGGGAGAAGACAGTGCGAAACACAGTGCGAATCAGAGCGATCAAAGCGAAACAGTGAAGTGGAATTTAGTGCGACTAAGTGTTATTTTAGTGTTTTCATTTATGTAACTGTATTTTTGTGGTGTTGAAGTAAAGTTTGTTTATTTAATCGGTATTTTAAATCTCTTCGAACCCCAGCTCGTAACAAATTGGTGTCAGGAGTGTGGGATTCAAAAATGCCGATTACACCACGTGACTCGTCGTCATCACGGCGACCCAAAACACGACAAACTACTGCTGGACATCACGGCGAGGAGGTCGACGAGGCTGCTGCTGCTGGAGCCGCTGCTGGTGCTGCTGGGAATGCTGCTGGTGGTGCCGGAGCTGCTGCTGCTGCTGCTGGGACTGCTGCTGGTGGTGCTGGAGCTGCTGCTGGAGTTGATTCGGGTGCTGCGGGTTCTGCGGGTGCTCCCCAGGCAACCGACATGGGAATGCTGGTTCGGCTGATGGAGGAGCAGGCCAGACGTCAGGAGGAACAGACTCGACGGCTGATGGAGGAGCAGGCCCGACGTCAGGAGGAGCAGGCTCGACGACAGGAGGAGCAGGCCCGACGACAGGAGGAGCAGACTCGGCAGCTATTGGAGGAGCAGACTCGGCAGCTATTGGAGGAGCAGGCCCGACGTCAGGAGGAGCAGGCCCGACGTCAGGAGGAGCAGGCCCGACGTCAGGAGGAGCAGGCCAGACGACAAGAGGAGGAGGCCAGACTTCGGGAGGAGCAGACTTGCCGGCTGTTAAAGGAGCAGTCTGCTAGCCTTAAGGAGCTGCTTTCAGAATCACTGGGAAAGGTGACTATGGAGGTGAAGCAGCTACAGAGGGTTACAGACATGCACGAGGAGAGAATCGAAGACCTTGACATCCGTTACGAAGACCTCCAACAGCACTATAAGGATCTCCATATGGAAATACAGACAAGGATGAGCGGAGAACAGGATGCAAGACTTAACGACCGCTACGGAGAGTTGGACAGCCGATGCGAGAGGCTCCAGAATGAAGTAAGGAAACTGAAGCTGTCCGCTCCTGTTTCTGGAGGCGTCGTCGTCTCCGGCCCCCGAGTCAAGGTGCCGCCGTACGACAAGACTACGTCCTGGACAGCGTACAAATTGCAGTTCCAAACGGTCGCCTCTGCCAACGGCTGGACAGACGAGCAATCTCTGACCGCCTTGACAGTGGCTTTAAGGGGCCGTGCACTATCGGTTCTGGAGGCCTCTCCAGACAGCTGCACCACGTACGGGAACCTGATCGAGGCAATGGACTCCAGGTACGGCGACAAACACCTGGAGCACGTCTACCGAGCGCAGCTGAGGGACAGGACGCAACATGCTGGTGAGAATCTGCAACAATGGGCTCTGGAGATCGAGAAGATCGTGAGGAAGGCGTACCCATCTGCCGGACAAGAGTTCATTGCTGCAAACCTCGTTCAAGCATTTATCGACGGCATCCGCAGCATGGAGGTCAGAGCTGCAGTTCGTCTGGGCCACCACAGCGCCCTGAAAGATGCACTGGCCCATGCTCTAGAGGTGGAAGCCGTGAGACAGGAGCCTCGTTCTCAGCGATTGCGACAAGTGGCGGAGGAGGCTACTCCAACAACGACACCTGTAGCAGAGAGGCGTAGCTACTTACCCCGCTGCTTCTACTGCCACAAGCTGGGGCACCTTAAAGCAAGCTGCCCGGCGCTTAAACGACAAGGCACGGATCAACGAGTGCCGAAACGGGACGTCGAAGCTGATGTCCGTGCAGTAACTACGGAGCTTCCGGGAAACGAGTAACAGCCAGAGCCGCGGGGCAGGTACTGGCTGCTCGTGACACAGCCCCCAAACTTAGCATCCGACAAGTTTTCGACGGGAACAGTCTGGTGATCGCCGGCGAGGTCAACGGGACGCCATGTGAGATGACGATCGACACAGGAGCAACGCGAACGGTTGTGAGACCTCAGTTGTTGGGACGATCTACGAGCAGAACCAGACGTTCATCTTCCTGTCTGAAACTCTTCACGGCAACCGGTCAGCCTATACCCGCATACGACGAGCTGCCGGTGACACTCAAGGTGGGTGACGGGGAGTACCCACACACCGTCATCGTGGCCGACATTATAGACGACTGCATACTCGGACTCGACTTTATGAAGCGGTTCCAGTTTGGCATCGACTTGCGCAACGGTGTACTGCAGTGCGGCCAGGAACAGGTATTTTTGAAAGGTGGTTATGCTGGCTATGTGCGCTGTGCCAAGGACGTCAAACTGAACCCATATTCGGAGACGCTTGTCGATGTGGAGTTACCAACTAATGGGGACCCCTCCAATACGAGGTGCTCTATCATCGACCACCTGGAACGTTCTAAACATAAAGGCTGGTTACTCACTCCAACTTTAGTAAACAGCCAGAGTGGACGAGCTGTAGTAAGGGTGACCAACTTCAATGGCGCTCCTGTCACTCTCAGTAAGGATCAAGTCGTGGCGAAGTGCGACGAGGCGAATTGGATGCGGAGCTGCACCCAGGGGAAGCTGTCGGCGGTGAAAAATAACAGTGTAAACCCCTTGGAACTCGTCGATATTTCGAAAAAGGACTTGTCAATCTCCGAGTACAAAAGAGCGAAGGAGATGCTCACTCGTTACATTGACATCTTTAGTGACAGAGATGGGCATCTCGGCAGGACGTCATTGGTGAAACACACCATCAACACAGGCAACGAGTTACCTATACGTCAACGTGCTCGACGAATCCCAGTAGGAAGAGAAGCAGAAGTACAGTGCATGCTGGAAGACATGAAGAAGGCTAATGTCATCGAACCTTCTTTGAGCCCATGGTGTTCTCCGGTTGTGCTAGTTAAGAAGAAGGATGGCAGCACTCGCTTCTGTGTGGATTATCGTCGACTGAACGACGTAACCAGAAAGGACAGCTACCCTCTACCCCGGATTGACGACACCTTGGACAAGTTGAGTGGGAACCAATGGTTCTCAACACTGGACTTGAAGAGTGGATACTGGCAAGTGGAGATCGATCCCAAGGACAAGGAAAAGACTGCTTTCTCGACCGGAAATGGACTGTGGCAGTTCAACGTCATGCCTTTCGGGTTATGCAATGCTCCTGCTACGTTCGAAAGGCTGATGGAAGTTGTGCTTGCTGATCTCGTGGGAAAAGCTTGCCTAGTCTACCTGGATGACGTCATCATTATGGGACGCGACTTCAACGAGCACCTGAGGAATTTAGAAAGAGTGCCAAGTTGAAGCTCGCGAACCTGAAATTGCATGCCAAGAAGTGTAGTTTCTTCAAGAAACGTGTGAATTACCTCGGGCATGTAATTACTAAGGATGGCGTAGAAACCGACCCTGACAAGACAATAGCTGTACGAGAATGGCCCACCCCGAAAAACAAAACAGATGTTCGGGCGTTTCTTGGTCTGTGCTCATACTACCGCCGCTTCGTATACGACTTCGCGGGAGTAGCCAAGCCCCTACATCGGCTGACGGAGGACAAGCGTTCGTTTCAGTGGACTGAGGACTGCGCGGAGTCGTTCCAGGAACTGAAACAACGGCTGTGTAAAACACCTGTATTAGGCTACCCGGACCAAGTCGGCGAGTTTGTGGTGGACACAGACGCAAGCAACATCGCCATTGGAGGTGTGCTGTCACAACGGAAGGGGGACAAGGAAGTTGTGATAGCGTATTTCAGCAAGGCTCTGTCGAAACCAGAAAGGAACTACTGTGTAACCAGACGCGAACTTCTGGCCGTAGTGAAGACGTTACGACACTTCAACAAGTATCTCATCGGAAGGAAGTTCAAGCTACGGACAGACCATGCGGCGTTGAAATGGTTACTTCAATTCAAGGATCCCGAAGGACAAGTCGCTCGGTGGATCGAGCAGTTACAAGAATTCGATTTCACGATCGAACATCGACGAGGACGGACGCATGGCAACGCTGACGCACTGTCACGCAGGCCGTGCCCTGAAGATTGTAAACACTGCTCGAGGCGTGAAATCGGTGATTCTGTCATCAAAGTGATTACGACTAACAACCTTAGTGACGAATGGGCGAACGAGAGGACGAGAGACGAGCAACTCAAGGATAACAACTTGGCGCCGATAATGGAATGGAAGACGCAGAATGTTCCAAGGCCCGGCTGGAATGTTGTATCCGCCATGAGTTCCACCACGAAAAGCTACTGGGCTCAGTGGGAAAGTCTAGTGCTGCACAACGGGTTGCTGTACCGCAAGTGGGAGTCGCCAAGTGGACAGGAGACACTGATGCAGCTGGTCGTGCCTAGGTCAAAGGTGCGCGCAGTGCTTGAGTCCGTGCACGATGGATCCTCGGGAGGACATCTGGGCATGAATCGAACCCTGGCGAAAATCAGGAAACGATTTTATTGGGTTCATTGCCGGCAAGATGTCGAGGATTGGTGTCGTAAGTGCACAGTATGTGCGGCCGTGAAAGGACCTACGACACGTACGAGGGGACGTATGCAGCTGTACAATGTTGGCGCTCCATGGGAACGAATTGCGGTGGACGTTGCTGGACCGTTCCCGGCCACTGAAGACGGGAACAAGTACTTCATGGTCGTGATGGACTACTTCACGAAGTGGCCGGAGGTCTTCGCAATTCCCAACCAGGAAGCGACAACAGTGGCGACTAAGTTGGTCAACGAAGTATTCTGCAGGTTCGGGCTACCATTGGAGATACATTCTGATCAAGGGCGTAACTTTGAGTCGCAGTTGTTCCAGGAAGTATGCCGTCTCCTGGGAATAAATAAAACGAGGACTACGGCGTATCATCCACAGTCCGACGGAATGGTTGAAAGGTTCAACCGCACTTTGGAGACTCATTTAGCGAAACTGGTTGAGGATCACCAGAGGGACTGGGACCGATATATTCCCTTGTTCTTGCTCTCATATCGATCCGCAGAGCATGAAAGCATAAAGGTGACTCCTGCTTATGCCAACTTTGGGAGAGAACTCCGACTACCAGTTGATCTCCTGACCGGCGGACCTCCGGATGCGCCGCAACCTGTAAGTGACTACGTATCGAACCTGAAAAACAAGATGTGCGACATACATGACCAGATTCGTCAGAGCAGTCTTGTGGCCAGTACAAAGATGAAGACCAGGTACGATAGAAACTTCAATAGTAACGGTTTTGACGAGGGATCGTTGGTGTGGCTGCACAACCCGAAACGCCGAAAAGGCAAATCTCCCAAGCTGCAGAACCGCTGGGAAGGCCCGTATAAGGTCATCACGAGGATCAATGACGTGACCTATCGGATCCAACGATGCCCGCGTGGACAGTTAAAGGTTGTCCATATTGATCGACTGGCTCCTTACAAAGGCTCGAATATTGCTCGGGACGAGCAAGTCTAAGCGGGGGGCAGTGTAACGAATAGGTACTTAAATCGCACAAATAAATACCTAAACACATCAAGGTCGATAGACGTCTCTAGAAACATCCAGAGAGAATCAAGTACAAACGAAAATGGACCGTATGTGCCTAGCCATAGGTACCAAAATCGGGCGCGGTCTGTGTGTAGGTATTTGGCGCCGAGTCGCATCGAAACGCGTCTACGGCTTTGTACAACGGTCTCGGCGTTTCTCGAATGTTCGGAGGGCAATATAAACAGAGGATCGTCGCCGGGAGAAGACAGTGCGAAACACAGTGCGAATCAGAGCGATCAAAGCGAAACAGTGAAGTGGAATTTAGTGCGACTAAGTGTTATTTTAGTGTTTTCATTTATGTAACTGTATTTTTGTGGTGTTGAAGTAAAGTTTGTTTATTTAATCGGTATTTTAAATCTCTTCGAACCCCAGCTCGTAACAATATATTTAGTAGGTAATTCAAACAATTTATTAATCAATTTGAAATATTTTAATGAAATATCAATTTACTGAAAACAATAACACAATATGACATAATTATATCATATTTAAATTTACAAACAAATTAAAATTAAATAAATGTTTCTTTAAACTGAAACATGTTGATTTACTGTCAATAATAATACTTTACTGACTGATGCCCGCGACTTCGTATGCGTGGCCCTCCATGAAGTCCACAATATACTTTATTTTCTGAGAACTATCACAAAGAAATTAAAAAATCAGCCCCATCAGTAGTTTTTGCATGATGCGCGCACAGCCATCAAGCGAGTTACGATTTTATTTCAAGAAAGCATTTTTCTAGTAGCAAAGTTTTTGCACTTGCCGATATAATTGAATGGATTTTACAAACAACAGCACCAAGACTCTTTCCGAAGTATTACCAGGAATATGTCAAAAAAACTACTTGTTATTGGGTACGACAACCGCCGACAATTTGACATTGAACCGGTCGTGGAAGGAGCTTTTCATTTTCAAGCAGCATGTATCTCGGTACTTAAGTTTTTATACTTGTCGCACTGTCGCAGAATATGGGCAGTAATCTCTGTGGCACAGTTTTATTGAGGCAAACGAGCCTAGTAAAAGTTTAAAGTGTGATTTTTATTATGTTGAGGTTGAGTTTTGAAGTAAAAGTAAATGTTGAAACTTTCTTCGAAGCCTAATTTTTCTGAATACTCACTCGTGTGTTTAATTATTATTTTGGCACTATATTAGAACATGTAATGCATATATATTAATACTATTGACGCCGTCCCCGGCTTGGCACCGTTACAATATGGTATATGCTACAGATATATGCTACCGCGGACTTTTTTTTTGGCTATTATAACCTATGTTTTTCAAGTGTATGAATATGGTTTTTTCTTGACTCTGAGATCTGAGAATTTTAAATTAGAAGTACATAATGGAAGGTTTATCAAAATATATTCACATGAAAAGTTAACAGCTAGACATATTTAGTTATTTTATTTATTTACACATAACAATATAAAACCTTAAATCTAATCTAAACATTAAAAATAACTAAATAAACCAGGCCCGCGTGGATATGTGGCAAGAATACTGATTGCATTTCCCCGCTGAATCGCGATGCCTATTCGTTGAGGGAGGAAGGAGCGCTCTTGATTTAGATATGTTATACACATTAATATAAAATATCTAAAATATTTGATACTTAAATATCTGTGAACATACCAACGGACGTAAATACATATAAAGTAACAAAAGCTCCTTTTCATTCGCCGCTTAAAATTTAAGTCACGTCTCAGCGTCTTTCTTCACAGTTGAACATTAAAATAACCTGTTATTTATCTTTTACTCGTATTTTGAACATTTTTGAAGAGATTAATAATCTTGTACCCCGAGTGTCGAGCGGGAATAATAGGATAAATAAAAACTACCTAATTACATATTTATATGTTTTCTGGTCTGTAATTTTGTTACTTACTAATTTATGATTTGGATTGTTTGAATCAATACCCATATTTTAATTTAAAATTTAAAATTATTTTTATTTTCAAATCCCGTGCTAACAATACGGTTACAAAAGGGAGACTTGGTCTTCCGCTGGCTACCCTAGCACCAATAAGATGGTTTCGGGAGCTGCAAGGCAACCCGTGAAGTGAGAAAAAGATTACAAAGAGAAATGTCATTTAACGGTAATTACTATTTTAACCATCTGTACCCGAGAGTGCTAATGGAAGAAAATAGCAGCGACCAACCATGCCCTCTTAAAGTCATCGACCTTACAACGAGTATTTTTATTACTTCATACATTATGTTATTTAAATAAATATAGCCTATCTCACGGATTATTACATAATAAAGCTTGCCCATTTATTTTTTGTGTCAAAGTTACCTGCGCGCGCGCAACATCGTGATCGGTAAATTATTTTGGTACGATGTTTGTGCAATTATATGGTAGTACCTCTGTCTTTGTAAATGATAAAGATATGCATTTATTTTATTTATTATATTCGTATTATATAAGTTTATTTAATCCCGAAGGATTTCCGAGGTGACATTAAGCCTATGCCGTCCAAAAAATTCCGGACTATCCGTTGCTTTGTTATGACGTGAAAGAAACAAACAAACAAACACAGGATTAGGATTAGGATTTATTATATTGACAGTTTTGAATACTTACTTAGGTATAATAAAAAAAAACTGGTAGCAATATTATATGGTAATTAGGAATTTATGATTTGGATATAAAATGCAAATATAGCAGGTCGTAGTTGGGGGCATTGACTAGCTATTAATTACCGTTATCTTAAAGAGGCTACACATTGGTCCGGCATCGCACCGAAAATTTCCCATTCCGGCCGCCATACGATCTAAGCGGTCCATTTATTATAAGACTTGGACGAATCTGTTGTTAGTTTCGGTGGACCGTACGACGGCGCGCACCCAATATGCCCAATATGCCCAATATGCCAATACTCTTCGCAGATTATATCCTCAATAATTGTTTTACAAGGAATAGGTACATTCGATTCAAAAATGTTGCCTAAAATACAAGTTATTTCTTATTTGGACCCCCTTACCAAACAACACGTGAGTAAAAGTTTAATTAAAGTTTAGAAATAAGTTACAAACAGACGGGCAAGATAAAAAAAATACCAATAATATAAAGATGTAATAATATTTGTATTAGTTTGTGTATCTCTCAAACTATTGAACCGATTTTAAAAATTCTTTCACGAATAGAAAGCTACGATATCCCTGAGTAATATAGGATATATTTTATTTTGTTTGAAAATATCAACGGGCGAAGCCGGGGGCGGAAAGCTAGTTTTATAATATACTTATATCGATTTTTACTATTTAGATATTTAGATCTTTGAAAATATTGGTCACATTATCACGAGGGGTGTAAGTGTATATAATTTTTATCATATGATGTAGCTTACTGTGACACAAGAGAATCCTAGTTTTTAGGATGATGATGATGATATTCCCGAACTGGTGGTAGTATAGTGAAGTTTTCTTTTAAATCTGTATAGGTAAATAAAATTCAATTGTCGCATGTATGAAAGACACTCGAGAACGGCTCGGCCGATTTGGCTGTTTTTTTTGTTGTGTTCGTAATTGTCAAGACAAAGTTTTTAGGGAAAGAAAAATTTAAAAAGTTGTCCGGAAAATTGGAAAATTCAGGAAAAATCCCATAGAAAATAACTAAAAAATTTTTTTTTAGTTATTGTCTATGGGATTTATCTATGAACTAATTTAATATGGGCTCGACGGACGAAGCCGGGGCATTTTAACTATATTATTATACAATATTTTATAAATACATATGTATTTGTTTGTTTGTTTTCCCTTCATTCACGTCACAACAGAGCAACGGATCGACGTCCATTTTACACAGGGATAGTTGGAGGGCCGGAGAGTGATATATATATGTCTATACTTTTTATCCCGGAATTTCTTCGGGATAAATTCTTGTACCATTTGAAATTTTGCCACGGGCAAAGCCAGGCCGGAGAGCTAGTTTTGAATAAAAATATTAGAAGTTGATAAAAAATAAATCGAACTCCATGCCATAAACCTTTTCCGGGGTTCAAATTCCCAGTACTAAATAATATTTTGGGCAATGTAACTGTACTAAATCGCTGGGCGGTGAACGTTCTCTAGGCCCTAATAACAGACGCGACGTGCGATATCTATCAATAACTGTACTTTGATGAGCTTTGACGCGCAACCGTTAATTTGTTACTCTTTGTACCTCCTCTGTGATGCGATTAATTGATTTCATGATACGGCGAATAGTATACTCTTGTGTGTGTTTTTAATTTGCTTTCATTATTTGTATGGATACTGTTATATAATGAAGGTTATTAAGACATCAATAAAAAATATTTTACTAGTTACTGGTTTATAGCAATTTGAATACCTACACAAATACGTTTATTACTACTTATCCATTAGAGATAGACATATAGACTTTTTTGTAGATCATTTTATTCCACACAATTCCTTCCTACATCATTTTGTTATATCTCTAATAATTTATATGGCATACGCCATGAAAACAAGCAGGAACAAATTATTTCCCCGACTTGATTTACTTATACTGTACCTTAAATCTTCCTTGTGAATGTACTAATGTAATAGTGAAAATCGCATCAAAATCCGCTTAGTAGTTTTTGCGTGACGCGGCGGGGGACTTTGTTTTATAATATGTAGTTCGATGATGGGTTCTTGACTATTTATTTACAAAGACATTTCACAAATTTTCCAACAGACATGTATACTTAATAATTTACTTTAAAAAACTTGTCCAGAAAATATAATTACATATGTAAATACGACTACAATTCCATCATAAATAGCAAAAAATTTCATATCACGCTAGCGATCGGAATGTATTTGTCATGGTGTTTTATGTAGATGTTTCTAGGAAGCATACGGGAGTAATATCAGAATCCTCATGACAATTCGCCACGAATCACAGTCAATGTTTTATTTAAATTCCAATTTATACTGGTCTGACATTCTTCAGAAAATGGAAGTGACAGCTCTAGTTGTGACTATGGCAATGACTGCAATGAGGCAAAGTATAAAACGTTGTCGGTACGTGTGATAGAGGAGTTGATTCTATGTCACGCCTTGGTGAATAACGCACGCGCCCACCGAGACCTGATGGGGAATCCAGTTTAATCCTGTCCGTGTTGTGATGGTTGTGATTAGTCGACGACTAATAAGACATCACGGTCGGCGATTAATCGGCTAAAAACACTATAAAGACATTAGCAAATCACCGATGAACATTGGTAACATAATAAAGGAAGAAAAAGATAGAGGAGTTAAAATCTAGATTATTTTATATATTATTATAGATTAGATTTACAAATATCTTTAAAACAAGTAGTTAACATTTTTTTCTGTTTTATTCTAGGCTTTGGTAGCCGCAGTAAACGAAACCGCAGAAGAAGACATCAGAGATGCCCTCACGTCCCAAACTCAGCATCAACTAGCGTTAGTGCCGGCCGGCCCTCGTCTCATCCGTGATACTGTGGCCTACAATACTACCATCAACACTGATGATACGGTATGTTCGTCATGCTATAATCTTAAAGTGGGTGAAAACTCTTGGTGCAATCATATCCAACAGAACATAACAAGGTGAAATATGACCCTTTCATAAATAGTCGTTTATATATTAAAAACTGCGTTTGTATGTATTGACATTATTGCTATTATTAAGATCGAGCAAAAAACGCCAAATAAAACACGTTTCTTGTATGGAGACCCCGTTGAATTTTTAACTTTATTTCATTTTTAGTATTTGTTGTTATAGCGGCCATAGTAATACACCCTCTGTGAATATTTCAAGTGTCTACTTGCGGTTCAAAGAAAACAACCCTGTGACAGGCGGACGGATGGACGGACAGCGGAGTCTTAGGTTTTCCGTTTTCACCCATTGGGTACGGAATTACTGAACAGGCTAATGCTCATAAAGGCAAATTCGTATTAGTTTTTAGTGGACTGTAGCTGGTACTCTCTTCGCTTATCGCTATATTCTTGGTTTTTTCTCGAAATGCCCCGCGATCCCGTCACTTTCGTGAGACAGGTTTGCAAACAGGTGACAACAGGGTAGGAGGTGAAAGTGAACTATGTAAGGTAGAAGGGAAGATAAGTAAAACTTCGCTAGCCACGGTTGCCAGACGAAAAAAAAAATGAATAATGGCAAAAGTGTACCAAATGATATGACTATTTACACAATTAATGGTAGGTGCAATTGGGACAAATGCGTCCATTACCAGGTAATATAAATAGAACAAATAGACTAGGTACCGACTTATTCTTTGAAATTTATGCCAGACTGATGACACAGTTAATAATCGTAATTGAAACAATGTTATATTATTCAGATTCAGTCTATGCTAAATTTCAATATTAGTACAACGGAGAACCGATACAACTGATACAAGTAATAATACACAACACACCTTCACGGCTTTTATTTATACTTTGCGGTGTGGCCAGAGACACCAAATTGAACAGAACAGGTGGCAAGCCTGTTGCTGCACTTAATGGACCTGGATGTGTCACTTCTTTAACAGAAGTAAATATCTTTTATTTTTAGAAGAAATGCGGATAAGTAATAATGTAGAGTGAAAGTGAGTTTTGCAAATTTTCTTACAAATTCTGTAAATGGAATTATGTTTCTTCTTTTTCTTTTGATATATCGCAACAGTGCTGACTTTCGTAGCAATTCTGCCAGTCTCCAGTGTTTAATCTTGTGCAATAGTAAGCCGATAAATTGGTAGCTAAGATTATCCCGCCGACTGTGATATGTCTTATTAATCATTGACTAATCACAACCATCACAGCGCGGCCGGGATTAAACCGGATTCCACATCACGCCCTGACAAAAACGCGTGCGGTCGGCGCCGTGACCGGATGTGGAATCCCGGAATTATGTTTAATATAATTTTTTCCCGCCGCCCTGGTGGTTAATAAATAGAAATAGTGCATATTTGTGCAAACCTCATTTTGGAAATCCCTATTAAATAGTTTGTAATGTTTACAGGAGGAGTTAAGGGCCTTGCGACCAGATGGCACCATCGTAACTGAGAGACGACACACTAAAGAGCAGGAGCGACTGTGCGATGAAGAATTAGACAAAGACGAGGTAGGTATAACCCATATACTAGCTACTTCGCTAAAACATAATATAATATTATGTAAATCCGTCTTTATGAAAAATTTCAGGTTAGTTTTGGTAATAATAGCCTTCGGATTAGAAAATTCTGCCATAGGTACTATCTCTTCAACATTTTTTCATTAGTATAAAGGAGCGATAATTTTCGCATATTTATGTACAGGTTCGATCATTACGAAGCAACGAAAGCCGAGAAGAAAAACGTGGTGGAAGGGAAAGGAGGAAACGGGTCGACTTGGAGAGATCCACGGACATGATGGCTGGTGGCCGTCGGATCGCAACACATTTACACTCTAAAACCCGCACAGAGGAAGGTAATCATTTAGGATAATTTTTATTTTGCTACTAAAAATACACAAATTAATAATTATTAATATTTTGTAGCGGAAAGAGAAGGACAACCGATCATGGATGAAGATTGGGACAGTCTCTCTGTAAGGATGCGACGACAGCGACGCCTTCGACAGAACGGTAAGTTAATGTACTAGTGATTTCGCTACTCGCCGATAGATGGAGCAACAATATGTTTCCATAGATGTCTACTAGATGGCGCTGTTCAGTTGTTGAGTAGGTATGTCAATCTTACTAAAATAGAACTCATGGGCAGAGGATTCCGTACCGTCGAATCTGGGACATCTGGATCACTCTGGAGTCTGTACAAATAATAACATAGTGGGACTAACTTTAGCCCCGTTAAAATTTTTATAACAAAAAAAAAAACAAATCGGACGTTCCTTAGATAAGCGCGTTCAATCAAACACACAAACTCTCCAGATTTACATACTAGTATAGATAATAATACATAACGATATAAATAACCAATATATAACCATTATTTATAACCATACACCTAGATAGGAAACTGGCTGGAAGAGGCTACAGCGAGCCTGAAGACCTAAATAATCTCAAAATATCTGATGCAGAAGGCAAGGGGAAACCACTGCACTATTCTTCCCAAGAAAGTTAACCATGGCGAGTCAATACAAGGTGCGTCACGCTGTGGACCGCCATGATTGACCACGACTGCACGACTAAGAAAAATAATTATATGTTATATGTAATATGTTAATTAGGTAGGTAGGTACCTACACGAAGCTGATAGCTTTTTATAATTTTGTCTGTCCCAATGTTGGTCCAGAATATAATAAAATAGGGGTTGAAATGGCTGATTTGTGAGGCTATATCTAACGAGTGGCTAGTTCTGTTAAGATATATTTAAATGGAAAAGCCTCTAAGTGTGGTTTGTCGGATTATGTACATAAGTTTTTAATTATAAAAGCCATTGGTATTTGGCCGGGATCCGGAATCGAAAATTTTTATGAAACTTTTAGGGATAAATAGCAAGTATTTAAGTAGGGTTCCGTAGACAAACAAAACATGTATTGCCAACAACAGCCATCCTTTTCCAGGATTTCTCATTCATACATTTGACCCTTGCATATTTCATAAGGGGGGATTTGTATTGTAGTGGACTGATAGAATTTCTACTCAAGTAGGAGGTGCAGATTTGTATAGTAGAGCTTGAAATTATATATATAATTATATATAATTTATAGGACAGTGCAACGAGGAAATGAAAAAGTTCGTGAATTAAAATGTTTCTCTACAGTGTTTCTAAAAACCTGGGACTGAAATTACCGTAAGATAGGGTGTGCAGATATAAGCGAGTCCTTGAAAGCTCATAATTTTTACTGGAATTATCTATCTCCCAACTATCTAACGAGAACATTAAAATTCTGTAAATATCTCCCTTCAACCCTTGAAGTGATTTTTTCTGGAATTTTCTTTAAGCCCTCAACTCAAAGTAGGTGGTGCAGATGTTTTTAGTAGTCCTAGAAAGTTGAACTATGAAACGTGGACTGAAATTACCGTCAAAGTATGCAGACAACTACAAAGTCAGTGAATTTCTCTCGTACTTTTCAATTAGAAAAGACATTTTCTTTGGTTAACCGGTCAGTTTCTGTAATTAGTCAATTTCATTAAAATCTTTAATTAGTCAGTTTGTCTAATTCGTTAATGATATCGTCAGTTTATGCAATTTGCTAGTCATTAAAAAAATGCCAAGTTGCCAGTACGAGTCGCAAAAGGTTTCGTTCCATGTAGTAGTCCAATAAAACTGAATTTTGGTATATAGAGAAGGCTTATAACAAAAATTGATATAAGTTTGACCTTTATGTTATACGCAGGTAAAATCAATCTGCAATAATACGCAATTTACCCATATAAAAAACGTTACGAAATTAATTTTGGGTAGAATTTCGACCACTGACCGAACATTATTATGTAATAAAAAAATGACAGCTTTCCATAGATTTAAATAAACTCACCTAATTAGCGATGATAATTCCAGAAGTGTCCTATTCCTAGCACTTTATACACAAACAACACAAAACTCATCTCGAATATCACGGCCCGAGGCTCTTCAAAATACCAAATTCTACGACAGTCGCCATCGCAGCCGCAACGAAAACTGAATTTGGTGAAAGGAAAAATGTTCACCTACCCTCAAATAAAATTCCAATGAATTAATTTATTTAGTCAAAACGGGCAAATACATGTCGAGACTATGCACAGGGTATGGTTATAATCTTTAGTTTGTCTTCAGTCTGTCTGTCTTCAGTTTTAACGGATAAACCACTGAACCGATTTTGATGAAATATGATACTTACGGAGAAAGCTTGAACCCTAGGGAAGGACATGGGTTACTTTTTTTTAAATCCATCCAGTTACTACAAAATGTATACTTACCAATTTTGTTACCCTCTCCGTAAAGCCCGATGTTAGGTCAGTGTCAAAAAAACTTACTCTACATTTAATCTAGAGTTAACATAAAAAACCTTGCTAACAAATTATTTATCTAAGCGTACTCAATTAGCGAATGATCTGCAGGTAAAGGACTAAGGCCTCAGTCATTATGTTAATGGTATAACATTGTGACCATTTTTGTTTCAACCTTGCCGACCTTGCTCACAGACCGTTCCGTGTTCGCAGCCTATCAAGTATCCAGTCAACCCACGGCGCCGATAATCTGCTTTAAAAGGCAGTCTATATATTGCATAAATAAATACCTCTATTTTATATAGTGTTTGCAATTCTTAAATGGATTTAGTGTAGTTATTATTTTTAGTGTCGCAACCCCAAAATATGCCAAAAAATAAAGAAAATAACATGAAAATCGCCTTTACAGTTATATCAAATACTAGACTTTCCGCCTCTGAATTCGCCCGTGGATATATATATTCGAACAATATAAAATATAGCCTATGTCACTCAGGGATAACGTAGCTTTCTATTAGTGAAAGATTTTTTAGAATCGGTTCAGTAGTTTTTGAGTTTGTTCATTACAAACAAAATTACAAAAAAAACAAATTTTACCTCTTTATAATATTAGTATAGGTTTATCATAGCTCTATTAATATCAAGGATGTAACATTAAATGAAAATTCATTAGTTTTATTTTTTTCACTTACGACTATTTACAGTTTTACTGATGTCGATCTATCTATCTATCATCACGCCTTTCATCCCAAGAGGGGTAGGCAGAGACAATCGAATGCAATTTGTTACGATCCTGACATATTTCTTTTACTTCTTTTCATTTCTTGAGATACGTTGAGAAGCATAGAACGACTTAATTTCTGACATATCTTAGATATTATTTATAGAAATTTTAACTAAATGAGATAAATCTACGTATAAATCTCCGTGAGAGAATAAATTGAATAGGCTTGCTTGCTGGTTTGTTACATTATCGCCGCTCATTACCATTTAAAGTAACGATAGCTGTAAAATAGGTTTACTTGGTATTGAGAAGGTCGCTGCAATACACGTACATAGTACAGTCGTTAGTCACAGCTAGTTTATTATATTTGGATTAATTATTCCGATTAAATTAATATGGACTGAGTATACCTACATTTTTTATTTATTTTTAGCGACTGTGTTTGTTCAGTTACCTACCTATTTTATTGTAATTCGTTTGAATTTATTTATATAACGAAAGCACTACATCCGTAATTTAAAAAATAATGAAACAATAGACATATCACTGAACACTATTTTTCAATTGAATTTAACTAAGGTTAAAACTGAATAGTTTAAAAGCGTCCTGTGTCCAAAAAATACGCGTTTTTCTCATAAACACGCTTTTGTCAGTAACGCACACTTGCGCAAACCAAATGAACCCAAACTCGATGGGGTTAAGTGGTCTCGTTACAGTGTTCCTGTGGCCACCTTCTAGCTCCATCATTAAAACCCTGGACATCATCTAGGACGAGAGTATACTTGTGAAGACAAATGTTTCATTTTATTTTGAGCTGAAACTTGATGAGGTTACATCGTTCCGACACACCTATGTTGTTATTAATTTTCTTATGTCGTCTTTTTATCAAGAAATACATCAACATACAATTTAAATCCAATTTGAAATAATAACTATCAACAATTTGATTAAAAATGTTGTACAAATAAACTCATTTCTGTAGGATTCATTGAGATTTACCATATTTTTAACAGATAGGTATAAGATGGCTGACAGCCAAGGAACGTTAAGCTCAGAATACAGAATCAACCAGAATCCTCATAAATTTAAGTTGAAAATAAACTCATTTTTCTAATATTGAGATTAGCCAAGGACCCTTAATAAAATAAAAACTCTATTAAATATTATAAACGATGATCACAAAGAATATAAAAACACCTATTTAAAAATTATGGCAAAAAATTAACATTATATTTAAGGACTTTATTGATATAATCGATAATTATATTCATTACAACATTAATATGCATGTTAGATAATTTATTTTGTCCCAAATACGGTGTTTTGCGCGTAATCGGGTCGCCAACGCACGTCCTCCACACGTCGACTGTAGACAAGCGTTTTATATCCGCCCGATGATGGTTTATATACGTACACTTTTATTTTAATACTAGCTGTGCCTTGAGGTTGTACCAGCTCCTTTGGGTCGTAGTTGTTAAATAGATTCCTCAAAAATTGGGCTATCAAATGCAAAAAAAAATTATCAAATCCGACTGGTAGTTCCAGAGATTTGTGCAAACAAACAAACAAACTCTTCAGATTTATTATTAGTATTAGATTATAGAGATTTTTTTATTGTAAATCTAACGACTCTATCACCTAGACAGCCTAACCTCTATAACCTCTATACCGAATAGCTTTATTCCGAATACCTCTACGAGAGTCGCAATCGTAATATTCACTTGTTATGTCTGTAAAGAAAATTTTTCTACACTTCTTTACATGGTTGATTAACAACTTTATTTTTTTTAATTCTAATGTTTGTTTATATAATTATTTGCACACAACAATATAAAAACCTTAAAATTAAATCTAAACATTAAAAATAACGAAATAAACCAATTCACGTGGAATAGTGACAAGAACCGGATGCTGACTCGAGGAGACATTTACATTTTTAAGCTATTTTACTATTAAACTAATGAACTAATAATCATATTTTGTAAACGGTTATTTAAAAAAATTGTAATAAAAAGACATGTTTGGTTTATCAAATAAGACAAGCACAGAAGAACGGACTTTATAATAATATAGTCTGTGACAGTGGTATATATTGTCACCCTGGATGCGCACTTTTGAAAAATATGTATCTCTAATTAAAGTTATGTAAAGTTACGTACTAGGCTTGCCACCAGTCCAGTTTAATATGGACAATGAATGTAGACATTGTTACTAGTTACCATGATGGTGAGTTTGTATTTAAAACGTAGGTAATAATTTTATACTAGAAATACATAGGTGGCCGTTCTGAGTTATTTATTAATCAAATAGGTACCTGCATCATGTTTTGTTGTTGAAACGTAAAATCAATCACTACATATTATAAAACAGAGTCTGTCTGTCTGTGATCATATCACCCAAAAACTACTGAACGGATTTTGATGCGGTTTACACGAGTAGATAGGTTAATTCACGAGGAAGGTATATGAGTAATAAACGTGGACCTATAATTAACATTATAATCAATCAAGTCGGGGAAAAAGTTATCATACCAGCGAATTTTCATGGCAATGTCTAATCCATCAAAGATAGAACAAAATGATGTAGGAAAGAACTATGTATGTAGATTAAAATGATCTATAAAACAGTTTGTGGTAACATACCTAATGGAATTACATAATTTATACCTATTGTACCCGTGCGAAGTCGGGGGTGGGGACGCAATGATTTCCATATTTTATTAATGGGAATATAAATATTATTGTCTTAGTAATATAAAACCGCAAAACTCCTAACACAACAGGACAGTGAACAGGACGTAAATATAATTTTAATTTAAACTCGTCATTGTGTTCAGTAAAAATAATAAAAAAGAGGATCGAGCAAAAAGTGTAAGCAATTTTCTCACAATGAAAATCAATAAGACCTTACTGTCATGATTTGCATGTTTTGTAACCTTTTTAATGGTATCCTATCAAATGCTCTAAAAAATATATAATTTCAGAAGCCATAATTTTAGTTGCTATAAATATTCATTTTCTATAAATTTAGGTCCTGTAATTTTAAAAATCTATAAATTTGTTTGATATATTTTTTTAAATCTATAATATAACGTATTGTTTTCTATAATTGCAGTTGCCATAATTTTCAAAATCTATAATTTCAAGTCCTATAATTTTAATAATGTCTATTTTCAATTGCACTAATGGCTACTTTTCTATAATTGCTGTTACTATAATTTTGAAAATATATAATCTCAAGTCTTATAATTTTTATAATCTCTAATTTCAGTTGCACTAATGGCTACTTTTCTATAATTGCAGTTATTATAATTTTCTAAATATATAAATTCATTTTCTATAAATTTATTAATCTATAATATCATTTGCTCTAATGGATTGTTAAAATAAGTGTACTCACTATATTTTTAAACGCATAACTTCAATCTATTTACATTTACAAATATATAATCATAAAAAATAATTTTCTATAATGTAATCAATTTAAATAAGTACTATTATTAAAATTTACAGTAGATTTTGTTAATGTCTGTTGCAGTAATTTTCGATTCATATTACCCTAATTTGTAAATAAAAATAGGTTAGGGAGGAGCGAAGCGACGAGCGTGGTTCGAATATTGCTAAAACAGCGCGAGACGAGCGAGCGAAGCGAGCGTTCCGCGGTAGCGGACGGCGAAGCGCCAGAAACTCATAAATACCTAAACAACCATCACTTGTTGATAACGGATATGATACCTATATATATATATTATTTATAATAAGAAGGGAAGATTTTTATATATTAACAAATATTTCGCAAATAACCTGGAATAAATATAGCAAATTAATCATTAGATAATTAAATGTTGTACCTTTTGATAATTTAGACATCTTGAAAATTATAGAAAACAATTTTGGATAAAACGAAAATTATAGCAAATTATAAATTAGATCATTTAATGTTATATATTTTGATAATGGTGATTTTGAAAATTACGGATATCGATTTTAGACAAAAGAAAAATTATGGCAAATAAATAATTATTGAATGTAATTTTATATATTTTGATAATAGTAATTTTGAAAATTACAGAAATCGATTTTAGGTTTAAATAAAATAAACCTTTTAAAAAAAAAGTGCACCGACTTCAAAATTTGCACTGAAAAGTAAGAAATAATAAATATTTCGTCGTAGAAAGACGGTTGGTGCCAAATTAGGATACAAAACTAAGTAAATATCTAAGAAGATAAAGATCTGTTCAATATTATCTATGTTTGTATGTACCTACTGATGATCGTAGGTCCCTAATGAATTGTCTATATTAGTGAATTTGGGAAGTAAGTTTTTTGTAAGTAATTTGGCACCAACCGTCTTCAAATTCTACGACGAAATATTTATTATTTCTTACTTTTCAGTGCAAATTTTGAAGTCGGTGCACTTTTTTTTTAAAAGGTTTATTTTACCCTTTTAAGTTATTTTGCTGCCTTGAGAGACAAATAATAACGCAACTGAAAAAAATATTGATGGAAAATAATAAAAAATACCCCTGTGGATGTGATTTGAACCATGTGCTTGTGCATCCTATGCACCCCATTATATTTAACCGCTAGACCATCGTCACGAAAATTGACAACTTCGTGTCAATAGCAACCGTTGCTAAGGCTTTTTCTGATACATAATTTCAGCCGTAAACAGAAATTAATTACTGAATTTCTAAAAAACTACTGAACCGATTTTCATCATATGTCTGTGAGATAATGTCGAGAAATTATTATGTCTTGAAAAAAATAAGTTGTCAAAAACGGTACATATTTTATCGAGATATCAAGAAAAATGTACTTATAAAGTCAGTTTTTTCAAAATTTCTGAAAAACTAATGAACCAATTTTTATGAGATAAAAATGGGACCAATCCGGAAGAACTATCTGTCGATTAAAAAAGAAACCATCAAAATCGGTTTACAATTGGCGGAGTTATCGATGTACATACATACATAAAAAAAAAATAAAAAAAATACGGTCCGAATTGAGAACCTTCTCCTTCTTTTTTTGGAAGTCGGTTAAAAAAATTATAGCAAATGAATAATTATAGAATGTAATTTTATATCTTATTACCTATATATTCTAAAATTATATCAAAACATTTTAGAGATAATGTAGGAGACCCCTTTTTAATACCTCCTAAGTCGTATCTTCCATGTCAGCAACATATACACATCCTTAGGTACTTAGCAGTACTTGTGATAATTAGTAAACAAACTTGGCGTGTCTTTGTGCAATTCGTCATACTGAATTTTTAGAAGACATCTTCACAATTTTATACTTATATTAATATATATAAATAATAATAATAATAATAAATACTAATAATAAATAAATAAAATAAAATAAAAAGCCTTTTATTTCTTGCAGAAAAAAATAACAATAAACATGTCAGTTTTGTTTTACAATTTTTTTTAAATAACTATGAATAGGTAGATACTATTTGTTAGCACGTGATTTAGGTAGCTTATGTCTAGTGTTATTAGTAGTTATATAAATTTAATATTTTTTTGATGTGCAAGAACTCCTACACAGGTGAAGGCCTCCTCCAAAGAATTTGTATTGTAGCCAACGATAGCTTAATTTTTTCGTTCATAATATAGATGATAGTGTGCTGACATTCATATATAAGTTACTATACATAAATATGTATAATATTTTATATATTTTCTAAAATTTAAAGAGACCTACCAAGATTGTTGACTTATATTGCTGTTATTAGTTCTATCATTGGCCAACGACTCCGCGCGCTGAGGGTTCCGTACCATTACCGGTCAGAACTTTAAGGCAGGATTTTCGTTTAGATATTCCTGTAAACTATAAGAAAGGCCCTATATTCCCTATTTTTTTTCAAAATTTTAGACTCAGTAGTTTCGGAGATAAGGGGGGGGGGGAACGGTAAATGTATTCCTTAAATTTGAATGATATTTACGCTATACATCCGTGATTGGGTCATGAAACTCTATTATGTACAAAGTTTCAACATTTTTCGTGTAGTAGATTCGGAGAAAATAAATTCTGACAGACGGACATACAGACACATGAGTGATCGTACAAGTATTCCGTTTTGTCATCGGATATATTCGGAACCCTAAAAGTACATATGCACATAAATTTTAATACAGATGCATTACATTATATATCAACTAATTACTTATAATGCAATATGTATGGTGAACAGGAAGTAGAGTTGATTTTCTTTAACATTTAAAACAAGTATGCGGGTGATCCTACGCGACATCAATAATTTAGGAACCTATATACATACTAACCTTGAATAATGTAACTGCCTACGACCTAATTGTCACTTTCGAATCCAAAGAAAAAACTAAGTACATGCATGCACTACATGCTTCGACAATTTCGTTAAAAAAAAAATGTTCTCACTTACTATTTTAAAGGGTGCCAACCCTATTTCTGGTCCAACTGTGTCTGTCTATCTGTCACATAATCAGTAATGAGAAGAAGTAGATACTTGAAAATTACAGTATGTTTGTAGTTGGATTGTACCAGGAATGTACCAGGAATTCTGGAATGATAAAGTTTTGAAAAACAAAAAAGTTTAAACCTTATTTCTGATTTAAAATTTTACTGTAATTTTAGTGCGTATGACTTGCCCTTGGCCAATCTTAGATCATGAATGATTGTTTACCTAAACCAGATAAAAATTGTGAATCAGCTTATTGCTGTAAATAATTCAGTTCAATTACAAGGCCATAATTTTGAATTATGAAAAGTAATAGAAAAACATGGTGTCATAAAGTTCATCCGTCTACAAGTTTCCTTAAAATTATTAGTAGCAAATAGTAGTCAATGAAACTGCACGTAGGTACCTTTTATAAATGAATGAGTCACTTCAAGTTTTATTCATAAAGTGTTTTCATACTGTTTTCAACTTGTTCAACTTTCCGAAGGTTTAAGAGGAGTTAAAGTGGGTAATTTAACGCGATGTCCATCTGTTCGCCCGATTTGGACAATCATTGTGCCTACGCGTATGGGAGATGAGGTGAGGCCGCATCAACCACGAACGTAAAGTTATGTATTTAAGACTGTTCCGACTCTTGGATAGCGTTCGTGTTGTATAGGTGATATTTCTCTGCCCACCCTTTTGTTTTCAAATGAACAGTTCCAAAATCTGGAAGAAAAATTAAGAAATGCACAACAAATACCCACAATCATGGCGTTTGTAACTTGTCTGAAACACTGTCCACATTTAGCAGAACACACGATCTTTTTATTTAGATATACTAAAAATAATACTTACCTGGCAGCTTACAACACTGTTCTTTGGAGTCGTAATTATTTTTTTAATAAATAAATTAAATACCACATTATGTAAGAATTTTTAATTGAATTGTTTAGATTGCTTTCGAATCATTTGAAGATTCAATTTAGTGAAGGTTATCCAGTTCTCAATTAGAGCAGCCATATAATTTATTGGATGTCTTTGCATCACAATGTGTGGACAAGCTGTCGATAGTTTGTCGACTTCAATATGTCGGAGTGTCTTCGTTGACGCAATACTTGTTCAACCTGTCAGTAGAGAACTTCGGACATGATGAAACTACCTGTGCCCTTTTATGTAATTTTTAACATGAAAGTAATAAAGCTACACAACCTTATATGAAAACTTTAATGGGGAAATCCGTGGTGGATTTATGTATTTATATATAATTCTAAAGATCACATGCTACTAAAAATAATAATTTTCATCAAATTATATTCTGCTTAAAAGTTTTTTTTTATTTTTACCTACGATTTTACTAATTTTGAAATAACGTGTTAGTTTAGAAATTTTAAAATGCACCACAGGCTCTTACGGCATGTAGTGTTTAATGTTTGCTCTACATTGACCTTCGACAGTTTGGCAAAACTTATTGACTGAACGATTACGCCATGTGCGTGGAAGATGCGGCGCGGGCGGGCGGGCACTCTGACGAGCGGAGTCCGCGCGCGCGCTCGTGCCGTCACAACACTCACCGCGCGCTCTGTTCACAGATGCCGACAAGGACAAGCGACCGCCCGACATTGACATCGAGGAGGAGACTCGCAAGAAGGAAACTTCAAAGTGGTTAGAAAGTCACTTCGGGAGCGACTCTCGCTCTTCCCACGACTCTATAGCCGAGGAGATCGGCCGCCGCGCTAACGGGTACTTCGACGGGCCGCTCAAGACCAAGCAGACAGAGGATGAGGGCTACTACGGTAAAACATCTTTAGTGCCGCCACCTCCCGTTTACGCCGACCGCGCTCTTCGCAAGACCGAGTCCTCCACACCCTCGGACGAGAGAGCGGCCCCACCGAACAAGACCGGCGGCTACTTCAAGGGAGTCGCGGACTGGTCTCAACGTCGCGCCTCCAAACCGAGGATGCCGGAGCCGCGGAGTTCGTCTCCGTCGCCGCCGATAGTGCGCGAGTTGTACGTGAGCAACGAACGACTCAACGGCATCTCTCCCAAACACGCGTACGGGAAGCGGGACTCTCCGCCAGGCCGGTCGTCCCCGATCGGTCGCCGGCATCCGCCGTCGCGTGATGACTCCGCCTACGTGTCCTCCTCCACGATGCACAGCCCGCCGCGCGGCTCGCCATTCAGGCCGCTCGAGACTGACAGGTCGTTCCGAGAGCCCTCAGTCGAGGATGAGTACCGCCCGCCGATCGCCCCTGAGAGAAAGCGACACACTAAGAAGCGTCTCACCGAAGAGAGTCGCTACGACAGCGGCTACAGAAGCTCTTCCCGCAACGAGAACTCCGGCAGGTCGCGAGACAGCCGGGACGAGACCGCGGAACCGCCGCCGGACTATTCTCCGCCTCGTGAGCGTCGCGGCAGCTCGGACCGGGAGCGCACACCGCCGCGCCGCCGCGACCGAGACGAGAGGAAGCAGCACCAGAAGACGAGGTTCGCGGCAGAGAGCGCGCGTAGAGCGTCGCCCGCGCGGAAGTCGGTCGGCTCGGCCATCGGGAACTCGATCAGGAAGCTAGTGGGGAAGATCCGGTCGGCGTCGGCGGAGCGTCGCGCGCGCTGGCGGCAGTCTCGGTCGCCGTCCCCGGAGCACGGCTCGCGCACTTACCGGCAGTATAGCGGCGCCCCCGCGGAGCTGTCGCCGCCCGCCCCCGCTCAGCGCTACTACCTGGGCGAGGACCCCTTCGCTCCCAGCATCTACGGTCGCGAACACAAGTACGAGGGCTCGGCCGCCAGTTCGCGCCGCGCGACCGCCTCGGATACCCGCGACCATCACCGGTGAGTCCGCATCCTTTTAAGTCGACTATGAACAATATTTACTACGCAATTATTTTATTTTATTACCCCATTAGATACTCGTGTTCTAAGTGGTGGGGTCAAAATAACCAACTTATGAATTTCGCCCACATCTTGGCAGCCGAATCGTAAAACGTAATTAATGCTTGTTGTCTTCACATTAACATAAAGTTTCGGAAATTTCTTAGAGCGAGATCTTCATAAATTATGATATTTGAGAAGTCGTACTATTTCGTTCGTATTTTTACATAATATACCTAAGTCAATATTATTTTATCATTCAAATCATTGATTAAAGTTTTTTTGCATTATTCACGCTTTATTTGAGAATTTATTTAGGTAATGAAATAGCAGAACCCACTGGTTACCTTACGATGCCCTATCTATAACTTTTCTAATTGTTATTATTTACGTACGTTGTTTATGTTCTAGCATTCTTATTTTTTTGTGATTCACTCATTCGCAACGAATCTGAAAATAAACTCTAATAACACGCTAATTACGATTTAAGTTAGAGAACTAACTATAATTAAAAGGATCGAAACCTTGCTTGTCACCTTGTTTGCGGTGATGTTTTCCTTGCGGTTAACTTTGAAAATTAATACTCGGAAACACGTGGCCATAAAAAGTTGTAATTTGATATCATAATATAATTTTTGCTCTAATCTAAATTAAAGTATGATATCTCTTAATATATTTTCATTTATAGATAGGTACCTATTTAAAAAAATAATGACAGTGTGGGGCTAAAATAAAGTAGGTAGCATAATATTGGATTATTTTTGATAATTTCCAATGTTGCGTTTGCAAATTAATTAACTTTGTTAAAACAAACTCAAGAAGTAAAAATAAATATTGGGCGACCTATAGGTATTTTGAAGCTTAGGTATATTTGTTAGATTAGTGCGTAACGAAAGATGGTCAAACAGACCTACTATAATTTGTAATTTCAGGCAAAATAAGAAATACAAAGTAGTATGAACTTTTTCTCCAAAGACTAATTATAGTCATCCACACGTAGGTATCTCATGAACACACAAGTGTATTAAGCAATCATCCGGATTTAGATCTGAAACCTAAATAGGGAATATGCTAATATTGCGTTCGTATCTAACAAAGACCTTATATATAAAACCTTACTGTTTACCTTTTGTTGACCGAATTGCATACATAATTATTTTACGTAATCTTTAGACTAATATGTAAACACTGAAACCATTTATGGAATCTTTATTACTGTTTCAATGTTTCAAACAAAACAAATCCTACTAATTTTATACATGTGCGAAAACTTGAATATGTATAAAGTTTGCAAGTTACTCAATAATGATGCCGATTATATTTGCCAAACTATATTATCTCGTTCATGCATAAACCTCAGTAATTATTTTATATTTAAAGTAAAATAAATGTCAAATCAAAATTGGCCTAAACTAAAGTTAAATCAGATTAATCAGACGTTATTTTGCATCGTATTTTTCTTAAATAAATTGTAGTCGAAGCATCACGCTCTCTAACATTCTGTGATGTTTCTATTACCAGACTTTAGTTAGACTAATCTATGATCATATAAATTTCAAAACAGTACCTACAGTAAAAAATGTGACCAAAAAATTAGCGCGAGTCCGACTCACACTTGGCCGGTTTTACTATTTTGTTGTGAATTATAGTTAGACGTTTGTATATATTGTCGCTATTAGTAAGATCGAACAAAAAACGCCGAGAAACACACGTTTCTTGTGGGGGGGTCTTTAATATTAAACTTTATTTTATTTTTATGATTTGTTGTTTTAGCGGCCATAGTAATAAATACTCTGTGAAAATTTTAACTGTCTACCTATTACGGTTCAAAAGATTTCGCTATTTGTAACGTCCCTCTGAGAAATAAAATAACCCATGTAAAGATAACATTAAAAAAAATTGTTTAATTTTTTTATAAGAAAAATTGCTTGATAAAAATAAAGTTTCAAAATCCCTTAAAAAAACAGGACCATTTCAGAAAAATACCTACCTACTATCCGATTAAACAAGAAATTATCCAAATTGGTACGCAATTGGCCCCCACCTACGAAAATTACTGAACTCCTGAAAGTTCTGAACTAATTTTAATTAAAAATCTGTAAGACAATCTCGGGAAGTAAAGTAATGGAAATCAGTAGTATCAAATATATTGATAAAAATCAGTTCTTTCATAATTTCAAAAAAACTGACGAGGCAATTTTCTTAAAATAATTTGAAAAATACATTCACAACTGGCGAAGATATCGCTGGGCATTTACAAAAAAAAATACAGTCGAATTGAGAACCACCTTCTTCTTTTTTTGAAGTCGGCTAATCACAAGGGCGGATCCAGAATTTAATTTTAGGGGCGGGGAGGGGTGCTCGGACTTCGTTTGAAGGTTTTCAAAGGAGTTTAGGGTCAAAGACACAGGCAATAAATAAACCAAGACTCAATCTACTATTTTTTTAAATTTAAATTCTCACAAAAATAGTTTCAATAAAAATTTCAACCATTAGATGCAGTTATTACCTAGGTACCTATTTACATATTTATTATTTAACTAATTCTGCAGAGAAAATACGTAAGGCTTTATATATTACCAATTAAGGTTAAATGAGTTTCACTTGCTTACTTAGTTGGCAATGTTGTGACTCAGACATAGTAAACTTGAGATATTTTGTTGAATATTCTTATTATGCCCGTATAGCGTACTATGTTGACAATGATTCATTGTCAGAGTATGTAGGTGATAAATAACAGGTGTACCTATATACCTACGTCCGTATATATGCCAAAACATGTGGGATGGGAAATGCAAATTTTTGTGATACATATTTCTAAGTAGAAATAAACATTGTCACAGCATGAAAAGTACCTACTCACTGTTTGCTGTTTGTTTGGAACCTAAACGAAATCCTGTAGTATTTTAAAACATAAAAAACATATTTTTAAATACATAATATCTTCATGGGTTGCTTTACCGCTCTCGGTCACGGGTTTTTTTTAGCCGAATGGTACCTATTTGTGAGGCTACATCTATGTGGCTATATTTAGATGGAAAAGCCTCTAAAAGTTTTATCATTCACAATTTTTCGGGACAAATTATGCCCTTTGAAGTAGTAGTACACAATATTATCTCTATATTTCATGAAAAAAATCCTATGTTATAATGTTGGTAGCACTGAATGCGCAACAATATTCTGATTCAGCGTTTATAAGTTTGTTCCAATTTACAGTTGGTACGACATAAGTTTCATCAAAATATCCACATCCAAACGCACATATTTATTAAAAAGCGATAAAAAGTTTGCAAACAAAGAGTCTGCCTAAAAATAGATTTTACTAAATGCGATAACATCGACACGTGCGGGCTTAACATGTAAACAAAGCGTACTTAGGTACTAAGATGTGGGCAGGGATTTTTATCTCAGCATTATTTACTTCGAAGCTTAGGTATAAAAACAATGAAGTTTTTGCTCTGCAATAAACCATGACGATACGTGGGACGATCCCTCGTTAAATCAGTCTTAGATCCAATTAGTTTTCAATTCTCATGCTACATATATTTTATCTTGCATAATATAAATATTATTAAGTACCTGTTATTATACTTTACCGTGAAGGAACGATAATTTAAAGTAATTATACATAATTTGAAACCAATAAGGTAAACAGAAAACAATTATCAGACATTATTTAATAAAATTATAGTTCACGATACTTGGTTTCCTTTATGATTAAAACGTTATAAATATTATTCATAAATATTCTGATGATTAGAAGAAACTTCTCAGTACCCGCCTAATGACAGTCTAATAATAAAATACTAACATGAGTTTCATTTTAAATTTCAGGGGTAACTTCTCGAGTACTCTGGGTCGATTCAGCCACTCAACCAGTCGACTGAATCCAAATAGTGAAGCAGAAGAAGACTACTTAAGAAGCGCGCAGACGTTACCGCGAAAGCTCCACGATCGAAAAGAAAAATCAACCGAAAAACCGAGTTCCAATAAATATTGGCATCGCCTGACTCCGAACAAAAGATCTAACAGTGTAGTTAACGTATCAAACCACCCTTCAACGAACGAAGGGAAGATCAACGGCTACCCGCCCGGACCGACTAAACCTGCTAGGTCCTACAAAGCTCTGAACCGAAGTAAGAGCTTTGCTATGGGAGCTCCTGAACCTGAGACACATCCAAGATACGTATCAGGAATGAGTCGCAACTACTCCACTATGTACAAGTCCAACCCTCATTTAAGTCGACTTGACGAAACCCCGGAACAATTGAAAAGTCCGGGAATAGTCTCAATTATAAATCGTAGTCAAAGGGATCTAGCTGACGCCGTTTCGAGGGAAACTGAGAAGAGGCGTGATGGTTTATTCGGAGCACGATATGGGAAGACTTCCCCGCTTAATAACGGCCATTCAAATGGATTCGGTAAGTCATATGATGACACAGATAAGAAGAAAATATTCATGAAGGGGTTACGTGAAAGAGCGCCTGAACTTTACCATACTTTGCATGCTGATGATGAATCGGATGGTAGTAGAATGTCTCCAAGATACAACACCCCATCTCCACTATACAAAGAAAGGGCTTCGGAGGAGAGGAAAACTTCTCTATACAGAACAGAATCTTCTAATAGAGATTCTAGCCCTTATGTATCCCGATTTGAGCAATCACGGTTGAAGTCGCCCGCTATTCGTCGAGGAAGTAACGGCAGTGACAATTATTCAGAAACGTATCGTTACAGCAGTCGGTCAGGTGACCCCATACGACCTAGCGTCACAGACACCGTCGAGACAGTCAGTAAGAAGATTATACCCTCGAAAGATGGACGCTGCAAAGAAATAATCGAATCAAGAGAAGTAAATTCTGTTACGAAAAGTCGTTATAAGGGAGAACCATTGTCTTCGAAATACTTAGAAAACGGCTCCCGGGTATCACCATTCGAGCACAGAAATGGCGGCGCGCCTTTGTATTCCGAACGAAGGAGTAGTAACTACAGAGTGATGGAGAAAATTAGGGACTATTAAATTTTCACACACTTTTAACATGCCATATTACCGTCCAATTTGAAAAAATAAAGTCAAATCAGACTGAATTTTATACTTGTTTTATGAAGTCTAAGTTATCTAACGAATATTAATTCATTATTGTATCTATGATTTGTTGTAAGTCGAATAATTTAAGCATATTTTTCATGTTTAATGTAAAAAGTCATGTAAGTAGCTTTATTAATTTACTAATTTAAATTGTAACAAACGTTTTAATTAAATCCATAGAAATACTTACAAAGCACCTACAATAATTTATTTAACAAGGTTAATTTTATTATTCTAATAGTAGCAAACAATGAAATTAGAAATTTACCATTATAATATTCAATTTCTAAATACAATATCTATTTTTAAATCAGTCCAGAATATATTTTTATAATACCTGTATCTGCACTAAGATAGTTATAAGAATTTATAATAAAAAATGTATGAATAAAATGTGTTTAATACGCGCTATAAAGTTTGTTTTATTGTTACTAGTAAATTATTATTTGATTCTGTATGATTAAAAAATTTTAACAGCCTGACTTTGAAAATGCTGTAGGTATATACCTACTTATAGTTTACTAGCGACCAGCCATGGCTAGAAACAGCGTTCAAGAACCGTCCCGGTACCTATACATAGGTACCACCTGCAGGTGTACGGTAAAGATAGGTTTGTAATATAGGGGGTGGAATTTAAGAGTGTAGTGTACCGCGTCCGTGTCCATACAAACGGAGAAAACGTTTTACTACCCCTAAATATCATTTAATTTTAACGATTTTGTAATATGTTACTGACATAATGAAAAACTACGAACGTATTTTTTCCTTTTTTCAAAATTCGTAATAGGTCAAAAGTTATAAGCCCCTCAAATCTCGTTTTTTTTTGCTCGTAATAAACCGTCTGTATTTGAGAAACAAAGCAAAATTTCAAAAAAGCAAAACGTACGTACGTAGATTATAATCTGCTAAAACGTTTGACACCAAAATTATAAGGTTTCGTTATAGTTTAGTAGGTGTAAATCGTTTTCCCCCAAAACGCAATTTTCAACGAAGAACATACCTACAAACACTCACGAGCTGCAGTGTTCTCTGTCGCACTGATGCCCGGTGGAAGAGCGCGCTTGAGACAGAATATGATTTTCTAAATACCTATTTCGCTGCGTGCTAGAAAATCAGAATTAATAGAAAATTAGAATCCATAGAGGTACCTATTTTTTTTTCGTCGACCTAAAAGACCCCCAATTTATATTAAAATTTTCTTTTCTTATTATTTACTGACGATATAATATATCTATATACATGTGTACGTCCTCAAAACCTAATACTTTGAGAGCTATTAAATGGAAAGGTAACGAATCATCATCACATTTTTTAAATGTCGTGAGGGAATCTAATCTAGGGTGTTCCGTGCCATTTTAAAAGTAAATAATATCTATAGAGTCGGTTGTCGAATGGTACGATAGGTACGGTTTTCGTCTGACTAATAGATCGCCCTTTACCTGCACTTAGAAACAGCCCCAAACACAAAACGACACGAAATGAAAAGCGATCGCGCCTAAACCAGTTTTATTTAATGCTCTTGGTCACATGGTCGAAAAATTTGGCAAAGGGGATCGCCCGCCTAAATCGGCTGTCTAAATACTCAAAGGGCCTTACCCAAGATCGCGGAGCAACCGGTCTGGTGCCTCGCTCTCTTTTGCATTGCCCGTGGAGGATCTACGTAGAGCCAATTTGTGAAATCCGTGTGTCGTAGTGCGACCTTTTTAAACCTACCTCCGACTTTCAAAAAGTGGAGGCTCCACTCAACACGTGCTGCATGGCTTGGGCTAAGCTTGGGGCTCCCTAGTTGACGTCCCAAGGACGATGCCGAGAGGCGGGAGCCGATGCCGTGAGGCCCACAACACTCCTTTTATGATGATCTGGATAAACAAGCGCCAAGGCTCCCGACTTTTAAAGCAGACCCCGAGGAGTGGTAGCTCTTCGTGTTTCACCGCCTGTGCAAAGAGGGCTACCTCAGCACAACTCGAACACTGCGGGCTCGCAAGAATCATCAGTCAGTCAGACTTAGGCGGGGCAACTACCCCAAAGGGTACATTTTAGGTTTTCACCTCGACCCGAATTTTATACAAACACTCGGGGAGTGAGAAGTCAAGGCGCCTAGGCAGGCACCTGTTTGTTTATCCGTGGCGACAATGACACCCGCCTCTCTGCGTCTTAGGGGAAGCCAGCAGCTCTATATAGCTAGCCATGCAGCACGTGTAATAATAAAGTCCCCAGCGACCTTTCTTGCTACTGGTAATCTGTGCCTAAACACAAAAATAAAAAATTCGATGTAATTGACTTGACTGATATGACTGATAAAGGTAAAAAGACGCGCGTCGAGTTTGGTGAACGGTGGATGGAATTTTGCTGATTTTTGCTTGCAACAAGCAGCGTTTTTGCTTTGTTTGGTTGTTCTTATCGTTTTGATTTTGTACACAAGAGCAGCAGTATCTTCAAAATACCAAAAACAATTTAGGTAAGTTCAAACATCTGCTTCATAACTTGAACCATGATTTCTAACAGGAGATTATTGTGTCGCTAATAACATCATAAATACAGGAAATGTCGGGGATAGCGAGTGCTCGTTTAGCAGAAGAAAGAAAAGCCTGGCGCAGGGATCATCCTTTTGTAAGTATCTGCTACTTTTATGTCGCTTATTTCACTGAAGTTTAGCCCGGTATTGTTATTGATTATCCATATAAACTTTATTACAGGGATTTGTGGCTAGACCGGTGAAGAACCCAGATGGCTCTCTAAACCTTATGACTTGGGAATGCGCTATCCCCGGAAAGAAGGGGGTATGTATTTTCTATTATACAAATTATAACCTTTAAATGGTGACAAATAGGTAAATTATAGGTCTGTAGGTACCATGTAATTTTAGGTATGTACCTACTTTTAGCTGAATGTGGAGGTAAAACTTCTAAACAGGATTAGCATGACTAAAGCTGTAAATTTTTTGTAATTTTTTACATTATCTTTATACTTATTAGCGGGAATGAAAGGAATTTCACCATTATTGAAGTTTAACTTGCATATTTTGCTGGATTAATCTACCTATTTGTTTAATTATGCCTTCAGGACTTGCATCTAGCTGCTAGCAGATCTTATATTTTATAAAATAACCTTACCTTACCTTACTTGAAGACTACAAGAACCATAATGCAGCTATTATGTTTTGAGTATTTAACCAATAAGTTATAAAAATCTGAAATAAGAATTTATTTCAACAAACTAAACTAAAACAATTTTTCTGGGATAAACTATTCCCAATTTCTCTGTAAATAATCCACCTGTGTCACTGTATTTTAGCATATAGATATTTATTGAATTTATCTAATACAAAATTATAATAAAGTATATGTATATAACTATATAATTAATATGTCAATGTGGCAATTTATTATATACATATATTTTTACAGCCATGTACAAAAAGCTTTTATTTATCTAACTTTGACTCGAAGGCAAAAAAACTACAAATCCGCACCAAGGTATGTCCGGGCAAATCCGTATTCTGTCTTTGCCCAACCCAGCAATTTGCTTGGCATTCTAGTGTTGGACATTATTGGGGCGGGCATTCCTTTGGGGCAGATAAAAAAACTACAAATCCGCACCAAGGTATGTCCGGGAAAATCCGTATTCTGTCTTTGCCCAACCCAGCAATTTGCTTGGCATTCTAGTGTTGGACATTATTGGGGCGGGTGGCATTCCTTTGGGGCAGATAAAAATACTTATGTATTAATAAGCAATTTATATAAATATACTTAGAACATTTCCTGACAGTGAAATGCAAGCAATGCAAAATATTTAAAACCTTACAAACCATAAAATATAAGACATCAGCATATTTTGTAAGTGGTATTTGCTAAGCAGAAAAGCTTAATAAACTAGAAATTATATGTAATACTGTATGGGATCAGTTGCCAACAACTTTGTTTTATCTGTCAATCAGACAGAGTACTTGTCACTTTGCCACATCGAACTAGTGATACACACCCTCTCTTATCTTGAGTATGATATCTATATAGAGAATACAATCCCGAGCAGGTTTTTTTCGGGGCTATACTGGGATTAGACTATGTGGTTTCTAATTGAGTTCAAATGAAAAATATATTGAATAATGTTTTAAAAAAATTTTGCACACAATACAAATCACAATATAGTAAGAAAAGAAAAAAGACAAAACAAATAAAAAAGACAAAACAAAAAACCCGGATTCATTTTGTACTTGTACTTCAGGATCTGAGGATTTCATACTCTCTCTCCTGCACTGAACTACCAGATTTTAATAGGTTTGGGAAAAAAACACAAAATGTTCTTTACCTATCTAGTCAATATTATGAAAATGGTCATTGTCAAGAGGCAACGGACTACAGAATGCAAACTAATAGACCTGTTTGGCAATCCCGAAAATTCCGAGATTAGCCAAGTACAGTCCCGGGATTTTTGGGGTCAGAAAACGGCGGGGATGTATTGTATGTATGTATTGTATTCTCTATATCCATATCATAGTTACGTTTAAGTTACCTCAAAACATTTAAATGCCTGTCTAAAGATTGTAGTTTGATGTGATATTTTTGAAATTTCAGACTGCATGGGAAGGTGGCCTCTACAAGCTTCGTATGATCTTCAAGGATGACTATCCCTCCACTCCACCTAAATGCAAGTTTGAACCTCCACTATTCCATCCCAACGTGTATCCTTCCGGAACTGTTTGCTTGTCACTCCTCGATGAAGAAAAGGACTGGCGTCCCGCTATCACCATTAAGCAGATCCTGCTGGGAATACAAGATCTTCTTAATGAACCTAATGTGAAGGATCCGGCGCAAGCTGAAGCGTACACGATTTACTGGTACAAATAATTGTTTTACATTATTACATGAATTATTGCAGTAATTAATTAAAATGCTTACTAATAAATACAGCACAAAGTTATACAATGTTTCATCTCCTTCTAACTTATTGAATGACAGATTCGTTAAAGGGAGGCAAAACATTGTCCCACTGTGTACATACATCATTTAGTAGTAAGGAGGTAAGAGTATATTATGTACAGGGTGAAATTTAAAGATTGGCAGTAGAGGGAAAGTACCTTAAATACATTAAAGCTAGCAAATTTTACTTAAAGGAAACATGCCTTTGTTTTTAAAATTAAGTAAAACTGCATTCAAAGAATTTTGAAAAACCGCTTCCCTGGGAATCATACTAACCATAATCGAATAATAACCTGTCAGGTTCTTTTATTATCTATCTATCATCACGCCTTTTATCCCAAGAGGGGTAGGCAGATACAATTAAAGGCCATTTGCTACGATGTTGACATACCTCTTTTGCTTGTTTTATATTCATCATACCTTTCATATAAATTTTTAACTTCTTGAAACCAATTGATAAGGTCAATGGCAAGGAAAAAATCTCTGAAGTATATTAAACATTCCATCTTAAATTTAAGGGAGGCCATGAAATCTGACTATGGTCACTGTTTTTCTTATTTCCAAAAAAAAAAAAAATTATCTTTAAAAAAAAATAAAGAAATGTTTTCATTAGGTAAAATTTGCTAGCATTACTTAATATTTAAAGTAGGTACAGTTCTCGCCAAACTTAAATGCGCCTGGAGTGAAATTAGCTGCGTGAATTGTAGCAGGTATAGTCTGTCATATTTAAATAAAAACATATAGGTAATCACATTAAATTTATTAATCAATTAATATGAAATGAATGAGAATGAATAAATCAATTTTCAATAAATCAGGAGCCAATTGTATACGCAATTCAGAGGCGCATTTAAGTTTGGCGAGAACTGTACTTTCTCTTCATTGTATGTATATCACTGTATATTATATTGGATCATACTGCGTAAGTATGGACTGTACACACTGGTATGAAGAAATACACAAATCTTGCTGCATATTTCGCGCTATTTGCTCGTTTATCTTGATTACCAACCTTAAGTCCCATCTTCAGGTCTTCCAAGTCTCAACATTTCCGTAAACTCCATTCTTTTGTGGTTATGAAGCCAGGAAATTAGGTACCAAAACCACAAAATAAACAATGTTAGGTACTTATTATTTTGTGCCAAATTGTTAGGTTTCTCTAGGCGCCTCCCGAGCCAAGACCCCCATGCAATGTCAACTTATTTTACTATTTTCTATTTTCCAGCCAAAACCGATTAGAATACGACAAGCGAGTTCGTGCGCAGGCGCGAGCTATGGCTGCTGCTGAATAAAGAGATTCTGCTGCGTGATGAATCAATGGGCAACATCTCGTGTCAATCATTAATTCGGTATATGATAATGATCAGGCACTTTATCATAACTACTTAAGATTTCATACTATTTAATACATATTTGTTCTATGTTAGGATTTGTAGTAAAATAACAATAGGATTAAACTTTAATTTACTTAAAAACTTTGTGTTTTGTCATTAAATGCAACTGTTTTTATTATCTCGGGCCTCTTAAAATGAACTAGCTAAACGGCTGTTGACAAACATTCATCTTGTATTCAACTTTTAAAGTATTTTTTTAGTAATTGGTTAAGATATCGAACAATAAATATCTTAAAACATGTTGGTTGTATTATTTAGTTAATATTTCTGGCAATTTAGATGTATTCCCTAATTTTTAAACTAAGCCTTAGATTTTTTTATACTTTCCTGACCAATCTCAATCTATAATTATAATAAAGCTGAAGATTTTTTTGTTACGCGCTAATCTCTGAAACTAAGTACCAGTCGAATTGAAAAAATATTTTTTTAGTAAAGTTATGGGCATATATATGATTTTATATAACATCACTCTACGACCCAAAGGAGCGGAGCACTAACCATTAACGCGGGTGAAACCGAAAGACACAACTAGTAGTCAATACTTGTATTATTTATAAATACCTAGGTATTCATTATTTTGTCGTTCGGCTGCCATCAGCAGATATTATAATAGGCATCCATATTCATATTAATGTTATAAATGCGAATGTTTTGTCTGTCTATTACGTTACTGATCCGATTTTGATGAAATTTGATATGGGGAGGCTTGCACTCTAGGAAAGGAATGTTAGGGAATTAATGTTAGTATGTGCCCCACTGGCGAAAGGCTAGTTTGATTACAATATAATAATAATAATAGAGTTGGCGTTACAATCAGCGTAGAATTTTAAGTCATTTCTAAAATATGGATATTGTGATCACATTACAGAGAGAAGAAAATAACAAATCATGGGCACGGTGCTTGAGCTCTCGGAAGTACCAGTGGCTATGTTAGAGCTCAAGAACCGTGCAGCGGGATTAGACATGGTACAACTTGGTGAATAGAATGTAGAATAGATAACTTTAAATGTATGAGACCGACTGAGATACAAGTCAGTTTCGTACACACTGACGAAACCAAAGAGTTTAAGAGTACTTATTATATACAAATTCCTTGGAGTACCTATATAAACTTCTTTGAGAAAACGAAGCGAAATTATTTCATGTCTACAGTTAGCGTCTTTCGTGAACGCAATGTCTATAAGTTTCTGTTTTATTATTATTATGTTTTAGCAATCCGAGAGAATAGAATCAAGCGTTCATTCATTGTCTAAGAGGGCTGATACTTTTAACTCAGTTGTGCCTTGTAACAACTCAAACTGTTTATTGACAGGCCCGCCGCTAGCTGTTTGAACGCCCGCGTGCAAATAACGATTACACCCCCCCCCCAGCTGTCACGGGCAATTTTTTTTTTCATAAAAAATTAAGCTTATTTTACGTTTGCGTTTATTTTCGAAACTGACCAATAGATATTGTTATTATGACAAGATAAAAATTTAAAATTATGAGAATATTTCGTTTCGATATCTGTTTTTGCCGCCCCCTTGAAAATGCCGCCCTTGTGCGGTGCACGCCCGTACGCAGCGGGCCTATTTATTGAAATATTTAGTTGGGCTTGGGGGGTTTAATACAATTGAAATGTCTGTAACTACCAATAGGCCAGTCTGGCTATTTTGAGCTGTATGGAAATTTTTCGTAACCGTTATACAGCAAACGAAGATATGTAAAAAATCGGAAATATTCCGTAGAATTCAATGCACTATTTTTAAAACAACTGACATTAGGGGAACTTATAGAAAATGGCGGCCAAAGTTGGTAAGAAACACTTTATTTCGTTTTAAAAAAAAATAGGCTTTATTTAAAAAAAGTTTAATACACAAGTTGTGGAACTATTTATTTCGGATCGGTCTAGTCCGGTCCGATGTCAATAAATTGTAAAATATATTATTATACGATGAGCTGCAAAACCTAGGCAAACTGATGAAATTAATTTAAAATCAATGATCAAAAATAATGTAGCCTATTGTTGTAAAATAAAAGTTGTCAATAGGGGTGACGACAGTGAAAGAAAATAAACACACAATAACGTATAATCACTGAAAATAATGTTTATTTATTTGTTTAATATTTATCTATCTATCATCACGCCTTTAATCCCAAGAGGGGTAGGCAGAGGCAATCGAATGCCATTTGTTACGATCCTGACATACCTCTTTCGCTTCTTTTATATTCATCATACCTTTCATACATGCTCAGCGATTGTGTGTACTTTTAATATTTCCATCGATCAATACATCTACTTATAATAAGTAATATTATAAAGTGGAAAGATTTGATTGTTTGTTTTTTGTTTGTTTGCATTGAATAGGCTCCGAAACTACAAATCCGATTGAATATTTTTTGTGTTTAGGGGATGTTTGGTCATTACAATTTGTCTGACTGATTAAATATAACTTCATAATAGTTGTCTTAATAAAATATTTAAAAATCAGACATATAAAAATAAGTAAAGTTAATTTATTTTAAGTAGATCTTTAAAGCGTCTGACAAAAGTTTAGGTCCATGGAAAGTGTCTGACACTTTAGATACTACTTCAGAGTAATATTCTACAAAATATATATAAAAATCTGCCATAATAATGTAAGTTAAGTAACTCTTATTTTTAATTACCTTTCTCACCTGGTACCTGCCCAGGTGTCACAGGGCGAACTCCACAAGCACGCAGGTATTTAAAGCACATGAGACACTACTGAGACCCTAAGGTTTCATCCTTGTGAAAATAATTTATGTCAGATCGCTCTGGGATCTTGGACATTAAGTCACAATAAGTGTTCTTTTATTTTAGAAATTTAATTGAAAAGTCGCCGCTAGAAATGGCTCTTTATTTGTAACTTGATATTAACCCTTATCAAAATGTATTACTTTATATTCACGACTGCATATAACTTTTTGAATTATTCAATTCGGACATTCCATTCGAAAGATATCACGAGTTTAAATCTCTGAAACTACTGATCCGATTCTGAAAATTCTTTCACTAATAGGAAGCTACATTATCTCTGAGTTCTAAGGGTAGGTATACTTATTTTATTTTGTTCGAAAATATCAACCGGGGCGAAATGCTAGTCCTACAATATACCGAAAAATCTCCGAGTAGATAGGTACTCACAAAACAATTTCATTTATAAAAACTTATAGTTAGAGAGCTGGCCATGATTTACTGACAGGTATGGCTACCGTCTGCTGAGCCTTAAATACGATAGTAGGTAAGGTAGTGCCCCAACCCAAGTGGCCCTGTAACGGTCTGCGAAAAACCAATCAGCAGAAATTTTTAGCGAAAAAAAAAACTTATCGCCAAAAAATTCTGCTGATTGTTTTTTTTATTCGTAATTTCGTAATACATCTAAGTATAGGAAAAAAAAGCAGACATTTTTATTGGGTCGATTCCCGCCTGGTTCCCCAGGGGGGGAATTGCCACGTAGAAATTCGCGGACCGTTACAGGGCGACTTGGGGCACTATAGGTAATACCTACTATCGTATTTAAGGCTCAGAAGACGGTAGCCATACGAAACGAACTTATGATTTTATTATACAAAAACTATTAGAAAAATCAAGTTGTAGTCAATGTTTTCATAAAATATATGAAATTATCTATGAAATAAATGTCATAAAATTGTACATTAAATTAAGCACGAAAGGATCTTTCTACTTCGCCATTCAACCTAGTATTCCCCCAAGGCCATGGTTTTATTT